>CM019072.1:115265320-115651358 GCA_009667805.1 Leptobrachium leishanense
AACCTCCCGACACAATCACACAGATATAACCGACCCCTCCCTGACACAAATCACACAGATATAACCCGACCCCTCCCTGACACAAATCACACAGATATAACCCGACCCCTCCCCGACACAAATCACAGATATAACCCAACCCTCCCGACACAAATCACACAGATATAACCGACCCCTCCCTGACACAAATCACACAGATATAACCCGACCCCTCCCTGACACAAATCACCAGATATAACCGGCCCCTCCCTGACACAAAATCAACACAGATATAAACCCGGCCCCTCCCTGACCAAATCACACAGATATACCCGACCCCTCCCCGACACAAATCACACAGATATAACCGACCCCTCCCCGACACAAATCACACAGAATATAACCCGACACCTCCCCGACACAAATCACACAGATATACCCGACCCCTCCCCGACACAAATCACACAGATATAACCCCCCCCCGACAAATCACACAGATATAACCCGACCCCTCCCTGACACAAATCACACAGATATAACCCGACCCCTCCCTGACACAAATCACACAGATATAACCCATTCTTTAAATTATTCCCTACTTTAAGATTCTAATCATGGTCACATATAATGGTATTTGCTAACAGTGAGGAAACAAGTCAAATTTATGTGTTCGCTGTATGTTTTTTTTCTCTTTCAGTTTCACTGGTACATTGTGGTTTTTGTGAGCCCCCCCTCCCCTCGGTGTCACTCTGAAGGTGAATGGAGAAATCAGAGATGCCATATATAATCCCTTACAAACCTCCAGAGCGGGCATCTCTCCAGGTAATCTCTGGATCTCGGACAAATTAGTACTGGCCTTAATCCAATCCCACAACCTGGTGCAGCCACTTAAAAATCAAAAGGTCCCCAATCCAAACATTCAGAGCTATCTGCTATCACGGAGCCATTCAATAAATGCCAGAACATTAATCAGAGTAATATGATTCATGCAACAATGCATCCATAATGTCTTAATTACATAAAGAGAGCTATGATGTTAGCCAGACACGAGGGATGAACAGAATGGAAAGAAAGAGAAAGAAAGAAAGAAGAAAGAAAGAAAAGAAAGAAAGAAAGAAAAGAAAGAAAGAAGAAAGAAAGAAAGAAAGAAAGAAAAGAAAGAAAGAAAGAAAGAAAGAAAGAAAAGAAAGAAAGAAAGAAAGAGAGAAAGAAAAGAAAGAAAGAAAGAAAGAAAGAAAGAAGAAAGAAGAAGAAGAAAGAAGAAGAAAGAAAGAAAGAAAGAAAGAAAGAAAACAACACCAGCTCTGGCCAAAACTGGTAGAATGCCCCCCCCGAAACCTGTTTCTGGATCCGCCCCTAGAGAGAGAGAGAGAAAAAAGAAAGAAGAAGAAAGAAAGAGAAAGAAAGAAAGAGAGAGAAAGAAGAAAGAAAGAAAGAAAGAAAGAAAGAAAAGAAAGAAAGAAAGAAAGAAGAGAAGAAAAGAAAGAAAGAAGGAGAGAAAAAAAGAAAGAAAGAGAGAAAGAAAGAAAGAAAAGTAGAAAGAGAGAGAGAAAGAAGAAAGAAAGAAAGAAAGAAAGAAAGAAAGAAAGAAAGAAAGAAAGAAAGAAAGAAAGAAAGAAAGAAAGAAAGAAAACAACACCAGCTCTTGGCCAAAACTGGTAGAGATGCCCCCCCCCCCGAAACCTGTTTCTGGATCCGCCCCTAGAGAGAGAGAGAGAAAGAAGAAAGAAAGAAAGAAAGAAGAAAGAAAGAAAGAAAGAAAGAAAGAAAGAAAGAAAGAAAGAAAGAAGAAAGAAAGAGGGAGAGAGAGAAAGAAAGAAAGAAAAGTAAGAAAGAGAGAGAGAAAGAAAGAAAGAAAGAAAGAAAGAAAGAAAGAAAGAAAGGGGGAGAGAAAAAAAGAAAGAGAGAGAAAGAAAGAAAAGTAAGAAAGAGAGAGAGAAAGAAAGAAAGAAAGAAAGAAAGAAAGAAAGAAAGAAAGAAAGAAAGAAAGAGGGAGAGAAAAAAAGAAAGAGAGAGAAAGAAAGAAAGAAAAGTAAGAAAGAGAGAGAGAAAGAAAGAAAGAAAGAAAGAAAGAAAGAAAGGGGGAGAGAAAAAAAGAAAGAGAGAGAGAGAAAGAAAGAAAAGTAAGAAAGAGAGAGAGAAAGAAAGAAAGAAAGAAAGAAAGAAAGAAAGAAAGAGATGGGTAGATACACAGACAATCATATACAGATGTATAAACAGATATAAATAAATTATTGATAAATATATTGATAGTATATCAATGCTATCTTCTAGATAGCTAAATTCAGATAGATAAACATAGACGGATAGAAAGATAGTTGATAAACAGAGTGATACACAAATTGATAGAGAATAGATGTAAGTAGAAGATAGATACAAAGAAATATAAATAGGTGACTGCTGTACTTAAATATATGCACAGATAGATACAAATAGATAAATAGATATAATTAGGTGACTGATATAGATAAATATATGCACAGATGTATGCAAATAGTTAAATAGATATAAAAAGGTGATTAAGCGACAGATATATAGATACATAGAGAAAGATGGATAGATAATCAGTTTGATACAGATGGATAAATAGATATAAATTAATGATTGATGAATAGATTGATTGTATATAATTGCTATCTAGATAGATATAGATGATCGATAAATTCAGATAGATGAACATATAGAGGGATAGAATATACAGAAAGAACATTAGAAAAAGTTGATAAACATAGAGATAGAGAAATAAACAGATCAATACAGATTGATAAACATATCTAAGTAGATGAATGATACAAAGAGATATAAAAAGGTGTTTGCTACACATAAATATATACACAGATAAATAGATATAAATACTTGATTGATTGACATGTAGATACATACATAGAGATAGATAGATACAGATAGATACTGGTGCATAGTGAATAAACCTTTTCCTTATATTAGCAATTTATTAACAAGTCTCCATGCTTTATTGATATTAATCACTGTTTGAATCACTCCACCTTCTCTGAACATTTCCATTTTATTTAGAATTTTTTTTGTGACGTTCAGACTTTTTGGGACAGGTTAGACTTTTCTCTTTGACACATGGGAAGGGTTGTTGATTTGTATTCCTTGCTATATCCTTATATCCCTTTATATTCCTTTATACGGCCGTAGCCTTCATGCCTTTTCTCCGGCAAATAATACACATAAGACTTCAATGTGTAAAGGTTTATCCTTTAAGGGTCTTCGTTTCTTGTAATTCTAGAGAAGTGGGCTTCCCTGAGGTCTGCGCCGGCGAGCATGGCGGCTCACTCTCTTTGCCAGGGATATAATCTTTCAAGCAAAGGTATAATTAGAGATTAACATCTCGTGCCGAGGTTTTAGGTCTGATCTATCACAGGATACAATGTAACTACAATGAGAGGGAAGCCATGACCCCCTTCCCCCTGGACACCTGACAATAAAAACCAGCATGGAGCATAAAAGTGGAGGTAGGAAAGAAATCTCCAGAACACCTGAGCTCAAAATTGTATCCGGCTCAAATAATTCAGATTCACGACAGTTCACAAGAAACTGCAGATCACAGTTTAGTCAACAGACCGTTTAAGCAGTCAGCGTATGTTATGGGGGTTAGGATCTCAATATACAGCAGTGGTGGTGACCATTGGCACCCCAGATATTTTGGACCTACATGTCCCATCATCCCTACTAGCCAATATAAGAAACGAGATTGACTTTAGAGATTACTCTGCCTCAAAAGGACACTCACTGAGGAAGCCTATATGGCGAAAACGCATTCTGGTGATCCTTTTAAAGCTTTTGTATTATTTTATACCAAAAGAAAAGAAAAAAAACTTTTTTTAGATTTATTCCTGTCATATGGCTTTTTTAATTTAAATAAAAGCCATACAGGGTTATTCAGAGAGCGGTGAAAAGCAGGAGAATGACTGGAGAATGAAAAATTCTTGGTCAAAATAGCCAAACCAGAAAAATTCTCCCTTTCATCTCACTTTCCAAATCCGCTATTTTGACCTAGAATATTTGATTCTCCAGTCACTCTCCTGCTTTTCACTGCTTTCTGAATAACCCTGTATATTTTTTATTCTTATACATGTCTTGCTGCTTGGTCTTTTCCACTGATACACATTTTTTCCAGAGCCCACTTATTCGTCCATCCCACCCTGGAATCTGGATTACATCGCTGGAACCAAGGAAAAGAGAAGAAATCAACTAAATATAAGTATTCCAATCTTAAAGTACTTCCATCCTATGCGTGAATTATTCAGTATATATTACATTTTTTCTTGCAAATTGCTCTTATTATATATATACATACATTTGCTGTTTTAGTACATAACCATTAGGGTGTGCCCAGAACCCTTTCTCTTACTTTATCTTATTGTGTCTTCTGAGGTGTGTGGACACTTTATATTCTAGTGGCATCACCCACCCTAATACTTTATCCTGACATACAAGATAAAACACATACATAAACGCTGTCTCCACATCTCCATTTCCTATACAATATAAGAAACGGACAAATATGTTGGACGTTTCCGATATTCTGAATTGATCCGATACTGAAACTTCAAAAGCTTCTTATATTGAGAATAGTCTGATTATGATTATTTCTGAATCCGATATTTTCAGATTCCGAAGCAAGCAACGCGAACCGAGCTGACGATTTCAGCACTACAAGCAGGGCAGCCATCAGGGGGTGACAGCCCATGATATGTTCAGGGTCCCAGTGGCTCAAAGGGGCCCTGGGTCTTACCAAACATAGTGTCACTTGTCAAATTGCCTCAGATGTAAAGACCCATCCAAGCCAAACTGAACTGACCTATTGGGATACCAGGGAATTTCCTGGTGGGCCGCCGCATATGGGCCAGTTAAAGCACTCTGGCTAGTCACAGAGGGTCCGATCAGTTTGATTTGTGCCACCTTGAGGTGCAGAGCGAACGCTCTCGCAAGAGGAAACTCATTTTATCCCCCAGATATCTAGCACCACTCCCTGCAAAATAAGGTAAAAAGAAAACGAGGCGACATGTTTTATTTGTAATTAGTTTATAGAAATAGCCAGCAGAGTTCGGGGGAGCCCGAATAATGGTTCCGTAAGGGGCCCTAAGATTCCTGATGGCAACCCTGACAGTGACTACAAGTGTCACCAATACGTAGAACATGTGAGTTGGACTAGGGCACAACAGTAGTCATAGTAATAAAAGTCAAGAAAATGCACGATTAGCTAATAGCAAGATGGCGGATGGAAAAGTTGCCCAGTCACCCACTGTGAAAGCCACATTACATGAGAGAGTGGAGAATATACCCACCCATATAATGATACATAATGGCAGAAAATGTCATATTGGATTATTTATCCTTAAAATGAGTCACCCTGCGCTGTCATCAAGGATATTGGGGTGTCTGGGACTTTTAATCGCTCCAGCCTCACCTCAAGTCACAGGATCCAATATTTTTGTCCTCGAAGATCTGATGGCTGCTGCTGCGATTGTCCGCAGTATAAAAGTGAGCAAACAAAGAGCCCAACGTACAAACCGAGATTAGTTGAAAAGCGAAAGGGACCTGGAAATAATATCCACGGCTTTTCGTCTGCCTTTCATACTGCAAACGACAGGTTTAAAGGGACAGTACCACCAAAAAATGAAAAGCCCTTATTGTGTATTTGATGTTGCTGATATCTTACATGTGTTTTGTTTTTCTCTTGTATGTTTAGTTAAGAAAATATTTTCCTCTATATGTGTCACTGGGTGCATCCATTGTGTGATATTTTCCTATATATGTGTCGCTGGGTGCATCCATTGTGTGATATTTTCCTATATATGTTTCGCTGGGTGCATCCATTGTGTGATATTTTCCTATATATGTGTCACTGGGTGCATCCATTGTGTGATATTTTCCTCTATATGTGTCACTGGGTGCATCCATTGTGTGATATTTTCCTCTATATGTGTCACTGGGTGCATCCATTGAGTGATATTTTTCTCTGTATGTGTTACCGGGCGCATCCATTGTGTGATATTTTCCTCTATATGTGTCACTGGGCGCATCCATTGTGTGATATTTTCCTCTATATGTGTCACTGGGCGCATCCATTGTGTGATATTTTCCTCTATATGTGTCACTGGGCGCATCCATTGTGTGATATTTTCCTCTATATGTGTCACTGGGTGCATCCATTGTGTGATATTTTCCTCTATATGTGTCACTGGGTGCATCCATTGTGTGATATTTTCCTCTATATGTGTCACTGGGTGCATCCATTGAGTGATATTTTCCTCTGTATGTGTTACCGGGCGCATCCATTGTGTGATATTTTCCTCTATATGTGTCACTGGGCGCATCCATTGTGTGATATTTTCCTCTATATGTGTCACTGGGTGCATCCATTGTGTGATATTTTCCTCTATATGTGTCACTGGGTGCATCCATTGTGTGATATTTTCCTCTATATGTGTCACTGGGTGCATCCATTGTGTGATATTTTCCTCTATATGTGTCACTGGGTGCATCCATTGTGTGATATTTTCCTCTATATGTGTCACTGGGTGCATCCATTGTGTGATATTTTGTGTTGTATCTTTCCATAACTTGCTCCTCACTGTGTGGCTTTGGCCATAGAATGGAGTGAATGGGTCTGTCACCGACTCACATCATTGTATTGTGTGGGATGTATTCAAAGGACATCACCAGGGGGTAGATTAGAAGTCTTTTAAGATCCCTGTCTAATCTCATTCAGCTGCCAGGTTTTATCTCAGGTAGCCTGGAGGACACAATATACCCCCCCCCCCCCCCGTTGCCTTATCTAAACATTCCCTCCTCCACCTCGTTAACTGGTAAATAATGTATAAGATAAAGCACAGCCACAAAGTAAAAATTTTCCACAGATTTTGGTAAATGTTGCATCATGGGAAAAATCCACAAAATGGAAACAGGAGATAAAAAAAATTACTTTATTTTCCTTTTTACATGCAATTACTTCAAACAAAGAAAAAAAACAGCAGCAGGTGGTTTATCATGTGCTTTATAATGTGTTTTATAAGGTGGTTTTGTTTGTAAGGCAAAAATAATCTAGTTACGTGGTAGTGTCCCTTTAAAAAAATTTGTGCTGTGTTTAGAATACCTAAATCCCATCAATTTAGAGGACAGCAGGACCACATCCCAAGATTCAACAATAATTGTGGACTGTGCAGACAAAATAAATAAATAAAACCAGGTTTTATTTCAGCTTATTCTCAGAGAAACTCCATGAAAACAAGTCTAAAACCCATAGATTATTACCAAAATTGTTTATATGGAAAATCAGAGATTTGGTGATTTTTACGGAGGTGTCCATTTGCTGCCAATTCCTTTTTTTTTTTAATTCTTCAAACATAGTGCTCACGTAAAGACACCTTTTTAGGAATACCTTAAAAATGGATTTACTGAACTCATTTTTATTATCGTATTCTTTTTATATAGTTGTTTATTTTTTTTAAATCAGGTCTAAAACATTACAGAATGTAAACAGAATTTTGTTTTGTAATATGCTGTAGATGTGACAAAGAAAATATGAAAATTAATGTGATCAAACCCCAAGTCTAAGGTATGGACAAAAAGTCACTAAATGTGTTTTATTCTCTTTTTTTTTTCTGTCCACTTCCTGTATTTTCCTTCCCAGAGTTGTCCTTTTTTGACGTTGTTGTTTAAATGTTTCTCCTTTTTTGATACATTTTTATACAAAGTTGTTTTCCAAAGTGATCATGTTTGGTATCACTGGAAAGGCCAACGACACCTCATTCTACCTTGTGGTGTGTAGAGAATAGAGATGCAGTGGTCCAATGTAACCCTCTCTACACACCAGTGTACCACCTACAGGGTTATCCAAAGAGATTCAAAAAGTCACTGCACGTTCGGTGACTTTTCGTTCTCTTCAATTCGGTTCGTGTTGCCGATCCCATTTCGGAGACCCTGCGGTGTATTCAGCAAGCACCACAGGGTCCCCGAATTGCAGGGAAAAGCTGTCGCAAACCTGACGAAAACTAACCGCAAAACCAGCCGAATGCACGCCGAAAAACCCGCAAAAACATCTGGATTAACCTGCTGAAGATGCCGGAAATACCCGAGCAGGAGCCGATCACACGCAGCGAAGCCGCCGGAAAAAGCCGACACCGCAGACAGAGGGAGGTGAATAAATTAGCAAAACAGTTTGTATGAATGTGTGAAAGTGAAACGCTGTCTGCAAAGAAACTACTGAGCGAAAATGTCTGAAATTTACATATGAGGTCCAGGGAATGATAATAAAAAGGGCTGTTACAGAAAAAATAAGTAAACTTACAAAAAAAAAAATCGGACTTTTAAAAAAAATTAAAATCTGAAAAATGCTTAAAGTATACTAAAAAATCTATAAATAAAGAGACTTTTTGCTGCAGAATTTTATAATGAACGGTTTATTAGATATTGAATTAAAACGGGAATATTTTTAACATTGAAGCCTATGGGATTCTCCTGAATTAACTTGCCGAATTAAACCACCGAATGGCAGGGCATTAGGGGAACCTTTCACTGCTGGTTTGTGTTCTCTGAATAGCCGAAGCAGTGCTTTTTCATGGGGTTTTCACTGCCCTCGAACAGGCACCGAACAGGCACCGTATGTGCAGGCAATTCGCCAGGATTTGGCGAATTGCCTGCTCTCTGGATAGCCGAATGGCCAGGAAAGGTAACCAAACGCTGATTTTCAGCGTTCGGTTACCTTTCTCAAGCAATTCGGATCTCTTTGGATAACCCTGCAAGTCTTAGATGACCCGTGCATAAACAGATACTTCATCATCTCCTCCACGATTACTCCCAGCGAGGGAAATGAGTAGGTGAATTATTGCAGCAGCATTGTTGGCTTTATAAGTAAAAAGCAAACAAATCTACTGTAAAAGAAGAAAAAACTTACCCAATTACGGCTGGGGTCAGACAAGCGCAGTGTTAACGTCCGTGTTGCCGCAAATAAGTACGTCCGTGATAGCATACAATTGTGTTAAATGGAGCCCCACACACGAAGTACGTCCGCACAGAAGTGCAGAAGCACAACGGACGCGGCAAACGGACACAGGTTAGGCAAGAACGTAACACTGCTAGAACGGACGTGCAGAGTGCGCCACGTCCGCAACGTCCGTGTAGCTTTCTGTGTGAGTGATGGAACGCGGTCAGACGGACTGCATTTATACGCCCAGCATTTATACGCCCAGCATTTATATGTCCAGCATTTTTGACGGACAGAATGTTTTTTCATTGTAATTTATTTTCCCTGCTACATCAGTCAAAAAAATATGTCAGTGAAGAAAACGGACTGTCTGGCCACTACCTTGTCGTCAGTCAGTAAGTACGTCCGTACTGCACGGACGCACAATCCGTACAAAATGCGCTCATCTGTACTTTAAATTCATGTATCTTGTTTTTTTTATTTTTACATTCTCAAGTAAAGTGTCATTGGAAAGGTCAGGCTCTGACTTTTCCAGTGATACCTCTCTTAGTGCTATATCCCTTATTGATGAAAAGGATATACCCTCTTCTCTAAGGGCATTTTTCCAGTAGTGATAGCCATCCCTTCTTTCTGAGTCATTGTGCCCATGGGTGATGCCATATTTGTGCTGTGAGAGGTCCCAAGGCATAGTCTGGACATCAGCTGGATCGGCCGCATTTCCCATCATACAACAATGTGTGGGGGAGGTCCACATACAGACGGGATACATGAGGACATGGACATCCCCACATGTTGTCTACATGTTGTCTTGAAGTGACTAAATGGTAGAACTTTATGTACACGATTAAACTGCACAGGCTCCATGAAAATTCCTCCAGACTCCCAAGGCTCACATAACATCTACATGCTAATGGAAAGCAGGTGAAAGAGCTCCCCTGCAGTATGCAAAATCCATAGGCTGCAGAGTATGAATTCTACATACCACAGAAAAGCGCAATACTGACGTATATTAAATTAAGTTACTAGTTAGGACTAGCGTTTACACATTTTCCCAGATTCCTTGGCTCCCAATCAGACCATATATACGTACAAACCCATATGTGTGTATATTATATATACACAGCTCTCTGTCTTATGAGATGCATTATACAGGTTCCCTGGCTCTTTGTGGGAGATACTAAATAACTCTTCAAATGAGGTGTTATAATTATACATGCTCCCTGGCCATACCAGAATCTGTTCTGTCAGAGGAGTGGAATCTGAGGAATGTGAGCTACTGATACATTTGTTGCATTGAACTCCAGGTGAAAGCAAAGGTAAACAATGGAGGAACAACTACTTCTCAACTTCACCTCACTTGACAGTAAATTCACCGCGGTTCAGTCACCGAAGTGAGCCATAGTTCTGAGGACAAAATCATTTACACCTCCTTATTGTGGGGTCCGATGAAAATTAGGACACTACATCTTAGTAGGGTCAGTGCTACCAGGAAGAAGGACACCTAAGGTGGAATAAACATATGAAGGGTTGTGCACTCACAGGTTTAAACAGTTCATAGTCAGATGGGAGCTCTGGGAGCCTTGGAGCGGCCAGACAAAACTCCACCTGAGTGGAGCCCAGGAGCCCAGGACACCGATCTGAAGAAAATACAAGTTTGTTTTGCTAGAAGCGCAATGTTTCGGCTGCTAGAACAACCTTTCTCAATCTCAATACTGAGCTTCAGGAAGGCTGCACTACCAGTCACATCGTTTCTGCTGGTTGGCCAAAAAACTGGTCTTTTCACAGCGTGAAGCCCTGGGCTCCTTTCTATTTTATTGAACATAAGGTAGAATAGTCTCTTCATGCAGACAAGAATACTTTGAAATTTACCAATTATAACAAAATAAGTAAAATTCTACTTTGTAATAACAAAAATGCACAAATATTCTGCTATGCAGTATGTGCATTGTGCAAGAGGATTCTGTGACCTTAATGAAGACAGGGATAGGAAGGTAACCCTGGCTCTCAGCCTGGCCCCATCATTAGGCATTGCCCATTAGTTGATGTTCCACCTCTTGCCTGTGCAAACCTGCCAGACGCGTTTCACTATTACCCAGCACTTAGGACATTTTTACCGCGGATGAGTCTGATATCCATTTACACGCACACAAAAAAAAGAGAAAAATGTACGGAAAACATTGGAATCCATCCAGTCATGCCTCTCAATGAAAGCCGTAAACCGTTCCAGGAGATAAGAGTTACCGACATGAGATTCTGTGAGATATTTTGTCAGGAGAAACCGAAAGGAAGATGAAAGGGAGGCGAGAAGGAAGAGGATGAGCCTCTTATGATGGCACGGGGCACTAACATGGCAACGAGCCAGGCTTTAATTGAATATCTGCTTGGAATCTTGGAAAAGAAAAAGCTTTTACGTTGTTACAATGCCATGTGGATACAAGTAACAGCTCAGACACACTGTATCAAGAACCAACACCGTCTGCAGGAGGTTACTTAATCTCAGCATGGATTCTAAGGGGCATGCAAGTTCCATGTGGATCCAAAATATCTGGGGGGAGACTGAGGTTGCTGACCACTGCCATACGGCATTATTCACTGAGCACCATTGTAGCAGTAACGTTAACAGAGTTACTAAACTAATAAACAATGGCAAACAACGCTGAACATCAGCACCACCTGCTATTCTTCCGTATATTTAGTAAACTGTGGCTATTATTATTATTATTATTATTATTCTTTATTTATAAAGCGCCAGCATATTCCGCAGCGCTGTACAATAAGCACAGTATAGACAGGGTTACAATACATTGAACAACATTTGACAAACAGTACAGGAGGAGATGAGGGCCCTATTCCCGTAGGAACTCACAATCTGGGAGGGTTGGGGTTGGAAACAGGAGGAGAGGACTGTAAGGTGAGAGTGATTGATGGTTGTGTCAGTGAGTTGGGTGGTAGGCTTCCCTAAATAGGAATGTTTTAAGGGAGCGTTTGAAGGAAGAGAAGTTAGGGGAAAGTCTGACAGTACGAGGGAGAGCGTTCCAGAGAGTGGGGGCTGCGCGTGAGAAATCCTGCAGTCTATCATGGGAAGAGGTGATGCGGGGAGAAGCTAGGCGCAGGTCACTGTTTGACCTTAGGGAGCGGCTGGGGTGTATTTGGTGATTAGTGAGGACAGGTAGTGGGGAGCTGAGTTAGTGAGGGTTTTGTAGGTAAGGATAAGGATTTTGAACTTAATTCTGCAGTGGATGGGGAGCCAGTGAAGGGACTCGCAGAGGGGAGCGGCAGAGACAGAGCGGCGGGTGAGGTGAATTAGCCTGGCAGAGGCGTTCAGGATGGATTGTAGGGGGGAGAGGCGTGACAGAGGGAGGCCAGATAAGAGATTATTGCAATAGTCGAGTCGGGAGATTACCAGGGCGTGTATGAGTTGTTTTGTGGTGACAGCGGTAAGAAATGGCCGAATTCTGGAAATATTACGCAGTTGGTATCGGCAGGAGGAGGAAAGAGACTTGATGTGGGGGATGAAGGAAAGAGCAGAGTCCAGTGTAACTCCAAGACAGCGAACTTGGTTTGATGGGGAGATGGTGATACCCTCCACCGTGATAGAGAAGTCAGGAGGTGGGGAGGCATTGGAGGGAGGAATAAGTAGGAGCTCAGTCTTTGACATGTTGATCTTTAGGTGGTGGGAGGCCATCAGGGAGGAGATGCCAGATAAACAGTCACTGACTTTTGAAAGGACAGGGGGAGAGAGATCAGGGGTAGAGAGGTAGATCTGAGTGTCATCAGCGTAGAGGTGGTAATTAAAGCCAAAGCTGTTGATGATTTTGCCCAGGGAGGAGGTGTAGATGGAAAAGAGCAGAGGACCAAGGACAGAGCCTTGAGGTACACCAACAGATAGAGGCAATGAGGAGGAGGAGTTACCAGAAAAGGACACACAGAAGGACCTGTTGGATAAATAGGAGTCAACCCAAGCAAGCGTAGTATAAATTTTACCAAAGCGATGAGTTACACAGCTGTGATCCTTATGTATCTATCGCAGCCAAACCACTTTAAAGGAACGGATCAGAGTGATAAGGATGCAAAAGATTATTTATATGTTGAAGAACAACATTCAGGAGAGTAAGATGCCAATGTTTGGGCAAGAGACCTTAGCCATGTTTCCCACACCTGTAATACCATGGAGATGGATCCATTGGAATGAAAAGAATATCTGACGAACAGCATGAGCCGCAAAACATGGAAGATTCAACTCCTGGTAGATACAACTAAATCGTATACACTGTGCAAGCTACAACATAGAATAGCCAGGTCGGCCATGTTTTCCTGGACACATATAATTTATTCATGCTAATGGGAAGTACATGAAAAATTCCACCCGCAGCCTGTATAATCCATACACTAAAGGTAAGGAATCCGAGGAGACCTGCCTTGATTTCCATCCTGCAGCATATGAATTATACATGTTGCAGGGCAGCACTTTTCCCTGTGCTCCCCCTCTGTATGAAATAATAACGTGTCCAGGAAAAAAATTGGCTGATCTGGCAACCCTAATACAACTTCTACACGTGTACTGAAATCTAGCTGGGAATTCCACCAGGTTCCTGCAAAATGGCTTTGGGGAAGGAACGCGAGGGTCTCAGGACTAGGGATGAGCTGTTCGGATTCGGACGGTTCAGGGTTCGACCCGAACTTAGCCTGTTCGAGCAGATCGCGAACCCCGAACATTTCCGGGTGTTCGCCGCATGTTCGACCACAATGGACCACAATGCATTTTCTCACTGCCTGAAGCTCGTAATTGGCTACAGCCTTGCACCTGACCACAGGTCTGGTGCAAGACTGGTTGAACACTATGCCAATCACCGCTCAGAGTCCTGATTGGGCAAATTTTGCAAAATAATGGGCTCACAGAGCTATGTCCCGCAGCACACTATATAAGGTTTCCACGCAGCGCTTCTGCACGCATTTCAGAGGAGATTTCAAAGGAGATAGTTGTGTGTGTTGTTACTGCCGGTCTGCCACGCTACTGGGGGGGTCTGGGGGGGTCTCATTTCTACCAAATATCAGGGAATTTAGGTGATGTGTGTCTTGTCACTGTGCCAGCAAGTTTTTTTGGGGATTACAACTTTATTTAAAACATTTGTGAATTGAGGTGATTTTCTGGGTCTTGTCACTGTGCCAGCAAATCTTTTTGGGGCTCACTAATTTCTTTAAAACACTTGGGAATTAAGGTGATCTGTGTCTCGTCATACAAACAGTACCACGCTGTATTTTGGGGCTCACTAATTCTTAAAACACTTGTGAATCAAGGTGATCTTTGTCTCGTCATACAAACAGTACCACGCTGTATTTTGGGGCTCACTAATTTCTTTAAAACACTTGTGAATTAAGTGATCTGTGTCTCGTCATACAAACAGACCACGCTGTATTTTGGGGCTCACTAATTTCTTTAAAACACTTGGAAATTAAGGTGATCTTCTGTGTCTTGTCACACAGCCAGCAATTTTTTTGGGGCTCACTAATTTCTTTAAAACACTTGGGAATAAGGTGATCTTCTGTGTCTTGTCACACAGCCAGCAATTTTTTTGGGGCTCACTAATTTCTTTAAAACACTTGTGAATTAGGTGATCTGTGTCTCGTCATACAAACCAGTACCACGCTGTATTTGGGGGCACTAATTTCTTTAAAACACTTGGGAATTAAGGTGATCTGTGTCTCGTCACACAGCCAGCAATTTTTTTGGGCTCACTAATTTCTTTAAAACACTTGGGAATTAAGGTGATCTGTGTCTCGCATACAAACAGTACCACGCTGTATTTTGGGGCTCACTAATTTATTTAAAACACTTGGGAATAAGGTGATCTTCTGTGTCTCGTCACACAGCCAGCAAGTCTTTTGGGCTCACTAATTTCTTTAAAACACACTTGGGAATTAAGGTGATCTGTGTCTCGTCATACAAACAGTACCACGCTGTATTTGGGGCTCACTATTTCTTTTAAAACACTTGTGAATCAAGGTGATCTTTGTCTCGTCATACAAACAGTACCACGCTGTATTTTGGGGCTCACTAATTTCTTTAAAACACTTGTGAATTAAGGTGATCTGTGTCTCGTCAACAAACAGTACACGCTGTATTTTGGGGCTCACTAATTTCTTTAAAACACTTGGAAATTAAGGTGATCTTCTGTGTCTTGTCACACAGCCAGCAATTTTTTTGGGCTCACTAATTTCTTTAAAACACTTGGGAATTAAGGTGATCTTCTGTGTCTTGTCACACAGCCAGCAATTTTTTTTTGGGGCTCACTAATTTCTTTAAAACACTTGTGAATTAAGGTGATCTGTGTCTCGTCATACAAACAGTACCACGCTGTATTTTGGCTCACTAATTTCTTTAAAACACTTGGGAATTAAGGTGATCTGTGTCTCGTCACACAGCCAGCAATTTTTTTTGGGGCTCACTAATTTCTTTAAAACACTTGGGAATTAAGGTGATCTGTGTCTCGTCATACAAACAGTACCACGCTGTATTTTGGGGCTCACTAATTTATTTAAAACACTTGGGAATTAAGGTGATCTTCTGTGTCTCGTCACACAGCCAGCAAGTCTTTTTGGGGCTCACTAATTTCTTTAAAACACTTGGGAATTAAGGTGATCTGTGTCTCGTCATACAAACAGTACCACGCTGTATTTTGGGGCTCACTAATTTCTTTAAAACACTTGTGAATCAAGGTGATCTTTGTCTCGTCATACAAACAGTACCACGCTGTATTTTGGGGCTCACTAATTTCTTTAAAACACTTGTGAATTAAGGTGATCTGTGTCTCGTCATACAAACAGTACCACGCTGTATTTTGGGGCTCACTAATTTCTTTAAAACACTTGGGAATTAAGGTGATCTGTGTCTCGTCATACAAACAGTACCACGCTGTATTTTGGGGCTCACTAATTTCTTTAAAACACTTGGAAATTAAGGTGATCTTCTGTGTCTTGTCACACAGCCAGCAATTTTTTTTGTGGCTCACTAATTTCTTTAAAACACTTGTGAATTAAGTGATCTGTGTCTCGTCATACAAACAGTACCACGCTTGTTTTGTGGGCTCACTAATTTCTTTAAAACACTTGGAATTAAGGTGATCTGTGTCTCGTCATACAAACAGTACCACGCTGTATTTTGGGGCTCACTAATTTCTTTAAAACACTTGGGAATTAAGGTGATCTGTGTCTCGTCATACAAATAGTACCACGCTGTATTTTGGGGCTCACTAATTTCTTTAAAACACTTGGGAATTAAGGTGATCTGTGTCTCGTCATACATACAGTACCACGCTGTATTTTGGGGCTCACTAATTTATTTAAAACATTTGTGAATTAAGGTGATCTGTCTCTTGTCACTGGCTGCCAGCTATCAGTGTGTCTCACTGAGTTATACCAGAGTTATTTAAATCTTTTATACCAGAGTTGAATCAGAGTTCTGTATATATTAATTTATATATCACTCACCATGTCTGAAAGAACAAAAAGGACAGGCAGACGCTCCCAGCCACAGATAAGAGGGCAAGCAGCCCCTGTGTCGGGAGGCTGTGTCTCTGGTCGTGGTGGACGTGGTGCATCCTCTGCAGGGGCACGCTTGTCCTTTCTAACTGGTGCTGGCCGTCTTAAACAGCAGCAGCAACATACAGAGGACTTGGTGGATTGGCTAACCAGGCCATCCTCATCCTCCGAGTCCTCTGCCAGCCAGCCTTCTAGTGCTTTACAGTCCACCTCAGCTGCCAAAGCATCTAATGCAGCCTCCATGTCCACAGCTACTCCTGCCGTAGCCTCGCTATCACACACAGAGGAGTCAGCTGAATTGTTTGACTACAATGAGAGTGACATGCTGCTTGAGGATGCGCAGCAAGTACAGTGCTCTGATTCAATCTCTGAGGTTGAGCAAGGGAGTATAATCAACCTAGAGGAAGGGGGTGCCAGTGATGACACACAAATAACTGGCACTCATGTTGTCCCAGCAGCTGCAGCATACTGCCAAGTTGGCTCCAGTGACGAAGAGATAGGGGGTGAAGATGACATTGATGATGATGAGGTCACTGACTCCACCTGGGTGCCAGATCGAACTGAGGAATCAAGTGAGGAGGAGGGGAGAGGAGGAGGAGGCACAGCAAACACGAGGCACAACATCCTCTGTGACCAACCGTAGCACTAGCCAGTCCAAGGCATCACATGTCAGAGCTGCTCCGGTGCAGAGCGCTGTTGTCTCAAAGAACACATGCAGGAACTCTGCTGTCTGGGAGTTCTTTAAGAAATGTGCAGCAGACCCCACCGTTGCTGTTTGTAATCTATGTCAGAGGAGGCTGAAGCGTGGGATAAACACCGGACACTTGGGTACCACATGCTTGAGGCGACATATGAACAAGTGCCACACATCCCGTTGGGGCAAAACTTTGCGTAGGTCCTCCTCCTCATCATCTGTCTCTACCCACACTGTATGTCCTGCCATGCAATTGCCTACAACCTCCACTGACAGGGATGATGCTATAGTAATGGATGTACCAGCAGGTCCTTCCTCACAATGTGACATCATCCCAGTAGCTGAAGATTTACGCAGTCAGATTATGTTGCCGCAGCTGCTGCAGCGAAAGAAAAAATATAGTCCCAACCATCCCCAAGCACAGCGTCTAAATGCCAGTTTAGCAAAATTACTCGCATTGCAGCTGCTGCCTTTCCAGCTGGTAGACTCTGCTCCCTTCCGTGAATTTGCTGAATGCGCTGTACCACAGTGGCAGGTTCCAAAACACCATTACTTTTCATGCAAGGCCATTCCAGCACTATACCAGCACGTGGAAGACAATGTTATCCAGTCATTGGGAAAGGCAGTCAGCAGCAAGGTGCATGTCACTTTAGACACGTGGTCCAGCAAGCATGGACAGGGTCGTTACATTTCCTTCACGGCACACTGGGTAACTCTGATTGCAGCTGGGAGGGATCCAAGACGGGGCTCTGTGCTGGAGCTTGTTCATCCACCACGCCTCCAGAAAGCTGCTTGTATGAGGTCTGTCTGCTCCACCACCACCACCTCTTCCTCCTCCTCCTCCTTCTCTGTCTCTGGCAAAGTGGCAGTTAAACCCATGCCTGACAGGTCTACGCAATGGCTCAAGCAAAAAAGATGCCATACTGTGCTTGAGCTGTTGTTTAGGGGACAGGAGCCACACCGGGTCAGAAATTTTGTCAGCTCTGCAGGGGCAGGTGCAGAGATGGTTAACACCACGCCAGCTTGAGCTGGGAATGAACGTCTGCGATAATGGCAGCAACCTTCTCTTCGCCCTACGCAAGGGTAAATTGACGCATGTACCATGTCTAGCACACGTCCTAAATCTGCTGGTACAGCGTTTCCTAACCAAGTACCCAGGGCTGCCAGAGCTTCTCATCCAGGCCAGAAAAGTCTGCAGCCACTTCAGACGGTCATTCCCAGCAAGCGTTCGCCTGGCAGAAATTCAAAGAGAATTCCACCTTCCCACAAACCGTCTGATCTGTGACATGCCCACCAGGTGGAACTCGACATTAGCAATTAGGCTTGTGCACCGATTTTTTTTTCGGTTCGATTTTTCGGATTTTTAAACTTTTCGATTCGGCTCGTGTCGACCGATTTCGGTTTCGATTCGATTCGGTTCGGCCCGTTTTCGGGTACATTTTTTTTTCGGAATATCGACCATTTTTCGTATTTTTCGTGTCATTTTGCCCGTTTTTTGTATCGACTTTTCGTTTTTTCTAAAAATTTTCATTTTTCAGAAAATTTTCGTTTTTACAAAATTTTCGTTTTTCGGAAAATTTTCGTTTTTCGGAAAATTTTCGTTTTTCGGAAAATTTTCGTTTTTCGGAACATCTGTTCTCCTCATTTGACACATTTCAAGTCCATTCTAAAAATCCAAAAATATTTTGTTTCGGCTCGGAAAACATTTCGGATCTGAAATTTTCGGATCTAAAATTTTTCGGAAATTCGGCCGCATCCGAAAACACGAATCGGGAAATTTCGTGAAAATTCCGAAATTCCGAAACCCGAAACGCACATCCCTATTAGCAATGCTGCAGCGTCTGCACAAGCAGCAGAGGGCCATCAATGAGTACCTGTGAGTATGGCACAAGGACAGGTTCAGGTCAACTTGGTTTCCCCCCCCCGCAGTGGCTGATGATCAAGGATGCATGCACTGTACTGTCACCATTGAGGAGGCAACGAGGATGGTGAGCAGGGACAGTGCATGCATCAGTGACACAATTCCTTTAGTGTTCCTGCTGGAGCACACTCTGCGGAGAATTATAGATGTGGCTCTAGAGGCAGAGCAGCGGGAGGAAGAGGAGGCCTTCCCAAGCTCTCAAGGCTCCAGTCTTTCCACAGACAGCATTCCAGCGGGTCCTACTCAGATCAGACAGGAGGAGGATGAGGAGGAGGAGGACTATTTAAGTAGTGGGGGCATTGAAGGTGGGGATTCCTCAAGGCAGGGTTTTGTGTGCCCAGAAACAGAAGGGCTTGTGCGTGGCTGGGAGGAGGAAGTGCACGATACGGTCATCGTCATTGACCAGGAAGACTCGGCAGCTAATGCCACCTCCAACCTACGCTGCATGGGCTCCCTAATGATGCAAAGCCTGCTAAAGGACCCCAGGATTCGTGCTATCAAGGAGAGGGATCATTACTGGTTGGCAACCCTTCTTGATCCACGATACAAGGGGAAAGTTGCAGAGCTCATCCTGCCCGCACAGAGGGAGCACAGGATGACAAAACTTGAGGACGCTCTAAAGCGAAACTTGTGTAACACCTTTCCAGGCACTGTTAGATTACCAAGTGCTGACACACGTGCTTCTGAGGCTGCAGGTGATCTCAGGAATAGCGGTGAAGGCCAGGGCAGCTTGACTGATGCATTTTTAAATTTTTTTAGTCCTCGACGCCCAGGGACGTCAAATGTAGGCACCCATTGCCAGCGTCTTCACCATATGGTGCAGGACTACTTAGGGGCAAGGGCAGACCTGGATACATTTCCAGCAGATGATCCACTGGCTTACTGGGTTTTGAGATTGGATGACTGGCCAGAACTTAGCCAATATGCTATGCAGCTACTAGGTTGCCCTTCATATAGCGTGCTTTCTGAAAGGACTTTCAGTGCCGCTGGAGGTTTTGTCACAGACAAAAGAGTGCATCTGTCCACCGACTCTGTAGACCGGCTGACATTTATAAAAATGAATCAGTCCTGGATCAGCAGCTATCAATCCCCTGATGCTGAAGTAATGGAATAAATGGGGATGTCCTCTTCTGCATTCACAAAACCTCCAGCACTGAATTCTTCCACAATACCACAAAAGGGTTACGGTGTGAAGGCACTTGCTGCCATGAAAGGCACAATATCTGGCTGCACTGACGCCCATTTAAAAAAAAAAACAACTTTTCAATATAGGACCACATGGTCCACCCCTGCACTCTTCCACAATACCACAGAGGTGTTACTGTATGATGATACTTGATGGCCTGGCATTAAAGGCACAATATCTGGGTGCACTGACACCCATTCCCAGATTCATATCTTTTTAATATAGGACCACATGGTCCACCCCTGCACTCTTCCACAATACCACAGAGGGGTTACTGTATGATAGTACTTGCATGCCTGGCACTAAAGGCACAATATCTGGGTGCACTGCCATTGACGCCTCATATCCTCAGAGGGGTTACGGTGTGACGGCACTGTTGCCGACGCTAAAAGCCCAATTTTAAAGCACCTATTGTTACTTTCATCCAAAGCCTGCATAAGTTTCACAATAATTTAGCCAAAAAAAACACTAAACTTTTTCTGCGCGTCCTAAAATGTCTTTTCATACAGGCTGCCGCCCCAAGCAGTTGTTTATGGATAGATTAAAGGAAAAGCATTTACCGTCATATGAAACGTCATTTATTTGTTTTTAAGTGTTTCTATACATCCTACAAATCCGCCACTTCACGGGCAGGTTATGGGGACCTCCTAGGCACGATATTTGAAGGAATTTTTCATTTTTATTTTTAACCCTTATTTCATGGAAAACTTACTGTCCCTTTAAAAACTTTTTTTTAAAACTTTTTCTCCTTGTTTCCTGTCCCCCAGGGCACTACCCGGACCCCCATACACCTTTTATGGCAAATATGTAGCATATATGCCCTCTTGGAGGGCACTCTAAAAAAACGAATTTTCAGGCCAATTGACTTGCATGGGGGTTCGGGTTCGGTCCCGAACAAATGGGAAGTTCGGGTTTGGGCTCGAACTGAACTCGGGGAGTGTTCGGCTCATCCCTACTCAGGACACAGACACATCCTAATATGTCCCAGGACATACTTGAAACCGAGAGAGATCTCAATGTATCATCCCTGGTAAAATACTTAATAAATAAATAATATAATACACTGCACACTCCCCAATAATGCATGCATGCTTCATTTGCCATCTGAGCACTGTCATCCATCTCCAACGTCCATACATGGTTTCGGTGTACAGGAGCGTGGCACGGCTTGCCGACAGAGCACTGGAATGCACTATTCAGTAAATAAGTAAATAACATAAAGTAACATTGTATTTATGGATTTATTGGCGTTTTTGCTGGCACAATACACAGGGAGATGTTTGCAGTGCAGCAAAGTGGAATAATGTCGTGCAATGTTATGTCAGAAACCTTCTAAAGACTCTTTGGAGGTTATGCAGTATGTGTGCCGGTGTTTGCCGGTATTGCAACACCGACAAACTCTGGCATTTCACAACATTTCACAGTGTGGCAGGGGAAGCCTCGCTGTGCAGCTTCTACTTTCACCGGCAAACACCGGCACTTACTGAATAACTCCCTTTGGGTTGTTTATGGCAAACCTAGCCGAGGATAGAGGTCGGAAAAAGACAGATGAGGGCCAGAAGGTAGCTGGCTGGAGCTTTGCACAACTATAGGTTACATTACATCTACAATAAACCCTTGACTCTCCAGGGACTAAAGCACAAATACATAAAATATCTCATAAACACAATAATAAAGCTGCCATCTCCTGCTTGTGCAATGAGTGGTTGGTGAGTGATGTTTCCCAAGAACAACCAACCAGGTCGTACGCAACATCCAGGCCAGAGGAACATCCCTTATCCCTGCCTCATGATTGCATTTGATGGAGGAAATTAGATTTTTAGGCTTTCATACCGGCATGACTGTAATATATCATGTCCAGACATTGACACCCCGGACCCCCGGTGGGTAAACCACGCATTGTGCTATAACTGGTTGTGTCGACTCATAAGATAAACCTTAAACCCTCCCCATACAACGTCCTCCTGCACCAAAGCACCCCATCTCAATTCACAGAAATCAGAGAAGTACATAAAAGCAAACAGAAACATATCAGGATTCAGGACAATATAACCGCTGCAATGTTTACCAACAGAGTAACTGCTCATAAGCAACGCGTTTCACAGCCATGTGAAGAAACTGAAACCAGAAAAGATACAGGAAATCTTTGCAACTGCACTGATTCCCGTGTCTGTATTCTTCAAAAGATTTTTTAATAATTTAATTTATGATAAAATAATTAATTAAAAACACAAGCAAACTGGGCATTAAAACTTTATAAAACATTATACATTTCTTACTTTTTTATACCCAACTCTGTAATTTGTATAAATTATTTTTTCTTTCTTTTTTTTTTTTTTAATATTTTGCCCTCGTTAAAACTTTTCCCTTTTACATTAAGAAAGCAAAGCCTTTCCACTCGGTATGTATTTCACACAGACACATGTTCCTTTTATTATCCTGATTACAAAAAAAAACCACACAAATAAAATTAACGGAAACCCTTTTACTTACTTTTATATTAAATTCTAGCTTTTATTAAACCAAATATTTCCCCGCTAAGCCCTGGCATTTTTCAGGACTCTTAATTTACAATATAAAAAAAAGGAAAAGAATAAGAGAGCTTTATCTGGGCCTCATCTCCTTGTATTTACCTTGTAATAGCTCTCAGCCCCCCCCCCCCAAAGGCAGTCATTTAATTAAGAGGCAACGACTAATCTAAGGCAATGGAGCGTTGGACATAAAACTGATAACCGACAGATTACACGGCTGTCTAAATAACCCCCTTTATTCCTCCTTTATCAGCCTTGGCGAGCTCCACGTTTCGAGGGATTTACCGTCCACCCTTTTCTCGCCAAACCCTAAGAATGTCAATGTATAGATTAGGTGTCAATCCGAGCAGCTAAGTCGCCTTACCTGATTTCTTTGGGAAGAAGTATCTGTTTTCTGAAGTATTCCACGGCTGTTGTTACTGGGGAAGAAAAGAACAAGGCTGGGTTTGTTCTCTTAAAGTAATCTGTACCTTTGCTGTTCATGCAGAACACATTCTATGCTCGATACAAAAGGGCCCAGCTTTATGTGATTTTAAATATAAGAATCTTGTAGACGAGCCGATGTCAGCTCGCCCACCCGCCCGCCCGCGTCCGGAGAGCATTTGAAGACCTAAGAACATCCACAATGTTACCTTATTTATCAAACCTAGTGACACTAACTAGATATACATGTTTTATTTATTTTTTTATAAATAGGGCTTTTTTTTGGTTTATTTTTAGGAAAACATCAATAATATTTAAGCCTAACGACACCGAAAAAAAAGGAAAAGACAACCAGGTCACCAGCTCCATATTTCCAATGGTGGTCTCTATCTTGGCGTCTCACCAATATTACATTTTCTGTCTCATTTACCCCATCTCATGTGGTGCTGTGCTAATCCCATGTTACGGTGTAGAATGGATTTGGGAAAGTGGGATCTATGGATGATTTGTCGTCTTCAAATGGAAGAATTATCAGTGGTTAACGACACGGAAGAACTCTACGATGAGTCTTTGGAACATTAATTCAAACACATTAATCACCAAAACTGGTACAGAACTTCCTTTGGAAATGACAACATTGTATCCGTTTAATTTAAGGCTTGTGAATACATAGAACTCCAACAGATATTGTATTGGTCACTTGGATTTTGGGGTATGTGCCATGGTCTGATGATGAAGAATTGTCTTGAACCTTCTAAGACACTCTCATGCCCCCTATAATTCTACATAACAAGATTCCCTTGCTACATTGTTTCACATTGCACTGGCATAATGGCACCTGAAAACAGTTTGTTTATTAAACACTGAAGACGTAAGAGAAATCAAACTATGGTGGTCAACCCTAGTGGAAAATCCAAAGGACGGCTCAAAGGTCCAAAGTGAAATGTCCCCATATACATATATAAGGCTCGGTCATTTTTATACAGCATGTATTGTATACTACATACTGTATCGCTGCAATGCAAGCATTATTCATCAATTGCAAAATCTGTGAAAAGTCCAAAATGGATAAAAAACGAATAATGGCTCTAAGCTGGACCAGGGCACTCTTATGGTTTTCTCCAATCAGTGTAGCAAGCAAAGCATCTGATAAGATAACTGTACATAACATGTCCTTCTTTACATCAAAGGATATTTCTAAAGACACTAGGTGCACCTATTACACAGTTATACCCAGCACTAGGATCAGTGTAAGCAAATGGAGAACAGGGGGAGGTAAATTGAAGAAAGAGCACTCACCTATCTGACGTGTAGTCACTGGATGAGAGGGGATTTGCTGTAGTGACTTTAGAAAATACTGAAAAGAAGAAAAATATACAGTACAACTGAAATGTTACATTTTCAAAGTGTACGAGGCAACCAACTTACTATAATTATTTTCAGCCTCGAGAACAACGTCAACAATTACTCACACAACGTATTAAGGGAACGACCAACTACAGCGATTTATCATTAAAATATTTCGGTGTAGTCGACGGAATAAATGTAGGGAACTGGCAGGCTTTCTTCTCACATGTTATGGATGGGCTCGCCTTATAAAGGAAGTGTTCACTGTATGAATGGATGGCTTAGTTATCATATAAGGGCTTGATGTACCGTGAAAATGTTTAAGGTTTATGGAAGAGTCCAGTGTATTGAGAATTAAGATGGAATTTTCCAGTGATGAATCATTGAAGGGTTTAGGATCATATGAAGAAATATTTCAGTGCATTATTGATGGGTCAACATATCATGGAAGGGATCAATATACCATGAAGGATTCAACACATCATAGATAGGTTCAACGATTCATGATATGGCAAGGATGGGACATTGCATTGAAGGGTTAAATATATGATGGAATGGTTCAATAAAACATGGAAAGGTTCAATGCATCATGGAACAGTTCTACATAACATGAAAGGATTTTATGTATCATGGAAGGCTCAATGCAGGATGGAATGGTTTGATGCATCATTGATAGGGTCAACAGATCATGGAAGGTTTCAACATATCATGGATAGGTTTAACACTTCTTGGCAGGGCAAGGATCGTGGTATATTGCATGGAAAAGTTAAATATATGATGGAAGGGTTCAATAAAAAACATGCAATGGATTAGGTAAAGGTTCAATCTATTATGGAAGGATTAAACATAATATTGAATAGTTTGATGAATCACGGATGGGTCAATGCGTGATGGAAGGGTTCAACATAATTTTGAAGACTTCAATATAAAATGGAAGGGTTTGATGTTTTGAAGAAGGGTCAATGTATGATGAAAGAGTTTGATACATCATGGAAGGGACAATGTATGATGAAAGGGTTTGATAAATCATGGAAGGGACAATATATGATGCAAGGGTTTGATAAATCATGGAAGGGACAATATATGATGCAAGGGTTTGATAAATCATGGAAGGGACAATATATGATGCAAGGGTTTGATAAATCATGGAAGGGACAATATATGATGCAAGGGTTTGATAAATCATGGAAGGGACAATATATGATGCAAGAGTTTCATAAATCGTGGAATGGACAATGTATGATGAAAGGGTTTGATAAATCATGGAAGGGACAATATATGATGCAAGGGTTTGATAAATCATGGAAGGGACAATATATGATGCAAGGGTTTGATAAATCATGGAAGGGACAATATATGATGCAAGGGTTTCATAAATCATGGAATGGACAATGTATGATGAAAGGGTTTGATATATCATGGAAGGGACAATGTATGATGAAAGGGTTTGATAAATCATGGAATGGACAATGTATGATGAAAGATTTTGATATATCATGAAATGGGACAATGTATGATGAAAGGGTTTGATAAATCATGGAAGGGACAATATATGATACAAGGGTTTGATAAATCATGGAAGGGACAATGTATGATGAAAGAGTTTGATAAATAATGGAATGGACAATGTATGATGAAAGGGTTTGATATATCATCGAAGGGACAATGTATGGTGGAAGGGTATGCTTTATCATTTCTAGGGTCAACATTTCATAGATAGGCTCAACATTTCATGGCATAGCAAGAATGGAATATTCCAAAGAAGGGTTCAATGTATGATGGAAGGGTTCAACAAAATATGGAAGAGTTTGATGCATCACAGAAGAGCTCAACACATCATGGAAGGCTCCAATGTATTATAGAAGGGTTCAATATATCATGGAGGAGTTCAGCATAATATGGAATGGTTTGATGTATCCCTGAAGCGTCTACGTATCATGGAAGGGTTTGGTGTATCATGGAAGGGTTTGGTGTATCATGGAAGGGTTTGGTGCATCAAGGAAGGGTTCAACATAACATGGACCAGTTCAGTGCATCAAGACAGAACTCGATGTATCAAGAACAGGTTCAATGTACACAATAAGGTTTTGGAAGAAAGGGTTGGATAAATCAAGAAAGGGTTCAAATAGTTTGGGCAAGGCCAAATGCACCAAAACCTACACTTGTTACCAGAACCCAATGCACGACTAAGGAGATACTTTATAATTAAATTAAAAGGTGCTGCTGCTCACCTGGTAATACGCAGGTACCGTAAAGCAAAAAGCTAAGCAGGGTTGCTGGCCTCAAGAATAAAAGCTCCATCCGTCCTGTCTCGCGTCCTCGCGCGCCCTGAAATCTGCGTCTCGGAGAAAGAGAGAGAGAGGGCTTCACTGTTTACAAGTACCAGGCACACATGTCGAAGGTGAACTGCACTGACCACCAGGTGGGATTGAGTACTGTAGCTCTCCCTCTCTTCCCCTCTCTCTCTCCCTCTCTCACTCCCCCCAATGCTTTGAGCTTACATTACAAGCCTGAGCTAGAATTTCAGCTTCTATCCAGACCACGCTTTTTTTTCCCCTCAGTACTTTATTGAAAAGCACCAGCCAGGAGCACAAAAGAGTCACACTTTATCAGAAGAAAAAAGATGTTATCAGCATTAGTTTCACAGCGATTAAACGAAACAAAAATGTATGTTTAACACCAGAAATGAACATTTAATCACTTGTAGTTAATTTCTTTGGAAAAACATGTCAAAAAGGAAAATACTATTTCATGTTACCATTCAGATCAAACTTAAAGTATCAGGGCAAGACTGAGAATCTAGAGAAAAGGGACACTTTTTAGCAACCATTCGAAGATTTAGCTGTTCTTTCCCTTTTTTGTACTTTTTTGTTTTCTTATCATATTTTTGCAAATTTCGAAAAGATTGTTGTTTGTTTTATTTGTTTTTTTTTTTTGTATTTTTAATTTTATGTTTTCATTGCGTCCCTGTGAAAATCCATTTTTTTATGATGTCTGTAGCACAACTTAACTTTGAAAAAATACTAAAATATAGAATATGTATAAATATACGGAAATATACCAAAAATAATACCAAAACGAGCAACCGTTAGGTCCAATGTATTGCGTCACTGTGATCCACACATCAGTAAAATGAGCACAAAAACTTTCGTTGTGAGATGTAGCAGCAAAACACATCAAGGTGTATGTCTTTCATTTTAAACAAATTATTAACTCCTTAATTACCAAGTACCTACTAATAAACAAATATTAGCATTTTTTTATTTAGTTAAAAACTAAGAGGTATCTGTTATGTTCAACTGTCCCCCTAAATAATAAATACTTACAAATCCCTCCCCCTGCTGTGAGAAAGGAAAACAAACTTATTGCTTTGTATTTCTGTAACAACTGTAACCACTCAATGTTCTCGAACCCAGGACATACTTGAAAACGAGAGAAATCTCAATGTATCCTTCCTGGTAAAATCCTTTTAAAATAAATAAATAAATAAACTGGGAATGAATACATGTAATAAAAAAATTGCTAAAGTGCATATGTTACCAGCTTGGATTTATTAAGGCTTCTTTTAAAAACAACTAGAAGTTCCTGTAGATGTAAGATACAATATGGATCCTGAGTTATATAAAAAAAAGAACCAAGATAAATTTTCACCTTAAACATTTATTTGATTTTCATTTTATAATTAAAAAAATGTTGCTTAAAAATAAAGTGTCCTGTTCGAAACAAAACCGTATTCCACATATCTCAGTAATGTTTCAACTCTTAGCAGAGAGACAGTAATAACAACATTGTCACATATAATAAGTGTGATTGGTATGAATAAACAAAAGCTGCCAAAAGCCCTGTAACGGATACTGGGAAAAATCACTACGGACACTGATCGCAATGCAGCTCCCAAATAAAGGACCATAAAAAAAAAAATACTGTGGCTTAGTGTCCAGATACGTAACATACTGTACATCTGTGCTATAACTACATATGTGCTATAGAGGGAATTGAAGCTTCTATAGCAACCACGTCTTCTTCCTGCATATACTGACTGACTCTGTATAGCTGCATTATACAGGGATTTACAGCTTCTGTAACACCCTGCATCTTATGCCTGTACTGTACTGACACCATATATTTGTACTATACAGGGATTAACAGCTTCTATAACACCCTGCATTTTATCCCTGTACTGTACGGACACCATATATCTGAACTATACAGGAGTTTAGAGCTTCTATATCACCCTGCATCTAATCCCTGTACTGTACTGAAACCATATATCTGTGCTATACAGGGATTTACAGCTTCTGTAACACCCGGCATTTTATCCCTGAATTTACTGACTCCATATATCTGTACTATACAGGGATTTACAGCTTCTATATCACCTTGAATCTTATCCCTGTACGGACACCATAAATCTGTAATATACAGGAATTTACAGCTTCTTTAACACCCTGCATCTTATCCCTGAACTGTACTGACACCATATATCTGTAATATACAGGGATTTACAGCTTCTATAACACCCTGCATCTTATCCCTGAACTGTACTGACACCATATATCTGTACTATACAGGAAATTACAGCTTCTATAACACCCTGCATCTTATCCCTGAACAGACTGACTCCGTATATCTGTACTATACAGGGATTTACAGCTTCTATATCACCCTGCATCTTATCCCTGTACTGTACGGACACCATATATCTGAACTATACAGGAATTTACAGCTTCTATAAAGTCCTGCATCTTATCCCTGAACTGACTGACTCCATATATCTGTACTATACAGGGATTTACAACTTCTCTAACCTCCTGCATATTATCCCTGTACTGACTGACACCATATATCTGTACTATACAGGGATTTACAGCTTTTATATCACCCTGCATCTTATCCCTGTACTGACTGACACCATATATCTGCACTATACAGGAAATTACAGCTTCTTTAACACTTTGCATCTTATCCCTGTACTGACACCATATATCTGTACTATACAGGGATTTACAGCTTCTGTAACACCCTGCATCTTATCCCTGTACTGTACTGACACCATATATTTGTACTATACAGGGATTAACAGCTTCTATAACACCCTGCATCTTATCCCTGTACTGTACGGACACCATATATCTGAACTATACAGGAGTTTAGAGCTTCTATATCACCCTGCATCTAATCCCTGTACTGTACTGAAACCATATATCTGTGCTATACAGGGATTTACAGCTTCTGTAACACCCGGCATTTTATCCCTGAATTGACTGACTCCATATATTTGTACTATACAGGGATTAACAGCTTCTATAACACCCTGCATCTTATCCCTGTACTGTACGGACACCATATATCTGAACTATACAGGAGTTTAGAGCTTCTATATCACCCTGCATCTTATCTCTGTACTGTACTGACACCATATATCTGTACTATACAGGAAATTACAGCTTCTATAACACCCTGCATCTTATCCCTGAACTGACTGACTCCGTATATCTGTACTATACAGGGATTTACAGCTTGTATAACACCCTGCATCTTATCCCTGTACTGTACGGACACCATATATCTGAACTATACAGGAGTTTAGAGCTTCTATATCACCCTGCATCTTATCTCTGTACTGTACTGACACCATATATCTGTAATATACAGGGATTTACAGCTTCTATAACACCCTGCATCTTATCCCTGAACTGTAGTGACACCATATATCTGTACTATACAGGAAATTACAGCTTCTATAACACCCTGCATCTTATCCCTGAACTGACTGACTCCGTATATCTGTACTATACAGGGATTTACAGCTTCTATATCACCCTGCATCTTATCCCTGTACTGTACGGACACCATATATCTGAACTATACAGGAATTTACAGCTTCTATAAAGTCCTGCATCTTATCCCTGAACTGACTGACTCCATATATCTGTACTATACAGGGATTTACAACTTCTCTAACCTCCTGCATATTATCCCTGTACTGACTGACACCATATATCTGTACTATACAGGGATTTACAGCTTTTATATCACCCTGCATCTTATCCCTGTACTGACTGACACCATATATCTGCACTATACAGGAAATTACAGCTTCTTTAACACTTTGCATCTTATCCCTGTACTGACACCATATATCTGTACTATACAGGGATTTACAGCTTCTGTAACACCCTGCATCTTATCCCTGTACTGTACTGACACCATATATTTGTACTATACAGGGATTAACAGCTTCTATAACACCCTGCATCTTATCCCTGTACTGTACGGACACCATATATCTGAACTATACAGGGGTTTAGAGCTTCTATATCACCCTGCATCTTATCTCTGTACTGTACTGACACCATATATCTGTACTATACAGGAAATTACAGCTTCTATAACACCCTGCATCTTATCCCTGAACTGACTGACTCCGTATATCTGTACTATACAGGGATTTACAGCTTCTATAACACCCTGCATCTTATCCCTGTACTGTATGGACACCATATATCTGAACTATACAGGAGTTTAGAGCTTCTATATCACCCTGCATCTTATCTCTGTACTGTACTGACACCATATATCTGTAATATACAGGGATTTACAGCTTCTATAACACCCTGCATCTTATCCCTGAACTGTACTGACACCATATATCTGTACTATACAGGAAATTACAGCTTCTATAACACCCTGCATCTTATCCCTGAACTGACTGACTCCGTATATCTGTACTATACAGGGATTTACAGCTTCTATATCACCCTGCATCTTATCCTGTACTGTACGGACACCATATATCTGAACTATACAGGAATTTACAGCTTCTATAAAGTCCTGCATCTTATCCCTGAACTGACTGACTCCATATATCTGTACTATACAGGGATTTACAACTTCTCTAACCTCCTGCATATTATCCCTGTACTGACTGACACCATATATCTGTACTATACAGGGATTTACAGCTTTTATATCACCCTGCATCTTATCCCTGTACTGACTGACACCATATATCTGCACTATACAGGAAATTACAGCTTCTTTAACACTTTGCATCTTATCCCTGTACTGACACCATATATCTGTACTATACAGGGATTTACAGCTTCTGTAACACCCTGCATCTTATCCCTGTACTGTACTGACACCATATATTTGTACTATACAGGGATTAACAGCTTCTATAACACCCTGCATCTTATCCCTGTACTGTACGGACACCATATATCTGAACTATACAGGAGTTTAGAGCTTCTATATATCACCCTGCATCTAATCCCTGTACTGTACTGAAACCATATATCTGTGCTATACAGGGATTTACAGCTTCTGTAACACCCGGCATCTTATCCCTGAATTGACTGACTCCATATATTTGTACTATACAGGGATTAACAGCTTCTATAACACCCTGCATCTTATCCCTGTACTGTACGGACACCATATATCTGAACTATACAGGAGTTTAGAGCTTCTATATCACCCTGCATCTTATCTCTGTACTGTACTGACACCATATATCTGTAATACACAGGGATTTACAGCTTCTATAACACCCTGCATCTTATCCCTGAACTGTACTGACACCATATATCTGTACTATACAGGAAATTACAGCTTCTATAACACCCTGCATCTTATCCCTGAACTGACTGACTCCGTATATCTGTACTATACAGGGATTTACAGCTTCTATATCACCCTGCATCTTATCCCTGTACTGTACGGACACCATATATCTGAACTATACAGGAATTTACAGCTTCTATAAAGTCCTGCATCTTATCCCTGAACTGACTGACTCCATATATCTGTACTATACAGGGATTTACAACTTCTATAACCTCCTGCATATTATCCCTGTACTGACTGACACCATATATCTGTACTATACAGGGATTTACAGCTTTTATATCACCCTGCATCTTATCCCTGTACTGACTGACACCATATATCTGCACTATACAGGAAATTACAGCTTCTTTAACACTTTGCATCTTATCCCTGTACTGACACCATATATCTGTACTATACAGGGATTTACAGCTTCTGTAACACCCTGCATCTTATCCCTGTACTGTACTGACACCATATATTTGTACTATACAGGGATTAACAGCTTCTATAACACCCTGCATCTTATCCCTGTACTGTACGGACACCATATATCTGAACTATACAGGAGTTTAGAGCTTCTCTATCACCCTGCATCTAATCCCTGTACTGTACTGAAACCATATATCTGTGCTATACAGGGATTTACAGCTTCTGTAACACCCGACATCTTATCCCTGAATTGACTGACTCCATATATCTGTACTATACAGGGATTTACAGCTTCTATATCACCTTGAATCTTATCCCTGTACTGACACCATAAATCTGTAATATACAGGAATTTACAGCTTCTATAACACCCTGCATCTTATCCCTGAACTGTACTGACACCATATATCTGTACTATACAGGAAATTACAGCTTCTATAACACCCTGCATCTTATCCCTGAACTGACTGACTCCGTATATCTGTACTATACAGGGATTTACAGCTTCTATATCACCCTGCATCTTATCCCTGTACTGTACGGACACCATATATCTGAACTATACAGGAATTTACAGCTTCTATAAAGTCCTGCATCTTATCCCTGAACTGACTGACTCCATATATCTGTACTATACAGGGATTTACAACTTCTATAACCTCCTGCATATTATCCCTGTACTGACTGACACCATATATCTGTACTATACAGGGATTTACAGCTTTTATATCACCCTGCATCTTATCCCTGTACTGACTGACACCATATATCTGCACTATACAGGAAATTACAGCTTCTTTAACACTTTGCATCTTATCCCTGTACTGACACCATATATCTGTACTATACAGTGATTTACAGCTTCTATAACACCCTGCATCTTATCCCTGTACTGACACCATATATATGTACTATACAGGAATTTACAGCTTCTATAACAACCTGCATCTTATCCCTGTACTGACTGACAACATATATCTGTACTATACAGGGATCTAAATCTAGTATAACAACCTGCATTTTATCCCTGTATTTTACTGTCTGACACCTCTAGTAATGCTTGTAGGTTGACATTGCAGCTCCCTTGGGGACTCGTATATAAAGGTAAAGCTGTAATGTTACATCTTTCCAACTGTCTCCTGGGATAAAAGGATCAAACAAAAGACGTTGCTGCTTTTAAAATCAAATTGTTCTAGTGTCACTTCTGTGCATTTCAAAAAGACCCTTCTGTCTCCTCCCGGACATTTCCATTCTTATGGTTCCTAGAGTCAGGGGTATCCTATAACCGAAAACGCAAAAGAAAAAAAATACCATAGACAAGACTTTCCAGCAGGGGTTTATGAAAAGGCCTGTACTTGAATGCTTTACCGAGTCTGTTAACAGAAAGTCATTAAAATTATCTTGTGTTCTCCGTATTCAATTTCTTGATCCCAGTTACTGGTCAGTTATTACAGTGAATCACTAAATACACAACAAAGCTATAAAGTGTTTAACTGTATAAGAAGGAAATTTAAAAAAAAAAAAAAAAATGTGAGGGATTTCTGCATTCTTGGATACAGGCAATAAAATCCTCATTATACAGAGGGGGGTAAAGGGGGATATTATCTATTTTCCGAGAATAACGCTGAGAATAAACACAGACGCGATTGTATCGATCATCCTTAGACCTTTGATGACCAACCAAGTGTAACCACTGTGAGCAGAAGATACACAGAATTCTATAGTGTTAGTGATACACAATATTCCACTCATAGAAACTGGCTTAAGGACTCAACATACGAACTGACAGATGGAGGGTTATGGGTCCTCGAACAAAAAAATGCTGCACTTACTGGTGGTGGGTCATCTTATTGGTTGGGGTAAAATTATTTTTATGATGACTAGAATGTACATATTTTTTATTTATGGTAAAGGAAACATTTTCAAAAACTCTTTTTTCCTTCAATTATTGGAAAAAGAATTTGGTAACAAAGTAAGCACCTGGTGACTTACAATAAACAAACTTACAAAAAATATGTTACGTGTGTCTTACTTTGAGAGAGGGGGTGTATCTGATTCCAGTACCCTAACAGGGTCACATCTGCCAATGTGGCTTCCTCGGTGGATTCCCGTGTTCTCCTCATGACTCACGTACCTTTCTCCCAGTCCTTAGCCGCAGCTTAAAGACGGGTACACGTAGAGAGCCTTGCTAGCGTCCTCCAGAAATAATCAGTGGCTGTAGATCTGGAGCTTTGCCTCATGCTTGTTATACTGTAACTGTGAAAAAAAATTAAGTACGGACTTGCACATTTTACTGTAAACCATGGACATGCAGGTTTCATTGTAACTATAACAAAAATTGAAGTTCGGACTTGCGCATTATAACAGTTGAAATATCGATTTAAGGACTCGCGCGTTTTAACTGTAACTCAAATATTAAAGTACAGACTTGTGCGTTATAACAGTAACAGTAGAAAATGTAATTCACCTACTTTCGTGTTGTGACAGTGGAAATCTTAAAGGGTGGACTTGCGCGGTTTAAATTCACAGTACGGAGGTTGGGTGTTTTACTGTTAATAGAGATCTTAATAGATGAATTATACTGTATTTATATATATATGGATATTTTGTATAACATGCCCTTCATGCTGTGTACAAGGTGTAAAATATAAATTCATTTTGTGTTTAGTTGTGTCCCCAAGATATTTCATTACTAAACTCACATATTCCACAATCCCAAAAAATCCCAAATCCAAAACACTTCTTGTCCCAGAAATTCCTGACAAGGGACACTCACACATTATATTCATATGACAGAGTGCTTTGAACTGCAAAAACTGGGAGTTTTAGCTACTTTGGCTAAAACTTGCCAGTCCCTGGTGAGTTTCCCGCGTTCCCAGTGTGGTGAATAGCCCCCATAGAGTTATCGGTTTACACGTATCAGCGGGGGCTCACAATGATTCAATGATCCAGCGCTGATCGATCAGAAACGCGCAGGTCCCCGAGGGAGATCAATGATCGCATGAAGCCCGTTTCCCAGCCCAGCCACACAATGCGATCACTAGAGAGAGCCTGTATGAGTCCCAAGCAGTGGCGACTCTAGGAACAATATTTAGGGGGGGGCACAGAAGATACCGCAGTCAAAACTGGGGGGGCACTAATAATTTTCACCACTAAATCATACCACTGAATAAAAGTAAGGGCCCTATCACCTGGTGTGAGCTAAGACACCATCACTAAAGGAAAAATTTAGTGCGAGTCGCTAAAACTTACAGGGTTATTCAGAGAGAGATGAAAAGCAGGAGAATGACTGGAGAATGGAAAATTCTTTGTCAAAGAATCGGCTATTTTGACCTAGAATTTTCCATTCTCCAGTCATTCTCCTGCTTTTCACCGCTTTCTGAATAACCCTGTTAGTGCCTGATGACCTACTAACAGATCACCTTGTCTGCTGTAGTCCATGAACAAGGTCGTTTGGCGCACGCTAGGGAAACTCTAAGACCCAAGTTGAGACCCAGCGCTAATGCGGTTGTGTACAGGATAGAACGTTTTTTTCTTTTCCATACCTATCCCCCGCCCTCACAAGCTTGAATATGAACACATCCAGTGAATAACCTCACACCCCTGCATTATTAAAATCCTCCTCGGTGGCCGTATCATCCATGTTTTGATGCACACATATATTAAGGCTGATGGGCATTGCATGATAAATGCCTCCCAGCAGCATGTAGAATCATTACACTGCATTTAATAGATCCAAAAGGAAGGCCAGGTGAGCGACAACAATTTCCCTGCTACAGCATATAAACAATACATGTTTCAGGGCAAGACTTATCCATGTGTTCCTTTAAACATGGTCCACACAGTCACCCTAATAATCAACTGCTTACATACTATGAATAGCCCCCAGCATAAAATGTTTAAAATTAGGCAATATATTAGAATTAGGATATATGTGGATAAAGGATACATTTATAATAGAGCCGACTGCAACAGCAGCGACATTGCTGACCATATCCATTACTATGGTGTATGGGGCCAAGAGAACACCTGTATTGCATTCCTTTCAATTGCCTGTTAACTTTGGACGAGGACCTGTTTTTTCTGTTTTTTTGGAGTTAGCACCAGGGCTGAGCAGTAGTTAAAATGTTGCAATTAGTGCACCTCAAAAAATTTAGTGCTGGCAGCAAGTGATCTGTAAAGATATCTAGCACTCCCCGTTTTAAGTATAGGACGCGGAAAGTACAGTAAGCTCGCGGTACAAATCGCTAATAGCGCCGCACTAAGTAATTTTTCCCATTTGTAGCGGGAGGCAAACGATCTGTTGGTCAGGCGCTAGACTGAATTAACCTGGCGCTAACGCAAAATCACGCCGACGCAAGGGTTAGCTCACACCAGGTAATAGTGCCCTAAATAAGTATATATATATATAAATAAGATTACAAAACCCCAGAGTAATGTGATGCAATGATGCCTTTTTGTTGTACTAACCTGATACTTAAATTCAATATTTGACGCAATTTGGCAGTTTCGCTGAATGTCTGATAACTGCTTCAGCGACTCCACTTTTAGCAAATTACAGTGACCATTCACTAAATAGGGAATTCACCTTATTTTCTGCAAAATAAATTCCCCAAAATGTGACGGAAAGCAGAGGATCTACAGATCATTAGACCCTTTAGATTCTAACTTCCATAATAACCCCTAAAATGCCATAAACCCAGAGAAATGCAATAAAAATAATAAACAATGTGGCATTTAGCTACCCCTTAACCCCTAAAATGCCATTAATCAAGGGAAACCATGAAATGAATACACTGAGGCATGTAGCCAACCCATTAACCCCTAAAATGCCATTAACCAAGGAAAAAACAAATGTATACTGTGAGGGATGAAGCCTGCCCATTAACCCTTAATATACAACTAAACCAAGGCATAAACTAACGTAATACACAATGTAATGTATAGTCTGAACATTAACCATTTCACTGCTGAGCCATTTCAACCCTGTGAAAATGTTTACGTTTAAGTGCACGTTTTTATTTGATGTTTTATGACTTTTACATCACACTGAATATGGTCATGTGGGGTATCATTGGAAAGGCCAGAATCTGCCCTTTCAAATGACACCTAGTTCATCCATATACGATGCATAGCGACGGAGATACATTGGTCCGAAGACGTGTGGAAGCTGGATGATGATTTTGGTGGGGGGGCACATGGGGGGGCAAGGAATAACCTAGGGGGGGCAATTGCCCCCCCTTGCCCCCCTGTAGAGTCGCCTATGGTCCCAAGACCTGCTCCGATCATTCTGAGGTCTATGAAAGGAACGCAGTGAGATGGGAAACAGGATTAAATATTACATAGGATCATGGCTTTGCAATGACTGTCCATAAGATGTGATTCCCTGAGCTGGGGAATTGGTGGAGAATTGCAAATTTTAGATCAAAATCAATGAATTTTAGCATTTTTCCCTACCCCAGTCACACTTCCACACTGACATTCCTGCATGGAAATGTATAGTTTCATATCAATTCTCCAACAAACAACCCCTTCGGGAAGTAATGTAAACATGTGGATTGATGGGGCTTTTTTTGTCCAAATTGATTCTTAGACAAACTATTGGTATTTTGGTGATTCAGAAGCACCTCAACATTACAGAATGCCGAAAACCTGAATTTACCAAAACTGATAAAATTGTATTGAATCGATACAAAAAATTTTGGGATTAATTCAAAATCATTATGAGAACTAAAAAATAGTGCAGTCTTTGTGCAATACTAACCCTAACCCATACATAGACAGAAATTGTAACCCTAACTGTAACACTAACCCATACATACACAGAAACTGTAACCCTAACTCTATCCCTAACCCTAACCCATACATACTAGGGATGAGCGTTTGGTTCGGATCTGTTCGGAGTTCGAATCGAACATCGACGTTCGCCAAAAGTTCGAAAACAAATTTGAAAAAAGTATAAAAAAATACTTAAAAAATACTAAAAAATCTAGAAATAAAGAGACTCTTTACTGCAGAATATTATAAGCAACAGTTTATTAGATATTGAATTAAAACGGAAATATTTTTACCATTGAAGCCTATAGGATAAAACATTCTTGCTGCTAAAACATCAGGCAGATGAGGCCCTTTAATCAGGCACTGTAGAGGGCAGTCTGCCGGGGCCTCCCAAGGATCCCCTTGAGGAGCATGCGGTCGCCAGATGACAGAGTTGCGACTGTGTGGGCTAGCTGCCCGGGTGCATGTGGCCGAGACAGGCAGCACAGGGAGGCCACGGCAGATCCCCCCAACCAGGGTCCAGGGAGCCCCCACTGACCACCAGGCTAAGGTAAGGAGACACATTTCTAAAAAAAATTAAATCCGAGGACATTTTTAAACGTCCCTGGGAACATAAAATAAATCCTATTTTTTTCTTTCTCTACCTTGCTGAATGTATTTAATTATATATATTAGATACATTCAGCCAGGTAGAGGAGAGTGGCATGTGGGCTGCGCGGGGTCTCAGGCAGTGTTTTTTTTTTGTGTGTATATTTTTAGCAAATTTATAGGGGAAGGTAAGGGCAGGTATGATATATACACATATATAGTTAAGATATATATCTATATTCTTATAAATATATATATCCAGACTTGTATTGCACACATATTTTGGCAACTGATTGCCCCCCCCCCCATTTGGCTGATCCCTCCAGAAGAAATGTTGAACCCGATAGAGCAGAGAATAATATATATATTCTCTGCTCTGTCGGGTTCAACATTTCTTCTGGAGGGATCAGCCAAATTGGGGGGGGCGCATTTAGTTGAGATTGTCCACATGCCACCCCCCCATGTGCCTATGTGTTTATATGGTCTGAGGTCTGTGGGTGGGTGTATATATATATCTGCGTGTTGATATATACGTATATATAGGTCTGCGTGTTGATATATACGTATATGTCTGTGTGTGGTATCAATGCATCCCTAATCTATACACAGCGCTCCGTGTCCCTATAATATATATGATCAGGGGGTTACCTTTTTTTTATATTTTTATACTATTCCTATTAAATTAACAGTAATTTTTGATGTATTTTATTCAGTAGAAACTTTTTTTGCCTGTATAACATGTGCTTTGTGAAAATAAAACGGTTTTGTGTGTACATTTTAATTTAGTTAGTGGATTCCTGTCCAGTGCGGTGAGAAGCAAACGTAATGCAGTATAGACACGCTGCGAGGCGGAGCGGAGTGAAGTCAAGCCTGCAAAATGTTTGCTTCTCTTCGCTTCGCTACGCTGTGCGTCGCTACGCGCTCAGTGTGTCTCAGCCTTTATTCCTGCATCGCTAGCTTACCGAATCAGTTTGTATACTTGTTACTGACCCTGCTTGTTCTGAGGACCTGATCTGTTGCCAACTTTGCCTGCAGTTTGACTATTCTCTCTGTGTATTCCCTGCCTATTCTGTTTGCTTCCTGTTGCTACTGGTGTGCGCCGATTCTCACCATATACAGTAGCGCAGTACAAGTGCCTCAATGTAATAGAGCAGCAGGAAATGCTGGCAGAATGCTTGGTTGTGTAGGGAGAGGTATTAGCAGTAGGAAAAGGGAAGTGCTCATGCCACTGTACAGAGCACTGGTGAGACCTCACTTGGAGTACTGTGTGCAGTACTGGAGACCGTATCTCCAGAAGGATATAGACATCTTAGAGAGAGTTCAGAGAAGGGCTACTAAAATGGTGTACGGCTTGAAGGAGAAAAGTTACCAGGAAAGGCTTAATGATCTTAACATGTACAGCTTGTAAAAAAGATGAGACAGAGGAGATATGATAGAAACATTTAAATACGTAAAGGGAATCCACAAGGTAGAGGAAGGGAGTATATTTAAAAGGAAACAAAGTAGCAAAACAAGAGGACATAGTCTTAGATTAGAGGGGCAAAGGTTTAAAAGTAACATCAGGAAGCATTATTTTACTGAGAGGGTGGTGGGTACATGGAACAGTCTTCCAGTAGAAGTGGTAGAGGCCAAAACAGTAATTGAATTTAAGCAAGCATGGGATAGGCATAAGGCTATCCTAAACAAAAGATAAATCCAGGTAAAGTATCCATGTAATTGGGCAGACTAGATGGGCCGAAAGGTTCTTATCTGCCGACATTTTTCTATGTTTCTATGTTTCTATGTTAACATTGCTGACCCGGTTTTGTTATAGCTGCTGATGTAACTGAATAGATCAGTGATCTCTTCTGCACTACCAAAACCTCAGAGGGGTTACGGTGTGAAGGCACTAGCTGGCACCAAAGGCACAATATTTGGGTGCACTGCCACTGACGCCTATACCAGATTCATATCATTTTAATATTTGACTGCATACCACAGAGGGGTTACTTACGGTCAGGGCCGGATTAACATAGGGGCGGATGGAGCGGTCGCTCCAGGCCCCTTTCTAAAAATAGGCCCACAGCAGCCGAGACGAGTAGCTGGCCGGCCGGCTGATAGTGAGTTCTGAGGGCACCCAGCCCAGGCCTTTGATCAGCCCTGCAGCAGAACCAGTGCTTAGATAATAGAAACGCATCCTCCTTTCCTTTGGGCAGGGGCTGAGAGGCGGAGCTGTTCTTTGAAGCCACGTGCTGCCCCTTTCACAGCGTGAAGGTGATGAAGCGCGTTTGCTCAGTCCAGCTCAGGAGATAAGAGAAGGACACACTGCTTTGTAAATATCTCCCCCTCTTATTTAAACACTAGCCCACTAACTCCATGATGACATGGGATGGGGGGGAGAGACCCTACCTAACAGGCACCCAGGCTGCTTAAAGATTAGCAGCTACAACTTAAGATGCAAAGCAGCCTGCTTTATTTGAATTTTACCACTTCTCCTGCTGCTCTGACTCATAAAGTAATAATTTTCTGTGTGTGTGTGGTGTGTATACATGTGTCACTCTGGTGTATATACAGTTGTGTTCAAAATTATTCAACCCCCAATGCTGTAAAGGGTTTTAGGGAATTTAGTGGACATTTGGAATTGTATTCAGAATGAAATCCTACAAGGACTTTTTAAAGAACCATATGCAACTAAAATGACATCAATTGGTTTTGTAATACAGTAGTAAATGTTTCTTTTGTGAATTCTTCATTGACACAATTATTCAACCCCTTAAGGCTAGGGACAGATGAGCGCATTTTCTGCGGCCACCGTCAAAATGTACGTCGATGCGTGCGCACGCATTTTTTCACGGAATACGCTTAAGTGGTCAGACGATGCGCAATTCTGGACGTATTTCATGACGATGGGGTGAAAAGAAGTCTAGGGAAATCCGGCTGTTTGAACGTTATGTTGGCCGCACACTAGCAGCGTCTGACATCTCCTAATCACGCACACACGCTGCTATGCGGCCGCAGCGCACTCTGTACATCAGTACCAGCGGTTTAACGTTCTCGAAAAAATGCGTTCATTTTCCACTTGCGTTGCGCGGCCGGACTTTTGTGCGACCGTACTTCGTATATTGGCTGTCATTGCCCGGCATCTGCTGCTAGTGCGGCCGTGATTATGTGCGCCAGAACGCGCGTTCGCACTGCCTCAGTCTGACCCTAGCCTAAAGAATACCACTCTGAAGAACAGAGGTTCATTCAAGTGTTTTCAATCAGGTATTGAAAACACCTGTGGATGTCACGGAGCAGCAATAAAGCATAATAAGCACTAATTAGGCAGCTTTAAAATGACTGTGATACTCAGCTCCTTCTAGACATTTACTGGTGTGGTTACAAACATGGTGAAGTCAAGAGAATGGTCCAGGAAGACAAGAGAAGAGGTGATTACTCGTCGCAGGAAGGGCAATGGCTATAAGAAGATTGCAAAGATGTTAAACATACCAAGAGAGACCATAGGAAGCATCATTCGCAAATTCAAGGCAAAGGGCACTGTTGAAACGCTACCTGGTCGTGGCAGAAAGAAGATGCTGACTTCGACTGCTGTGCGCTACCTGAAGCGTAGAGTGGAGAAAAGTCCCCGTGTGACTGCTGAGGAACTGAGAAAAGATTTGTCAGATGTGGGTACTGAAGTTTCAGCTCAGACAATACGGCGCACACTGCGTAATGAAGGCCTCCATGCCAGAACTCCCAGGCGCACCCCCTTGCTTTCTCCAAAGAATAAGAAGAGTCGACTGCAGTATGCCAAAAGTCATGTGGACAAACCACAGAAGTTTTGGGATAGTGTTCTGTGGACTGATGAAACAAAATTAGAACTGTTTGGGCCCATGGATCAACGCTATGTTTGGAGGAGGAAGAACAAGGCCTATGAAGAAAAGAACACCTTGCCTACTGTGAAGCATGGCGGGGGGGTCAGCAACTCAACTACAGCAAATTCACAAAGTAGGGAAGTTCCACAATATGTTTTCATAGCTTTCAACGTTCTTTCCTCCGATGTTATCTAGTGTAGGTCTCAGCGTAATGTTATTTAGTAGGTCTCAGTGTAAAGTGCGGTTTCTGCAGTAGATTCAGTCAATGAGTAATATTTATGTTTTTGTATCATTTATATTGTGCCAGCATTTTCCGCGCAGCTTTACTATATGAAACAGTGACTTAAAGAGAGAAAACACAAACAAAACATAGACCCAACAAACCAAGGAATACAATCATAATAAAACAACACAAGCCAATAAAATAATATCATCTTCACCTTTAAACCTACATCCCACTGCTAAACTCAAACACTTTTCTATTGTTTATTTTGAGCGGCCATTTAAAGCGTAAGCTCATATGCCAACATCCGGCAAGCCTGACTTTAGGAATAATATAAGAGTGTCACGGTCTGCGCTCCTGTTCCGGTGCATTGTGCGCGTGGAATGTGTCCTCTAAACTCTAAATTCCTCCTGTTCCTTCCTATTGTGCCCCAGTACCTTCAGTAAAAGGCCGACTCTATGAGCAGGTGTTGACCCCCACGCTCTTTGACTAAAGACAATCACTATGAGCCTTTGAGTTTCGCCCCCTAGTGGAAATTTCCTGTCATTACCGCATGACAGTGATCCGACCTCCACCAAAAGCAGCACAGGTTAAAGTGTGGCAGGTTAATCCCTCCCTCTAATTGCACATTAATTAATAATTATCACAATATGACATTTATGCATATGTATTACTATGCTATATTCTGTATATGTATTATTATTATACTATATACTGCACACATTTTATTTATTATACTATACTCAGTATGTATTACTATGCTGTATACCGCATGCGTATTATTTTACTACTAGGTGGAAAGTCTGCCCAGAGGGCAGTCTATTGTTGTTGTTGCCAGCTCAGAATTCATGTCCACATATTTGTTTTCCAATGTCCTATCCTAGAGTATCTCGCTATATAAATGCGTTTGTAATGCTTCCGTCACCATCCCACCCACAACAGGAGGGCCAACTGAGCAGCTCTGAAGGGTGCGCGCACAGCTGACAGCGCATTACAAAGGCATTTATATATTAGAGCAGGTACCTCTTCCCTCTTAGATTGTAAACTCACAGGAACAGGACCCTCTTAGATTGTAAACTCACAGGAACAGGACCCTCTTAGATTGTAAACTCGTGGGACCCCTTAGATTGTAAACGCACAGGAACAGGACCCTCTTAGATTGTAAACTCACAGGAACAGGACCCTCTTAGATTGTAAACTCGTGGGACCCCTTAGATTGTAAACGCACAGGAACAGGACCCTCTTAGATTGTAAACTCACAGGAACAGGACCCTCTTAGATTGTAAACTCGTGGGACCCCTTAGATTGTAAACTCACAGGAACAGGACCCTCTTAGATTGTAAACTCACAGGAACAGGACCCTCTTAGATTGTAAACTCACAGGAACAGGACCCCTTAGATTGTAAACTCATGGAAACCCTTTGATTGTAAACTCATGGGATAGATTGTAAACTCATGGGATAGATTGTAAACTCATGGGACCCCCATATATTGTAAGCTCATAGGATAGATTGTAAACTCATGGGACCCCTTAGATTGTAAACTCATGGGACCCCTTAGATTGTAAACTCATGGGACCCCTTAGATTGTAAACTCACAGGAACAGGACCCTCTTAGATTGTAAACTCACAGGAACAGGACCCTCTTAGATTGTAAACTCACAGGAACAGGACCCTCTTAGATTGTAAACTCAATGGAACAGGACCCCTTAGATTGTAAACTCATGGAAACCCTTTGATTGTAAACTCATGGGATAGATTGTAAACTCAAGGGATAGATTGTAAACTCATGGGATAGATTGTAAACTCATGGGATAGATTGTAAGCTCATGGGACCCCCATATATTGTAAACTCATAGGATAGATTGTAAACTCATGGGACCCCTTAGATTGTAAACTCATGGGACCCCTTAGATTGTAAACTCACAGGAACAGGACCCTCTTAGATTGTAAACTCACAGGAACAGGACCCTCTTAGATTGTAAACTCGTGGGACCCCTTAGATTGTAAACTCATGGAAACCCTTTGATTGTAAACTCATGGGACCCTTTTGATTGTAAACTCATGGGACCCCTTAGATTGTAAACTCATGGGACCCCTTAGATTGTAAACTCATGGGATAGATTGTAAATTCCTGGGACCCCTTAGATTGTAAACTCATGGGACTCCTTACATTGTAAACTCATGGGACCCCTTACATTGTGAACACATGGGATAGATTGTAAGCTCATGGGACCCCTTTAGATTGTAAACTCATGGGATAGATTGTAAGCTCATGGGACCCCTTTGATTGTAAGATCATGGGATAGATTGTAAACTCATGGGACCCCTTTAGATTGTAAGATCATGGGATAGATTGTAAACTCATGGGACCCCTTTAGATTGTAAGATCATGGGATAGATTGTAAGGTCATGGGACCCCTTAGATTGTAAACTCATGGGATAGATTGTGAGCTCATGGGACCACTTAGATTGTAAGCTCATGGGACCCCTTAGATTGCAATTTCATGGGACCCCTTGGGACCCCCTTAGATTGTAAACTCATGGGACCCCTTACATTGTAAACTCATGGGATAGATTGTAAACTCATGGGACCCCTTTAGATTGTAAACTCATGGGATAGATTGTAAGCTCATGGGACCCCTTTGATTGTAAGATCATGGGATAGATTGTAAACTCATGGAACCCCTTTAGATTGTAAACTCATGGGATAGATTGTAAGCTCATGGGACCCCTTTGATTGTAAGATCATGGGATAGATTGTAAACTCATGGGACCCCTTTAGATTGTAAACTCATGGTATAGATTGTGAGCTCATGGGACACCTTTAGATTGTAAGATCATGGGATAGATTGTGAGCTCATGGGACCACTTAGATTGTAAGCTCATGGGACCCCTTAGATTGCAATTTCATGGGACCCCTTGGGACCCCCTTAGATTGTAAACTCATGGGACGCCCTTAGACTGTAAGCTCATGGGACCAACGGACGGTGTTATTTTACGTTCAGGAGCGAAACATCGGATCTCTGGGCTCTGGGAGGAAGATGAGCAGGAACTGGAACCGGAGGATGATTGAGGGAGCCGGTGAGGGGCCGAATAGACAGCCTCCAGGGGAGACTCAGGTCAGGGGGGACAAAAAAAATCCGATCTATTGGAGAGGCGCTGTGCACCTCTGCAATGCAGCAGATTTCTTATGTCCCTCGCGCACGCTGCTTGCCGCGCACGGAGGAGATACAGGCCAGGCACGGAGGAGAAACAGGCCGGACACGAAGGAGAAACAGGCCGGACACGAAGGAGAAACAGGCCGGGCACGAAGTAGATACACAAAATATCTGATCCAACAGTACGCTGGTTGCGCGCGCATGCGCTGTTTTATTATATAGGATACACTATATATGTATTTATATGCTATATACTTGAAAACGAGAGAAATCTTAATGTATCCTTAGTGGTAAACTACTTAATAAATAAATAAATAATATGCTATATACTGCATGTGTATTATTATACTATACACTATATATGTATTTATATGCTATATACTGCATGTGTATTATTATACTATACACTATATATGTCTTTATATGCTATATACTGCAGGTGTATTATTATACTATACACTATATATGTATTTATATGCTATATACTGCAGGTGTATTATTATACTATACACTATATATGTATTTATATGCTATATACTGCAGGTGTATTATTATACTATACACTATATATGTATTTATGTGCTATACACTGCATGTGTATTATTATACTATACACTATATATGTATTTATGTGCTATATACTGCATGTGTATTATTATACTATACACTATATATGTATTTATGTGCTATATACTGCATGTGTATTATTATACTATACACTATATATGTATTTATATGCTATATACTGCAGGTGTATTATTATACTATACACTATATATGTATTTATATGCTATATACTGCAGGTGTATTATTATACTATACACTATATATGTATTTATGTGCTATATACTGCATGTGTATTATTATACTATACACTATATATGTATTTATGTGCTATATACTGCATGTGTATTATTATACTATACACTATATATGTATTTATGTGCTATATACTGCATGTGTATTATTATACTATACACTATATATGTATTTATGTGCTATATACTGCATGTGTATTATTATACTATACACTATATATGTATTTATATGCTATATACTGCATGTGTATTATTATACTATACACTATATATGTATTTATATGCTATATACTGCAGGTGTATTATTATACTATACACTATATATGTATTTATATGCTATATACTGCAGGTGTATTATTATACTATACACTATATATGTATTTATATGCTATATACTGCAGGTGTATTATTATACTATACACTATATATGTATTTATATGCTATATACTGCATGTGTATTATTATAGTATACACTATATATGTATTTATATGCTATATACTGCAGGTGTATTATTATACTATACACTATATATGTATTTATAGGCTATATACTGCAGGTGTATTATTATACTATACACTATATATGTATTTATATGCTATATACTGCATGTGTATTATTATACTATACACTATATATGTATTTATGTGCTATATACTGCATGTGTATTATTATACTATACACTATATATGTATTTATGTGCTATATACTGCATGTGTATTATTATACTATACACTATATATGTATTTATATGCTATATACTGCATAAGTATTATTATACTATACACTATATATGTATTTATATGCTATATACTGCATGTGTATTATTATACTATACACTATATATGTATTTATATGCTATATACTGCATGTGTATTATTATACTATACACTATATATGTATTTATATGCTATATACTGCAGGTGTATTATTATACTATACACTATATATGTATTTATATGCTATATACTGCAGGTGTATTATTATACTATACACTATATATGTATTTATGTGCTATATACTGCATATGTATTATTATACTATACACTATATATGGTATATACTGCATTGTTATATTATACTATACTTACTATATATGTATTTATGTGCTATATACTGCATGTGTATTATTATACTATACACTATATATGTATTTATATGCTATATACTGCAGGTGTATTATTATACTATACACTATATATGTATTTATATGCTATATACTGCAGGTGTATTATAAATACTATACACTATATATGTATTTATGTGCTATATACTGCATGTGTATTATTATACTATACACTATATATGTATTTATGTGCTATATACTGCATGTGTATTATTATACTATACACTATATATGTATTTATATGCTATATACTGCATGTGTATTATTATAGTATACACTATATATGTATTTATATGCTATATACTGCAGTGTTATTATTATACTATACACTATATATGTATTTATATGCTATATACTGCATGTGTATTATAATACTATACACTATATATGTATTTATATGCTATATACTGCATGTGTATTATTATACTATACACTATATATGTATTTATATGCTATATACTGCATGTGTGTATTATTATACTATACACTATATATGTATTTATATGCTATATACTGCATGTGTATTATTATACTATACACTATATATGTATTTATATGCTATATACTGCAGGTGTATTATTATACTATACACTATATATGTATTTATGTGCTATATACTGCAGGTGTATTATTATACTATACACTATATATGTATTTATATGCTATATACTGCATGTGTATATTATACTATACACTATATATGTATTTATATGCTATATACTGCAGGTGTATTATTATACTATACACTATATATGTATTTATGTGCTATATACTGCATGTGTATTATTATACTATACACTATATATGTATTTATATGCTATATACTGCATGTGTATTATTATACTATACACTATATATGTATTTATATGCTATATACTGCAGGTGTATTATTATACTATACACTATATATGTATTTATATGCTATATACTGCATGTGTATTATTATAGTATACACTATATATGTATTTATGTGCTATATACTGCAGGTGTATTATTATACTATACACGATATATGTATTTATATGCTATATACTGCTTGTGTATTATTATACTATACACTATATATGTATTTATGTGCTATATACTGCAGGTGTATTATTATACTATACACTATATATGTATTTATATGCTATATACTGCAGGTGTATTATTATACTATACACTATATATGTATTTATATGCTATATACTGCAGGTGTATTATTATACTATACACTATATATGTATTTATGTGCTATATACTGCAGGTGTATTATTATACTATACACTATATATGTATTTATATGCTATATACTGCAGGTGTATTATTATACTATACTATACACTATATATGTATTTATATGCTATATACTGCAGGTGTATTATTATACTATACACTATATATGTATTTATATGCTATATACTGCAGGTGTATTATTATACTATACACTATATATGTATTTATATGCTATATACTGCAGGTGTATTATTATACTATACACTATATATGTATTTATATGCTATATACTGCAGGTGTATTATTATAGCATACACTATATATGTATTTATATGCTATATACTGCAGGTGTATTATTATACTATACACTATATATGTATTTATATGCTATATACTGCAGGTGTATTATTATAGTATACACTATATATTATTTATATGCTATATACTGCAGGTGTATTATTATACTATACACTATATATGTATTTAATGCTATATACTGCAGGTGTATTTTATAGTATACACTATATATGTATTTATATGCTATATACTGCAGGTGTATTATAAATACTATACACTATATATGTATTTATATGCTATATACTGCATGTGTATTATTATACTATACACTATATATGTATTTATATGCTATATACTGCAGGTGTATTATTATAGTATACACTATATATGTATTTATATGCTATATACTGCAGGTGTATTATAAATACTATACACTATATATGTATTTATATGCTATATTGCATGTGTATTATTATACTATACACTATATATGTATTTATATGCTATATACTGCATGTGTATTATTATACTATACACTATATATGTATTTATATGCTATATACTGCATGTGTATTATTATACTATACACTATATATGTATTTATATGCTATATACTGCATGTGTATTATTACTATACACTATATATGTATTTATATGCTATATACTGCAGGTGTATTATTATAGTATACACTATATATGTATTTATATGCTATATACTGCAGGTGTATTATAAATACTATACACTATATATGTATTTATATGCTATATACTGCATGTGTATTATTATACTATACACTATATATGTATTTATATGCTATATACTGCAGGTGTATTATTATAGTATACACTATATATGTATTTATATGCTATATACTGCATGTGTATTATTATACTATACACTATATATGTATTTATATGCTATATACTGCAGGTGTATTATTATAGCATACACTATATATGTATTTATATGCTATATACTGCATGTGTATTATTATACTATACACCAGGGCTCAAAATTTCAAGTCCCGAGCTACTAGCCCGGCCTTAAGGCTAGGGTCAGACGAGCGCAGTGCGAACGCGCGTGCAGGCGCACTTAATCACGGCCGCACTAGCAGCAAGTGCCAGGCAATGACGGCCAATATACGAAGTACGGTCGCACAAAAGTGCGGCTGTGCAACGCAAGTGGAAAACGAACGCATTTTTTCGAGAACGTTAAACTGCTAGTACTGACGTACAGAGTGCGCTGCGTCCGCTAGCGGCGTGTGTGCGTGAATTGGAGATGTCAGACACTGCTAATGTCCGGCCAACATAACGTCCAGATGCACAAAGTGTTTTATTGATGATCCGTACAAAATCACGGATGCAAATGCGCATCGTATGACCGCTATCGCGTATTCCGTGAAAAAATGCGTCCATTCGTTCGAACGCACTTTTTCACAGACAACGCGAAAATGCGTTCGTCTGACCCTAGCCTTAGGCTGGGGTCAGACGAGCGCAGTTATCACGTCCGTGTTGCCGCACATTTGTACGTCCGTGGCAGCATAGCATTCTGACCAATGGAGCCCCACACACGAAGTACCTCCGCACGGATGTGCGGATGCATGATGGACGCGGCAAACGGACGCAGGTTAGACAAGAACGTAATACTGCTAGAACGGACGTGCGGAGTGCACCACATCTGCAACGTCCACATAGCTTTGTGTGTGAGTGATGAAACGAGGTCAGATGGACTGCATTTATACGTCCAGCATTTACACGCCCAGCATTTACACGTCCAGCATTTATACGTCCAGCATTTACACGTCCAGCATTTATACGTCCAGCATTTACACGTCCAGCATTTATACGTCCAGCATTTATACGTCCAGCATTTTTGACGGACAGAATGTTTTTTTCATTGTAATTTATTTTCCCTCCTACATCAGTCATAAAATATGTCAGTGAAAAAAATGGACTGTGTGGCCACTACCTTGCTGTCAGTCAGTAAGTACGTCCAAAATGCACGGACGCACAGTCCGTACAAAATGCGCTCATCTGACCCTAGCCTTAGAGTTACTTGCCACCTGTTGCCCCACCGAACCCCTATCTTGTCCTTAACTTTGCCCCCAAACACACCCTCAAATTATCTTATGAATTGACACTGTTAAGTGTTTTATTCAGAATAAAGTTACAAAAAGAAATAATATTACCATAAAAACAAAAAGCATGGCCGCTGCCAGAATATGCAGCTCAGGCAACACAAAATAGTTTGTGCTACCTGCGTCTGCATTCCCACTCGCCCTCACTTAATTTCCACTCACCAAATGCTAGCAGGCGAGTGGAACTTTTGAGGCCTGCTATACACTATATATGTATTTATATGCTATATATTGCATGTGTAGTTTTATGCTATATAATGCATTTTTATAACTGTGTTATATAATGCATATTTTTTCTGGCCCACGGGTCTTAGTATATATTTTTTTATTTGTCACCTGCAGTGTCAGATAAGCAGTTCATGACCAGGGCTGGATTTATAACTAGACAGAGTAGGCATGTGCCTACAGGCGCCTGCTACAAGGGGGCACCTTGCTCTGTCAAAAAATGTTTTATTTTTTTTACAATTTACAATTATTTAGAACACTGTATCTCTGGAGTCCTAAGAACTAGAGGGACATATGTGGTATCATTGGAAAGGTCAGATCATGGCCTTTCCATTGATACCAAATATAACAGGTTAGATTTCTGAAAAAATAAAATGACAAATAAAATAATATTTTTGTCTTTTTTTCCCTAACACAGCATTATTATTCAGTTTACAATTATAAAGTGCAGAGTGATGCTGCGCTAACTCACCTTCTCATTTCCCGCACTGCCAGCAAGTGTGGAGCTAATGATGTTAGGCTAGGGTCAGACTAATGCATTTTTCGCGTTGTCCGTGAAAAAGTGCGTTCGAACGAATGGACGTATTTTTTCACGGAATACGCGATAGCGGTCATACGACGCGCATTTTCGTCCGTGATTTTGTACGGATCATCAATAAAACACTTTGTGTCTGGACGCTATGTTGGCCGGACATTAGCAGCGTCTGACGTCTCCTAATCACGCACACACGCCGCTAGTGGACGCAGCGCACTCTGTACGTCAGTACTAGCGGTTCTACGTTCTTGCAAAAATGCGTTCGTTTGCCACTTGCGTTGCGCTGCCACACTTTTGTGCGGCCGTTCTTCATATGCTGCCCGGCATTGGACGTCATTTGCTGCTAGCACGGCCATGATTTAGTGCTGCTAAACGCACGTTAATACTGCGTTAGTCTGACCCTAGCCTAACACATTGTTTCATCGACAACCTAGACTGTGGCGCTGCAGTCAGCAGAGAAAGTGGGACTTTGAGCCTGCATCTCTCAATTGAACAGCGCACAAAGTTAAGTGAGGTGTCATTGGAAAGGTCAGAGTCTGGTCTTTATAATGAAACCAAACACGACCATGTAATGTGTAAAAATAAGAAACGGAGATAAAGTAAATGCAATTCTTTTCTCTGTTCTACGGCAGAGGCAATATATGCTTTTACATATAAAACAAACAATAACTCGACTAAGAAATAGATTCTGCTTCTTCTTTCGATTTAACTCAGAGATAAACTGTTTTTGCATTTTTAATGCTTTTCTTTATTTTTTTAGTTTGCCCCATACTAAGGTTTAAAAAGTCATTTTGGCATGTTTCCTTTTTTTTGTTTGGGGGGTTTAGGGCACTCCTCATTTCTGAAAATAATGTGCCAGGCTTACAGATGCTGATGTCTATAGCACTCATTACAAAGAAATAAAGGGCTTTATTCCGGCTGAGTTGCTATAAGTCACTAAAGGAATAAGAGGGCGCGGGTTGATAAACATTAGCAGCTCCCTATTACTGGCTCTTTTACAAGGGAGCCGTTTTATCAGCTGCTCAGCTCGTAATATTTCGGAGCTGCAAACGCAGCGGCTCTGCTGCCAGTCCACCACCTCTTACCCGCTATGGTACTCTCAGCAGGGAGCTTCACTCTCACAAGAATCTATTTTATAGGTTTCAGTAAGAAAAAGTGCTCATGGGGCCAGTGGGGCCGACCATCAATGATACTTTCATCAACCACTAGCAACACCAGGCACTCCAGAACAATTTGTAGCATTTATTAAATAACATACAATGTTTCAATCACATGGACCTTTTTCAAGCATGCGCCAATGAAGGTCTATGTGACCGAAACGTTGTGTATTCTTTAATAAATGTCGCAATTTGTTCTGGAGTGCCTGGTGCCATTCTTGAATGATCCATGTAGATTTGCTTGTGATCACAGGGTCACTCGGAGATGGTGGATGGACACTGGGAGACATTTGTTTGCTGTTCGCAGCCAGTGGACGGGGCATTTCGCACCACTCTCTGCACTCTGTGATTAGAGGAAAGGTTAGGGTTTTAACACCAGGTTCTGAAAGTTGGTATTTTGTCTTGTTCCGATAACAGGGAGCTACGTTGGAAAAGCTTGCTGGTTTCTTGCTGGGCTGTCATAAAGGACTCCGATACAAAGTGTACAAAGTATATAGCACTTTACCTTGTGCTCACCTCTGCATGAAACAGTAATATGTGTCCAGGAAAATATGGCGGAGGCTGGTGTCAGACGAGCATTTTTAAGAGCGGAAGGAACGTCCGTGAGAGTGTCTATGGTCAACAATTCCCAGAATGATTTGACTGCAATAGGTGAACAGGGGATCATGGGAGTCGTAGTTCAATAACATCTGAGGGCTGGAGTTTTACAGCTCTTCTTTACGCTCTAGTTCTTATTGGATACAGCTATCACTAGTGGTATTCTTGCCAAAAAAGAAAGGAAAAAATATACATTAATGTGGTGTGTGTGTGTGTAAACATTTCATTGTTTTTCAGTGTATAGTTATAGTATGTGTTCATCAGGCACACAAAGGGTTATCCTGCTCTTACCCAAAGAACAAACAAAAGAAACAAACAAAGTTCACAGTGTAGCTCTTCCACAGGATGCAATGTATAGGCAGGTGCACTGGATACAATGTGTTTGTAAACATGGAGTCAGGATGCTGCTGCTTGATTGGCCCAGGGGTCTGGCAAGGTAAACCCAAGTCTCTTTCCTTTGGTACAAGTTTCAGGTCGACATGGATGGTGGAGGAGGAGGAGGAGGGGGGGGGGGTGTTGAAGGAGGGGGTGTATGGGAGGAGGTCTGACCAATGACAGAGAAGCTTTCATAGAGCTAGAAGGAGATGTGCTTCACCCACCAATGAGAAAGTTTCTTGGGTCAGAGCCTCTGTGGCTGCTTTGCATATACAGTGTGGCAGCAGGAGCAGAGGATCATGTTGTGAGTGATACAGTGTATCCACCTGTCAGGATCCCCCTGCAGCCTCCACACAACAATGGAGAGGAAGATCGCCAAGGAGTTCAGGCACAGGGTAAGGTACCCTCTCCCAATCTCCCACCTAGGTCATGAGGCTGAAACTACCTGGGTGCCAGAACAGAGCAGCTCCCCCACCCCCTGTATCCTGCTCACAGCACACCTTCCATGGACTATGGACCTCAGGCTAATATCAAGTCTCCTCAGCAGCTGACACCAAGGGGCTTATTCACTAAACAGCACTTAACTGAGGAAAACAGGGCAACAGATGCTTTACAAGCATTGTCCTGCTCAGTCTTTGCACAGTGTGGACTGTTTGAGAGTTACATGCTATAGGTAACATTGTTATTTACCTTTTCTAAAGCAGATGTCAAACCCCAGCTCCCAGATAATCATGGTCTACAAGTCCCTGAAGAGTTAGAATGGCCAGGAATCATGGGAGTTGTAGTTCAGCAGCAACAGAATATGACAGCCCTGCTCTAAAGCTTGGAGCCGCTCACCTTCTGTGATTTTTATTAGGGGTAACAGGGAGTTAAAAAAAAACTAATATAGTCTCTCCAGATTAGCCATGTTTTCCTGGACACATATCATTTCAGGCTGATGGGCAGTGCATGAAAAATAAAACCGTGCAACATGTATAATCCATATCCATAAGGTAAGTAATAAAAAAGGGAATCCCAGGTGTCCTGCCTTGATTAGGTAACGGATTTCCCTCCTGCGACATATGAATTATACATACTGCAGGGCAGCACCTCTCCTGTGCGCTTACATAGTTACATTGGCTGAAAAAAGTCATGCATCCATCGGGTTCAGCCTCTCACACATCACCTACTGCTGTTGATCCAAAAGAAACAAAAAACCCAGTCTGAAGCACTCCCCAATATGCAACATATTGGGGAAAAATCTATTGTCCCCCGATGGCGTCAGATTTCTCCTTGGATCAAGAAGCTTTTACCCACATATTAAATATTATAACCCTTACAGGGCTCTTCAGAGAGAGGTGAAAACCTTGAGAATGACTGTAGAATTGAAAATTCTAGGTCAAAATAGTCAAACCAGAAAAATTCTCCCATTTATCTCACTTTCCAAATTGGCTATTTGGTCTAGATTGTTCTCCCCTCCTGCCAATTCTCAAGGTTTTCACCACTCTCTGAATAGCCCTGTTAATATTCTGTGTCTGCAGGAAGTCATCCATTCGTTGTATAAACGTCTGCACAGTCTCTGACCCAACCACCACAACAGGCAGAGAATTCCACAACTTTATTGTTCTCACTGTAAAATAACCCTTCCTATGCTTTAGGAATGGGTGACCTCGTGTCCTGTGTATAGTCTCTATCTTTAAAAAATGATATGTGTAGGAAACATGGCTGTGATGTGCTTTTTGTATGTACAGTGGCAAGAAAAAGTATGTGAACCCCTTGGGATTACGTGGAGTTTTGCATGAATTGGTCATAAAATGTGCTCTGATCTTCATCTAAGTCACAACAATTTGAAAAACACAGTCTGCTTAAAATAATACAACACAAACATTATATGTTTTCATGTTTTTATTGAACAGAACATGTAAACATTCACAGTGCAGGGTGGAAAAAGTATGTGAACCTTTGGACTTAATAACTGGTTGACCCTCCTTTGGCAGCAATAACCTCAACCAAACGTTTCCTGTAGTTGCAGATCAGACCTGCACAACGATCTGGAGTAATTTTGGACCACTCCCCTTCACAAAACTGTTTCAGTGTAGCAATATTCTTGGGATGTCTGGTGTGAATCGCTCTCTTAAGGTCATGCCACAGCATTTCAATCGGATTGAGATCAGGACTCTAACTGGGCCACTCCAGAAGGCGTATTTTGTTTTGTTGAAGCCATTCTTTTGTTGAATTACTTGTATGCTTTGGGTCATTGTCCTGTTGCATCACCCATCCTCTGCGGAGCTTCAGTTGGCGGACAGATGGTCTTACGTTTTCCTGCAAAATGTCTTGATAAACTCTGGAATTCATTTTTCCATCAATGACAACAATCTTTCCAGGCCCTGAGGCAGCAAAGCAGCCCCAAACCATGATGCTCCCTCCGCCATGTTTTACAGTGGGGATGAGGTTTTGATGTTGGTGTGCTGTGCCTTTTTTTTCTCCACACATAGTGTTGTGTGTTTTTTCCAAACAACTCAATTTTGGTTTCATCTGTCCACAGAATATTTTGCCAGTAGTGCTGTGGAACATCCAGGTGCTCTTTTGCAAACTTCAAACGTGCTGCAATATTCTTTTTGGACAGCAATGGCTTCCTCCGTGGTGTCCTCCCATGTACTCCATTCTTGTTTAATGTTTTCCTTATTGTAGATGTGTCAACAAAAATGTTAGCATGTGCCAGAGATTTCTGTAAGGCTTTAGCTGACACTCTAGGATTCTTCTTTACCTCCTTAAGCATTCTGCGTTGTGCTCTCGCAGTCATCTTTACAGGACGACCACGCCTAGGGAGAGTAGCAACAGTGCTGAACTTTCTCCTCCATTTGTAGACAGTCTGTCTTACCGTGGACACATGAACATCAAGGCTTTTGGAGATACTTTTGTAACCCTTGTATGTATAAACCTCAGTTTATATACAAATATTATAATTTCCATTCTCTCTCATTCCCTGCACTTTGGGGAATCAAATTCCCCGACCCTGCAGTGAACTCAGCGAACGGATCTGCCGAAAATCCGCCAATACGATCCGAACGTACCGGATGAGCCCGAAAAAAGCCGACAAGCCACAGAACTGGGTAGAGAAGAATTTTTTTTTAAAAAAAACACAAACTATTTTAAGGTTCATAATTTTAACTGCTGCAAGAAAATATCTGGAATTTACATTTAAGTTCCTATGAATGATCATAAAAAGGTCTGTTACAGAAAAACAAATGCTACTTTAAAAATAATTGGGGGGGATTGTCAAAAAATGCCTAAGGGGAAAATCCTAAAACAAATTTGTCTTTTTGCTGCAGATTAAATAATAAACGGTTTATTAGATATTGGTTAAAAACGGGAATATTTTTAACATTGAAACCTATGGGATTTGCCTGATTTAAACCTGCTGAATGAAAACGCCGAACAGCAGGACATTTCATTGCTGCTCAGTGAACGTGATGCAAACCACCAAAGATGATGATGATGATGATGATTATATATATTCGCCACAACACTGAAAAGTTGCTTGCACTTTACAACATGATAAACACTGAGCGTCGCTGTGTAAAGGTCACTCTACCCATTGTGACCACTTTATTGTTACTACAGATCTGGGGTAATCACGGGGTTACGTGGAAGTGTTTCCTCCACCCCACCCAGCGTCACCAGCCGCAGAGATTTTGAATTTCCCAGCTGCTGGTCACTAGTGATGTCACACACAGAGCGGGCGACGTCACCCTCTGAGACTAAAAGCTGTAGTGAGCGTTCTCAGAGAGGCAACGATGGATCAGATCTGTGCATGTGCGTGCAGCTCCGATCCATCGCTCTGCGCAGGCGCTACCGAACTTGTGCGGAAAGTGTGCGAGTCCCGTAGTGCTGCAAGATGTGTGTTTTCTAAATATTACAGACAAATTGCGCAGAAAAGTTTCAGGGACTTCTGGGTTCGGGAGTCCCTGAGCCGAAGAGGTGGAGCAGCCGCTCTCGACGAGGGGGAAAAGGTCAAGAAAAATCACCTAAAATAATTGTGCCTCGGCTGCCAGGAGGATCTGCCTGATTATTTAAGTGTCAGTATATGTGGATATTACCTGCGTATCTCATTCTCGCATCCTGAAGCGACAAACCGAAGAATTTGCTGCTAAAGAAGGAATTTCAAGCATGATTATTATTTATTTTATTGAGTAAAACACTGCTCGTGCCGCCTTTTTTAAATCTTTATGTTCTTGCTGCCATTGTTGCTTTTTTTTTTTTTCTTTTTATTAATCTCTTAAAATACTTTTCAGAATCTTCTGGTTGCCTTTACTATTCCTGCCTCATCCTCCTGGATTCTGTCTATCCAGACCCATAACCTCACACCCTGCACAGCTCGTGTTAACAAGCTGCAATAAAGTGTGTGTGTGTATATACATATATATATTATACCCTTCCTAGGAGCCTCGTGAATCCGTAATGCCCAGATGGAAGTGGATAGATGGGATGACAGGTCCATTCCTTCTGCTAAATGATGGATTTGCCCTTTTGAATAAACCGTTCCATCGCAGGCAAATCCCTGTTTGATTGCTTTATAAATGAGTCGGTTCGGTTTATTCCATGGCTGCTGCTGTTCAGTCAACTGATACAATGTAACGATCCTGTAACTCATTACCAGTGGCCTGTGGGAAATGGACCAAGTGTTTTAATGGAAAACACTGAGACACAGATGGGATTCTCTCTTCAATCAACTTCACACAATCCCCTCAGGTCCCATTTCTATGGAAATTGTGCACTTTTATTTTTTGTAATAATAGCAATGTATCACATGGCCTGGGCGACCGGGAGCGGCTGCGTCGCGTGTGGCCGGGGCGGCCGGGTCTCGTGGGGGCGGCCGGTGTGGCTGGGGGTGGCCAGGGCGGCCGCGTCTCGTGGGGGTGGCCGGGGCGGCCGCGTCTCGTGGGGGGGGCCGGGGCGGCCGCGTCTCGTGGGGGGGGCCGGGGCGGCCGCGTCTCGTGGGGGGGGGGCCGGGGCGGCAGCGTCTCGTGGGGGGGGCCGGGGCGGCCGCGTCTCTTGGGGGCGGCCTGTGCAGCCACGTCTCGCCCCCACCCCCACGACTGGGTGGCCGCTTCTCGTGGGGGCGGCCGTGTCTCGTGGGGGCAACTGGGCAACCGCATTCTGTGTGGCCGGGGGCAGCCGCGTCTCGTGGGGAAGGCTGCGTCTTGTGTGGGCGGTGGCGGCGACGTCTCGTGGGGGTGGCCGGGAGCGGCGACGTCTCGTGGGGGTGGCCGGGGGCGGCCACGTCTCGTGAGGGTGGCTGGGGGCGGCCACATCTCGTGGGGGCGGGCGTAGCGGTCGCGTCTCGTGGGGGCGGCCGCGTCTCGTGGGGGCAGGCAGGCGGTCGCGTCTCGTGGGGGCGGCCGCGTCTCGTGGGGGCAGGCGGGGCGGCCACATCTCTTGGGGGCGGCCGCGTCTCGTGGGGGCGGGCGGGGCGTCCGCGTCTTGTGGGGGCAGACGGGGCGGCCGCGTCTCTTGGAGGCGGCCGTGTCTCGTGGGGGCGGGCGGGGCGGCCGCGTCTTGTGGGGGCGGCTACGTCTCGTGCGGGCGGGGCGGCCGCATCTTGTGGGGGTGGCCGCGTCTCGTGGGGGCGGGCGGGGCGGCCGCGTCTCGTGGGGGTGGCCGCGTCTCGTGGGGGCGGGCGGGGCGGCCGCGTCTCGTTGGGGCGGGCGGGGCGGCCGCGTCTCGTGGGGGCGGCCGGGGCGGCCGGGTCTCGTGGGGGCGGCCGGGGCGTCTCGTGGGGCAGGTGGGGCGGCCGCGTCTCGTGGGGGGGTGGCCGTGTCTCGTGGGGGTGGCTGGGGCGGCCGTGTCGCGGGTGGGGTGGCCGTGTCTCGTGGGGGCGGCCGCGTCTCGGGGTGGCCGTGTCTCGTGGGGCGGCTGCGTCTCGTGGGGGCTGCCGCGTCTTGTGGGGGTGGCCGGGGCAGTCGTGTCTCGTAGGGGCGGCTGTGTCTCGTGGGGGCGGCCGGTGTGGCTGGGGGTGGCTGGGGCGGCCGCGTCTCGTGGGGGTGGCCGGGGCGGCCGCGTCTCGTGTGGCTGGGGGTGGCCAGGGCGGCCGCGTCTCGTGTGGCTGGGGGCGGCCGCGTCTCGTGTGGCTGGGGGCGGCCGCGTCTCGTGTGGCTGGGGGCGACCGCGTCTCGTGTGGCTGGGGGCGACCGCGTCTCGTGTGGCTGGGGGCGGCCGCGTCTCGTGTGGCTGGGGGCGACCGCGTCTCGTGTGGCTGGGGGCGGCCGCGTCTCGTGTGGCTGGGGGCGGCCGCGTCTCGTGTGGCTGGGGGCGGCCGCGTCTCGTGTGGCTGGGGGCGGCCGCGTCTCGTGTGGCTGGGGGCGGCCGCGTCTCGTGTGGCTGGGGGCGGCCGCGTCCTGGGGGCGGCCGCGTCTCGTGTGGCTGGGGGCGGCCGCGTCTCGTGTGGCTGGGGGCGACCGCGTCTCGTGTGGCTGGGGGCGGCCGCGTCTCGTGTGGCTGGGGGCGGCCGCGTCTCGTGTGGCTGGGGGCGGCCGCGTCTCGTGTGGCTGGGGGCGGCCGCGTCTCGTGTGGCTGGGGGCGACCGCGTCTCGTGTGGCTGGGGGCGGCCGCGTCTCGTGTGGCTGGGGGCGGCCGCGTCTCGTGTGGCTGGGGGCGGCCGCGTCTCGTGTGGCTGGGGGCGGCCGCGTCTCGTGTGGCCGGGGGCGACCGGTTGGCCGTGGGCAACGGGGCGACGGTTGGCCGGGGGCAACCGGGCGGCCGCATCTCGTGTGGCCGGGGGCAACCGGGCGGCCGCATCTCGTGTGGCCGGGGGCGACCGGGCGGCCGCGTCTCGTGTGGCCGGGGGCGACCGGGCGGCCGCGTCTCGTGTGGCCGGGGGCGACCGGCGGCCGCGTCTCGTGTGGCCGGGGGCGACCGGGCGGCCGCGTCTCGTGTGGCCGGGGGCGACCGGCGGCCGCGTCTCGTGTGGCCGGGGGCGACCGGGCGGCCGCGTCTCGTGTGGCCGGGGGCGACCGGGCGGCCGCGTCGCGTGTGGCCGGGGGCGGCCGCGTCGCGTGTGGCGGGGGCGACCGTTGGCCGGGGGCAACCGGGCGGCCGCGTCGCGTGTGGCCGGGGGCGGCCGCGTCGCGTGTGGCCGGGGGCGGCCGCGTCGCGTGTGGCCGGGGGCGGCCGCGTCGCGTGTGGCCGGGGGAGTGGCCGGGGGCGACGGTTGGCCGGGGGCGACCGGGCAACTGCGTCTCGTGTGGCCTGGGGTGGCTGCGTCTCGTGTGGCCGGGGCGGCCGCATCTCGTGTGGCCGGGGGCGGCCGCGTCTCGTGTGGCCGGGGCGCGCCGCATCTCGTGTGGCCGGGGGCAGCCGCGTCTCGTGTGGCCGGGGGCGGCGGTCTCGTGTGGCCGTGGGCGGCCGCGTCTCGTGTGGCCGGGGGAGGCCGCGTCTCGTGTGGCCGGGGGCGGCCGCGTCTCGTGCGGCCGTGGACGACCGGGCGGCCGCGTCGCATGTGCCGTGGGCGACCACGTCGCGTGTGGCCAGGGGTGACTGGGTCGCGTGTGGCCGGTTTCGGCCTCGTCTCGTGTGGCCGGGGGCGGCCAGGGGCAACCACGTCGCGTGTGGCCGGGGGCGGCCGCGTCGCGTGTGGCTGGGGGCTGCCGCGTCGCGTGTGGCTGGGGGCGACCGGTTAGCCGGGGTGACTGGGTGGCCACGTCTCGTGTGGCCGGGGGTGACTGGGCGGCCGCGTCGCGTGTGGCCGGGGCGGCCGCGTCGCGTGTGGCCGGGGGCAGCCGCGTCGCGTGTGGCCGGGGGAGCCGCGTTGCGTGTGGCCGGGGGCAGCCGCGTTGCGTGTGGCCGGGGGCGGCCGCGTTGCGTGTGGCGGGGGCGGCCGCGTCGCGTGTGGCCGGGGCGGCCGCGTCGCGTGTGGCCGGGGGCGGCCGCGTCGCGTGTGGCCGGGGGCGGCCGCATCTCGTGTGGCCTGGGGCGACCGGGCCTCGTGTGGCCTGGGGCGACCGGGCCTCGTGTGGCCTGGGGCGACCGGGCGGCCGCGTCTCGTGTGGCCTGGGGTGACCGGGCGGCCGCGTCTCGTGTGGCCGGGGGCGACCAGGCGGCATCTTGTGTGGCCAGGGGCGGCCGGGCGGCGTCTGGCCGGGGGCGGCCGCATCACGTGTGGCTGGGGCCAGTTTTAGTAGGATATTGCAGGACTCCGCCGGGAAATCTTGCATGAAACATGTTTATGCACTTTGTTTTTATTCTGCAAATCAAATTTTGGTTTTAATAGGAATCGGGTATGACATCAAATCATGAATCTTTGCAGGGGCCGCTGAGTGTAAGGAAGTCTGCAGACTCTTCCAATCAGTATCATAGGGGGAGGGGACCAAGAGGGTTTTCCAAGTTCCTAGTCTCCCTCCATGATTCTTCTGGGATGCTCTTTGATCTCGCGAAAGCAAGTTAGCACAGAGCTCCCAGGCGGGATGCGCAAGACTCCATGGAGTCCTCTGGAATCCAAGAGCTGATATTTGCTGTGGTGCATAGATGCTGCAAGTATTGGCTGATGCTGCACTTCCTTCCGGACAAGGTGCTAATAAAGCACCTACCTTGGATTGGCCAAAATGAGAGACGCATGATCTACAGGTCTAAAGATTTAATTACTCACAATATACTCTGGTTACGTGTTAATCCTTTACAGAAGTATTGTTAGGATGGAAAGTTCCAGACACTGGATTGTGTCTCTTATCTTTAAAATTTTCATTACAAATCGGTGAGGCTAATTCAGCCAAAACCTTTGCATAAATGAGTGAACTGTTAATGTTAAGGAGTGGGGTCGTTATACTCAACAGCTTCCTGACCTGTCACATGCCAGCTGAGATGCAAACTTCTGTTGCAGCACGTTTCTGTATATTAATGCTTCCTATACATTATATAGGAAGGCAGCCAGAGGATAACGTGTGACTTTCGCTATTTTCGCTTGCAGAGGAAATTAAAAAGAAATACAGTCTGAAAGAAATGGAGTTAAATGATTATATATCAGCCAGAATAAGGGCCAGGGTCTACATCCTTTACAGAAATCTCACTGGGATGACAGGTTGTAAACTCTAGATGGCATCCCTTATCTGGCATAATGACACACGGGGTCTGCATTATCAGCATACAGGCAGAAATGGCCTTTGTGTCAGTAAATGTGCTGCAGACAGATTATAAAATGGTGAGATCTCCTGCTTATGGGGGTTTGTATTGATCAGAATGAGATTATTAGCAATGCAATATCTGCAGGGGCGGACTGACAAGTGGGGCCCACGGGCAATAGGAGGTCATGCCCCCCCCTGTTCTACACCCACAGGAGGCCACACCCATAAAAAACCCACTCCCTACAACGCAACACCCACATGTGCATTATTGTGCTAAAGAATTTTATTTCTGAACTCTTAAAAATAACCTTTTTGAAAATCCACTTGGACCCAGCAGCGAATTGTGCCCCCTCCATACTTACAGATGGCCACTGCACTGCTGCAGCAGCCATCACCCACTCATTGCAGCTAAGGCTGCGCCACAGCACATAGTCCCACAGTCACAGCACAAAGTCCCTGTGGAAAATGTGGGAAACTGACCATCACTCTAAAAGATACTGTACAATCCTGACGCACTGCACATTACAGAGCTCCACAGAAATAAACCTCACTGGAATGTGCAGTGTGTATGAACGTATCACAGAGCTCCACAGGAATAAAAGTCACAGTAATGTGCAGTGTGTATGAGTGAATCAGAATCCACGGCAATAAAACCCACAGTAATGTGCATCATGGATATATATTGCCCCCAGCAGCTCACACATGGATATATATTGCCCCCAGCAGCTCACACATGGATATATATTGCCCCCAGCAGCTCATACATGGGTATATATTGCCCGCAGCAGATCACACATGGGTATATATTGCCCGCAGCAGATCACACATGGGTATATATTGCCCGCAGCAGATCACACATGGGTATATATTGCCCCCAGCAGATCACACATGGGTATATATTGCCCCCAGCAGATCACTCAGGGGTATATATTGCCACCAGCAGATCACTCATGGATATATATTGCCCCATCAGGTATATATTGCCCCCAGCAGATCACTCATGGATATATATTGTTCCCATCGGATATATATTGCCCCCAGCAGATCACTCATGGGTATATATTGCCCCCAGCAGATATATATTGCCCCCCGCAGATCACTCATGGATATGTATTGCCCCCATCAGATATATATTGTCCCCCGCAGATCACTCATAGATATATATTGCCCCCAGCAGATCACTCATAGATATATATTGCCCCCAGCAGATCACTCATAGATATATATTGCCCCCAGCAGATCACTCATGGATTTATATTGCCCCCTGCGGATATATATTGCCCCCAGCAGATCACTCATGGATATATATTCTATATCTTGATCCGAGGAGAAATCCGACTGCCATTCTGGGGTCAAGAAGGATTTTTTTCCCAGTATGTTGCATATTGACAAGCATTTCAGACTGGGTTTTTTGCCTTCTTTTGGATCAACAGCAGTAGGTGATGTGGGAGAGGCTGAACCCGATGGACGCATGTCTTTTTTTCAGCCTATGTAACTATGAAACTATGAATATATTGCCCCATCAGATATATATTGCCCCCAGCAGATCACTCATGGATATGTATTGCCCCAGCAGATATATATTGCCCCCCCGGGTTCTCACCGGCTCTGAGGGCCCACAGGTCAATAAGGGTCCGGTTTGGGGCGACAATGTGGGCCACTGCCGGTTTCCTCTGATGATCATAGGGAGAAAATGCTGCGGTGGCACCTGCAGCGTGCCTGCAACCCAGTCAACTGGAGCAGGCATGGTGCACTGGGCCGCCCCTCACGTGGCACATCATGTGAGGGGGCGGCGCAGGCGCCACCGCGGCATTTTTGGAGTGCGCCGCTGGCTGCATTTTAATTTCTCCCTACGATCATGGGAGGAAATTGGCGGGGGCCCACAGTGTCGCCCCAAACCGGGCCCCTACTGACCCGCCTGATGGGTGTCCGATGGGTCAGTCCGCCCCTGAATATCTGTATGTGCTGCATAATGCCTGTGTATGGCAATTACATCGACACCTTGTATCTGTTTGTGCTGCATAATGCCTGTGTATGGCAATTACAGCGACACCTTGTATCTGTAGGTGCTGCATAATGCCTGTGTATGGCAATTACAGCAACACCTTGTATCTGTATGTGCCGCATAATGTCTGTGTATGGAAATTACAGCAACACTTTGTATCTGTGTGTGCCGCATAATGCCTGTGTATGGCAATTACAGCAACACCTTGTATCTGTATGTGCCGCATAATGCCTGTGTATGGCAATTACAGCAACACCTTGTATCTGTATGTGCCGCATAATGCCTGTGTATGCAGGGCCGGTGCTAGACTATTTTGTGCCCTAGGCAAGACCAGCGCGCCCACCCCCCCCAAAAAAATGTCAACTGTTGAAATGCGGGGAGGAACAAACACAGTGTGTCTGTGGGGGGCACACACTGTGCACGGGGACACACACACACACACACACACACTGTGCACAGAGGCCGCACACGGTCATTTGGTGCCCCTCTTACCTCTCCGCTGGTCGGGCCCGAGATCAGTCTGTGCCCTTTCTTTTCTCTGCCTCTTTCTTTCCTTGGCGTCTCTTTCTTTTTCTCCTCTGTGCCTCTTTCATCTGCCACTTTCTTTTATCTGCCTTTCTTTCTTTCCTCTGTGCCTCCTTTTTTCTTTTCCTCTTTCTTTCGCACCTTTTTCTATTTTTTTTTTTTTTGCACCTGCACGTCATCTGGTGGCGCCTTCTGCGCCGCAAACGGGGTTCCATTTTGCAAGCTGCCACGACCGGCTAAACAAGTAAACAATGAGGAAAGGGCACAATAATGAAACCCGGGTTGGGGCCAGCTGCTCCCCTTGGTGGCAGTGCGCCCTAGGCGGTTGCCTAGCTTGCCTAGTGGAAGCACCGGCCCTGTGTGTATGGCAATTACAGCGACACCTTCTATCTGTATGTGCTGCATAATGCCTGTGTATGGCAATTACAGCAACACCTTGTATCTGTATGTGCTGCATAATGCCTGTGCATGGCAATTACAGCGACACCTTGTATCTGTATGTGCTGCATAATGCCTGTGTATGGCAATTACAGCAACACCTTGTATCTGTATGTGCCGCATAAAGCTTTCAATTAATGTACCACGGGTGCACACCCTAATGTAACGGGCTGCACACGCCAGTGCCCCTGAATCTTTTACCTGTACAGCAGTGACCCCACAGCTCTCCCTGTATTCTGCAACATCCCTGGCTGCTGGAACACTGCAGTAAAGTTTGTTGAGCTTTTTGTTAGTGAGTGCTGGTCCATGTAGCTTCTTTACAGTATTACATGATGGGCTTTTTCACCTGGGAGAACATCAGTCCTGTCCTAAAATGGTAGAAATATGTGCTTTTGTTGGTTTAACTAAATATTTCTATACTTTTGGTGTTTTTTGGGTGTGAATTTGTTAACCCTAGGTCCTCTTACCCCTTCACTACCGATCTTGAGATATCTCGGGCTTCAAAGGCACCATCAGGTGCACCGATATCGAGATATGCTGATCCGCAGCCCAAAAGCAAATTAAATTTGCTTGCTGCAAATGAATTTCGTTAGTTTTTGGGCTGCAGAAGGTTCCCCCAAAGAGCTAAAACTGTAAAATCAGCTGCTGAATGTTCTGAATTATCGGCCGTTCAGCACCCAATGCAGGGGAAAAATAAAAACAAAGACCTGCTGCTCAAACCTCCTGTAACTTGATTTTGGCAGTAGATGGCGCCACCTACTGGCCAAATAGGATATTTACAGTAATAGCTAATTAACGTATAATTAAAAATGATTTTACAAAAAACACTGGTTTCTGACTTTTTTTGGAAAATCACTTGGTAGTGAAGGGGTTAACCTTACCCCAGGTACAAATCCACCCCCATAACCCAGCATCCTGCCTCAGGCATTTGTAGCCACAAGTCCTAAACCGCCACCAAGAAGCGCCACACTCTATCCTTTTTCTTTCCTGTATGGTTGATGTTATTGGTTATAACACAATAAGTGATCGTGGCTGGTTATAGATAATTTTTCCTTGATTGCCTACACCTACTTTCTTTGTTTTGCATAATTATAAACTTCTATATAATTTAACAAAAGTTCATGAAAAAGATTATATATTTTTTTTTTTGTTTGTTTAATTAATTTAATTTTTTTTTATATTTTTTATTCTCTCTATAGTTCCTGAGCTTTCATGATCTTTTGTGACATTGCTATTTACTGGTTTAATAAATGGTAAAAGCAGATTTCCTTGAAGTCCGATAACACCTGCTGAATCTTACGTAAAACAAAGCTGTGTTTATGCGTGTGGATGTTTTCTGAAATAAACGCACGTAGACTGTATGTTCTTGTGTCTCACACCTGTAACACAGGACGTTGTGTGTGTGTGTATGAGCGGACCTGCAAGAGGTGCTTCATGGCTGGATCCTGAATATTCCCCCTGTTGGTCTCGGAATGGTAATCTGATGCCGGCTTCTATCAATGTACAGCGGGGAGTGAGCGGGCGAAGCTGTCACAATATCAGAGCATCCGCGAGGGCAATAACAACCATCCAAACCTTCCCGAGCTGCGCCCATAACTTCCAAATCTGCTTTGGGAATCGTTTTTTTCTCTTTTCCTGGGGGGTCATTACCGTTGGAAATATGTGCTACATTAACGAGTGGCCGAAACGCTTCCTGAAAGTATTTTTCCAGCAATACACCCATCGTCAGGTAGGATAAACGTAACATACAATATGGACCTTTGCTGGAATTCTGCAGAGACAAACTATATAGCGAAGGGGAAACAATGTTTCACGTGTCATTACAGGAAACGTGCTGTGCAATGATATTGTTTATGTAACGGTTCGAGTTCGTGACAACAAAAATTCTGTTTTTATTTTTAGGTTGAAAAGTGCATCGATAACGAAGCGGAAAAAGACTACCTGTACGATGTCCTGCGCATGTACTACCAGTGAGTGTTATGACTTCGGAGTTTACGTGCGTGTGATTTCTGTGCTTTATTTATCTTGTATATTTTTTTTTTTTAAATCCGCTTTTTCACGAAGACACCTGTACTTTTTTTTTTTTTTCTTCTTTCTAAAACTTCTGCTTTTAATACATAGATTCAGCTCAAACGTATAGTTACATGAGTTTGTTGATTGTTACGTTGTTCGGGGTGTGTGTGACGTGTATGTATATATGTTATTCTGTCTCTCCCATTGTACAGCGCTAAGTCCTTTGTTGGGTCTTTATAAATACTTGTAACTGTAACATTGTTGCCCTCATAACATCTTAGAGGTCATTAACCCCCGATAGTCTAGCCTAGAGCGGGAGTCGGCAATCATGGCCCTCCCAGATGTTTTGGAACTACATTTCCCATGAGGCTCAGCCAACCTAGTGAGTGGTTGAGAATCAAGGGATGTGTAGTTCTAAATCATCTGGAGGGCCAAGGTTGCCGACCACCGATGGTCTAGTGTGGGGCTCTGGCCCCCAGATGTTTCTAAACTACAACTCCCATGTTTCCCTAGCTGCCCGTTGCATTGAAAGAATTCTGGGAATTGTAGGCATCAATGCTGGGGAGGGGCGTGAGTTTGACAGCCCTGGTCTAGAGCTTTGGGGATCCCCCTTTTGATAAGCACAGGACATACAAGCTGTGGGATACTTGGCCCCTTCGCCCCATCACCTCCTTTTTCGGGCATTAACGATCGTATCAAAACGGTTTAAAGGATACACAAAAAAAAAAGCTAAACACAAAAACATTTTATTAGAGCTTTCGAACAACCCTTTTTTGAGGGATTTCCCCCCCCTCCCAGGGTTAGGCTGCAATCTCTCTATTATTCCGTGCTTTACATATCATTGCTGAAAGCCAGAGCACGAGATGCAAGTGGTTTTTATTTATTTATTTATTTGTGGTGTTATGGAAATGAGCCTCACACATAGTATCTTAATTGTTTTGGGTGAAAAAAGACCAAAACGTCCATCGAGTTCAACCTCCTGAACATCACCACAAGTTGGCCCTCCAGATATTTTGGAACTACATTTCCTACAAGGCTCTGACGACCTCTTGAGCTTGATGGGAGATGTAGTGCTTAACCATCTGGAGGGCCAGGGTTGAGCACCCACGATCTAAATCAGGGCTGTCAAACTCGCACACCCCACCAGATGTTGATGCATACAGTAACCAGGATTCTTTCATTGCAATGTTGGCATGGGGGATCATGGGAGTTGTAGTTCAGAAACATTGGGGGGGCAGAGACAGTCCTGTTCTAAGGTGAGCGTGGGGAGTCCGGAGTCCCAGAAACCCAAGGTAAAAGGTTTGAATGTGATACACAACCCTAATTGACACATAAAGCTGGTGCGTGCAGTTTTATGAATACCGGCTCTGTCCCATGTCTGTGTGGCGCTACCGGTGACCGGTCATTACGTTGAGCTTAAATCATCAGAATGGAGGCACGGGTGGTCACGGTTTATGTCGACGGCTTAATTAATATCCTCTATGCGGACTGACGTGCGACGTTTCCAAGTTTCCATGTGATCTTTGTGCTGCCTTATTGTGCCGCCGGTTGAGTTTCAGCGAGCAGAGGCCAATTGTTCTGTTTGAATAAAGCCTTTACCTGCGCTCTGTGAAGCCGCATAAAAGGAGGGGAAAGGGGGGGGGGTTCCTTAATAATTCACAGGTTTTGTAACGTTCCAGAATTAGCAACAGTATTAGCCATATAAGTCAAACCCTTCATATCTCGCCGTGGAGCCGCCCCTCCCCCAAAAAAGCTGCAGCTCCCCCAAAAAAGCCGCCCCTCCCCCAAAAAAGCAATTTCACCCAATATTAAAAAAATGGATAAAAATATTTTCTTTTTCCAATTAATAATAATGTTTTATGATTATGACTTCTATCCTTCAGATTTGCTTCTCCTTCTCCCGGCCTCTGCCAGAGTGCAGCGTCCTAGCGCTTCGTCGGAGAGGCTTTCAGAACTTCCGCAGCACATCTACTGTAGCGTGCAATTCGTGCGCTTGCTACACTGTGTGGCCAGCCCCGTCAAAGCATCACAACGCTGCGACAGACGCCGAGAGGGCACGCCTCTCATCCTGACCACTTATAATCAATAAAGTTGTCGTGTTGAGTAGAGCGTCCCTTTTAAATATATATAATAGATTGTATATATGTTTTCTGACTGTTTTTTTTGTCCCCGCCCCCTATTTATACTTTTATGATAATTGAGGAATCTGGATTTTTTTTCTTTTGTTAAGCTATTGACATAGCAGCGTCTGTCTAACTGCCGGCCGAGCGGAGCCACCAGGTTCAGCAACTGCCTGTCCTGTTTGCCAGCCCTGCTTGAGATTCTGTTTCTACTTTTTTAACTTCATTTCACTTGCAACACTTTATATTAAGAATTCTGAGTCCGCCTCCACCAGGGCTGTCAACTCATCCCCCCCCCCGATGTCGATTCCCACAATTCCTTCAATGTAATAGATGGCCGGGGAATCATGGGAGTTGCAGTTCAGGAACATCTGGGGGAGGAGCAGAGTTTGACAGCGGCTGACCTACATATCCGTGTTTTGTTGTTTAAAAATGTTACCACCGTTAAATGCAAACTGTTTATCAACACATGATTCGTTTCAGGTCCATGAACCTGCCCGTCTTTGTGGGAGACTTAAAACTCGTCATCAACGACCCGTCTCGATTACTGCTCTTTGATGCCATTCGTCCGCTCATCCCATTAAAACATCAAGTGGAATACGACCAACTGACTCCAAAACGATCGAGGTAACGAGAAGATCGATATCTGTGCATGTAGTTACACCACTTACATTCTGTGCATGAAAATCCTGCTTTTAAATATATTTTCATTTTCTTTTTTCTTTCTGGTGACCGCCGGCAGCCGGGAAATTCAAAATCCCAGCAGTTGGTGACGCTGGGTGGAGAGGTAACTCCTCCGCTTCACCCAGCGATAACACCAGATCGGGGAAGAAGGGGGGGGGGCACTCCTCACATCCTGACCTCTTCATAAGTGTAATGGGTCCCTTTTAAGTTGTATTGTTGATGGATGAATGAGAGAATATATTGTGAGGAACTGAAAATAATTAAAATGTCAAACATTTATTTTAAACAAAAATTTAACATCACTCCATTTTATTTTTATTTTTTTCCAAAACCTGTAATCTTTGCAAATTTTTCTGAAACGAAGAGACTCGCTACTCAAGTGAAAATCGACAATATTGAGAGTGTGCTATCCTCAACTAAATGACTTGTTGTTCTGAATGTTGCGTCTCTTGTCGCCATATAGCAAAGGTGATAACTTCAGAAAAGTTTGCATAAAAAGAAAAAAAAATTTGATTTGCCAAGTCGTTTCACAGATTCGATCAGATAATCGTGATGCTATTGGCAGGTGATGGAATACATTGAGGGATCGATTGGACACATTAAGGATGTCCCTTATACCCTTAAATGTTTATAATGCATCATTCAATAAAAGAGGAAGGAAGCCAACATTCTAATCTTGTAAAAAGACCAGTTTATTGGGTCGGCAGCAGCGACGCAGCTTGAGAAAGGCTTTAATACCTGCAGAAACGTTGCCGCTGACGTCCAATAAATTGCAAAACTCTTCACGTTTCTTGTTACAATGTATCACTGACTGATTTCTAATGTATCAATGATTTACAATGTATTCTTTATTATTTCCCTTTTACAGGAAGTTACGGGAAGTGAAACTGGATCGCGCACATCCAGACGGACTCGGAATCAGCGTCAGAGGAGGGCTGGAGTATAACTGCGGCCTTTTTATCTCTCATATAATGAAGGAAAGCCAAGCGGATAATGCTGGGCTGCAGGTACCGCGTTCCTTTACGATGCTTCAGAATTTAAAGTGATCGGGTAAAAGAGGGGGGTGGACAGGTTAAATAGTAGTAACCCTTTCCTGACACCCTCCACACCCTCTCTTTAACTCTTCACAATCCAGCGCTGTGCTTCCTCTGAGTCGACGCATGTCACATGATTGCAGAAAGGGGGGGCTGGACACGTGCATCCAGTCGAGAGTATGGAGCACCATTGGCAGGATCTGGTTCCCAAAGTGGGTCCTTCTTTCTCAAACTCACAGAAGCTGAGATTGGCACTCATGGACTGCCATATTCTGGGTGGAGCCAAGTCCCCGCACCCCATAGGACTGAATCAGCCCTCCCGGAGCACACCCGCGAGGGAAAAGGGGGTTGAGGACACTTGGGCCAAGTCTAATTTTCACAACTTGTGAGCAGGGGCAGCTCTAGAGTTAGTGAGGCCGTAGGCAAAGCTCCACTATGGGGCCCTCATTTATTGTGCAAATATATGGAAATTAGCCCAAAAAACCTATTATAGAAGGCGGAGACGACTCTCCTGGCATCTTGGTGTATGTTAATGCAGGAGGGTATTTGAGTGGCATATCTACTATCTTATGTGCACACTGATCTTATGAGGCCCCTGTTTGAGCGAGGCCTTAAACGACTGCCTATTTGGTCTAATTATAGAGCCGCCTCTGCTTATGTCCCCCAAAGTCAGAGGTCAGCATCCTTAGCCCCCCCAGATGTTTTGTAACTACATATTCCATGAGGCTATACCAAATTAATGAGTGGCTGAGCACCATGGGAGATGCAGTTCCAAAATACCTGGAGGGCCAGGTTCACCGAGCCCTGACCTAAGCAATTAATATAAATGTGAATAAAATGAATGAATCTTTACCGCTTGCTCTCTGTCCTTTTGCATGATGGGTGTCTGCTTTCTGGAAATATATAGATCTATTTAAAAAAAAAAAGGATATATATATAATATATATATATATATATATATATATATATTGTATGTATGTATGTATATACATATAATTTATATATATATATATGTGTGTGTGTGTGATTCGCTTTCAATCGCCTCATCAAGCAGGATATTTCTCATTTGAATAATTAAGGATGCGCCTGCGCTCATGCTGCTCTCCTACTCTGCAATGTCAGGCGGTCATTTTATTTGGGCGAGCTTCGTTTTATGACTCGCTGTTCTTTTTATTGAGGGTTCAAAGTGCAGGAGCTGGAGCTTTGCTCATTCACTCCCTGTACTAAACACACAGGATTCATTCTCTCCCTTCCGTAACCTGCTCTGATTAACCCTTTGTGTCCCACTAATTTATCCATTTATTCTGGGCTAGATTTACAATTGGGCAAAGTAGGCAGGTGCCAACATGTGCCCCCCACCTTTATGCAACAGGTCACCTGACCTTTGCTAAAAAAAGAACCATCTAGTATGTCATGGCACTGGTAAGTCTGTGTTAAAACAGACCCAGGATGCAAAAAAAGAGAAATTGCCAATGTCATTTGCATGTTTTACCCAGAGTTCCGTGCTGGATATGGGGAATGTAGCACATGAGCTTTGTGATGCCGTTCTCTGAATTGCTGGGATGTGTAAATTCTGCTATAATAATCTTTATTATTTGCAGTGTGGAGGCTTTTTTAATCTCACTTTTTTGTCCTCCACTACAATTGAAATTATATATATATATAATCAATTTTTTTTATTATAAAAAATCCTTTAAATTACCCATTAATCCCCCTTAGATTGTAAACTGTTGAGCAAGGTCCTCTCTTACTGTTCTGTGTCTATTGCTATTTTATATGGCTCATTGTACAGCGCTGCGGAACTTGTTGGCGCTTTATAAATACTTGTAACTGTAACACACTCGGCTCTTTTTTTTTGTCTGTACGGAGAATGCCACTGTGTTTTGACAGGAGGGACTGTCTGGCTCCCTCTAAGTGGAGAATGAACTAGCGGCTTCATCTACTTCCAATACATCGGCTGTAATAAAATATATATGGAAAAAAGTGGAGTGAAACTCTTTATTGGCGCTTGTTAATAGTGTGCGTGCGGTATTAGCTGCTGCTCTTCTGGCGATATGATGGCACCGTTTCGCTGGTGGTACCTGATATTATATGGGAACCACTTTTTCCCATGTAATAAAATATATGTTTAGGAATATATCCTCAAGCTCCTTTACAAAAGAATTAAATTTGCAATAAACACTTTTTCTTTCTCTCTCTTTCTTTTTCTCGCTCTCGCTCTCTCTTTCTCGCTCTCTTTCGTTCTCTCTCTTTCTTCCTCTCGCTCTTCCTCTCGCTCTTCCTCTCGCTCTTCCCCTCTCTCTCTTTCCCTCTCTCTCTGCCCCTCTCTCTCTTCCCCTCTCTCTCTTCCCCTCTCTCTCTGCCCCTCTCTCTCTTCCCCTCTCTCTCTTCCCCTCTCTCTCTTCCCCTCTCTCTTCCCCTCTCTCTCTGCCCCTCTCTCTCTTCCCCTCTCTCTCTTCCCCTCTCTCTCTTTCCCTCTCTCTCTTCCCCTCTCTCTCTTCCCCTCTCTCTCTTCCCCTCTCTCTCTTCCCCTCTTTCTCTTTCCCTCTCTCTCTGCCCCTCTCTCTCTTCCCCTCTCTCTCTGCCCCTCTCTCTTCCCCTCTCTCTCTTCCCCTCTCTCTCTTCCAATCTCTCTCTTCCAATCTCTCTCTTCCAATCTCTCTCTCTTCCCCTCTCTCTCTGCCCCTCTCTCTCTTCCCCTCTCTCTCTTCCCCTCTCTCTCTTCCAATCTCTCTCTTCCAATCTCTCTCTTCCAATCTCTCTCTCTTCCCCTCTCTCTCTTCCCCTCTCTCTCTCTTCCCCTCTCTCTCTTCCATATTGGGCACCTGTTGTGCTTTCAAATAATTACGTTAACACGATCAAAGCAGTGAAAGGGTTAATGTGCATAAAGGAACACTTTTTGGTAACTTCATAACGGCGAGCAGCGACGGGTCTGTTTCTAAACTCTTCTAAGTAAAAAGATACTGACAGACGGACTATTGTTACCAAGGATTATTGTGGGTAAATCCAGCCTCTTCTGAAATTTCACCCGGTCGGGTAATTTCTCTGCACACATTTTCAATTCCTTGAAATAAGGGTTAAAAAAAAAAAAAAACTTTTTCTTGTCGCGTCTCTTCCAGGGTCTCCGTGTCTTTACTCGAATAAATCTATTCTCAGGGCAATTATGTCTTGTAAAGGTTTCTCCTTCGGCCCCGTCAAAAGATGTTTCTATGACCGGTCTTTGTCTTGGGACCTTCTGAGGTTTCATCCGTCTGATTTTTTCGAGCGATTTCAAACCGTTCACAAAATATGTCGCTCTTGGGTTTTCTGTATTTTTTTTTTTTTTCACATCGAGGGCTGGAGAATATATTTGTATGAATGTAACAAACTGCTTCTAATGCTCTATTGTCTCCATGACCTGCTTCTTCTGATCTGCCACTTCTAAGCATGTGATACAGTGTTACATGGCAGGTATTATCTCCGGCTGAAGGTTCCTCCTTTATCTCGTCCTCATTTTGAGTTTAGAAAGTCTTTTTAAATGATGAATTCCGTGTTCCTTTTGTCCTTTGGGGTTTTTTTGGGGGGGGGAGCAAAAACACCGCATTATGTATTTTGCCTTTTCAATCCCTGATTGTTTTACCACTTTATTTTCCTTGGTTATAAATTTGACCAAAGTAGACAAAGCTGCTATTAAAAAAAATGAAATATATATATTTATTGTACATACATAGTCAAGGAAGGAAAGTAAAACCTTTTTAAGAATACATTAGTTATTAAAAGTTCAATATGTTAAACCTTTATTAAAGGAATAATGTATTAAAAATATTATTTATTATGGGATATTTACCTTTTTACTTAAAGGGATATTCTATTGAAAAATAGAGTTTCCTATGTTTTTTGTTTTTTGCCCTGAAATAATTGGGCAGATCCTACTGACAGCTTCTGTGCAATTGTTTTATTTTATTATTTTTTTTCTTTTGGAGGTGTTGTTAAAAAAATATATAATTAAATCAATATTCCTATTCATATTTACCAAATAGGCATCCCAAAAGGACTTTTGTATTTTCTCATATAAGCAAGGAAGAAGCAATGCAGCGCAGTGCAAACGTTAGCTAAGGCTAGGGTCAGACTGAGGCAGTGCGAACGCGCGTTCTGGCGCACTTAATCACGGCCGTGCTAGCAGCAGATGCCGGGCAATGACGGCCAATATACGAAGTACGGTCGCACAAAAGTCCGGCTGCGCAACGCAAGTGGAAAATGAACGCATTTTTTCGAGAACGTTAAACCACTAGTACTGACGTACAGAGTGCGCTGCGTCCGCTAGCGGCGTGTTTGCTCGATTAGGAGACGTCAGACGCTGCTAATGTCCAGCCAACATAACGTCCAGATGCAAGACGTGTTTTATTGATGATCCGTACAAAATCACGGATGAAACTGCGCATAGTATGACCGCTATTGCGTATTCCGTGAAAAAATACGTCCATTCTTCGAACGCACATTTTCACGGACAACGCGAAAAATGCGTTAGTCTGACCCTAGCCTAATGGGAGAACCAAAAAGGACACCTATATAATATGTAGAGTAAAATTGCTCTCAGCATTCTTCTGTTTATCAGGCTCTAATAAATAACACAAGGGTGTGGTGCAACAGCCAATCTTGAAACTGATCATGTCGGAGTTAAAAAGGCGCGGATACATTTTCCACGTCCGAGATAGTTGCACTTAACCACATATAGTTTACATTGTAACTTTTAGAGAGACAAAAAACATTCCTATACAGCCAGAATCACGTGTCATAGAAAGGAGAAGGGGAAGGGAGAACTTATCTAAACAGTAACGTGTCTGTAGCTTAAAAGGAAGCATTTCAAACTAAAGGGGGAATATTAGCTAAGGGAAGCTTTCATATACAGGAATTTAAAAGCTATTATTTTACAGGTTTGTACTCCCCTTTCTCCCTCGACGCGCGCTGCTCCTCCTTTTTGGCTCAGGGACTCCTGAACCAGGAAGTCCCTGAAGCTTTTCGGTACAGTTTGTGCTCCTGTGCAACTTGCGCGGCACTACGGGACTCGCACACTTTACGTAAACACATTCTGTAGCGCCTGCAGAGAGCGACAAATCAGAGCTGCACGCGCATGCACAGATCTAATCCATCGCTGCCTCTATGAGAATGCTCGCTACAGCGATTGGTCTCAGAGGGTGACGTGTGACATCACTAGTGACCGGCAGCTGGGAAAATAAAAATCCTGGCTGCTGGAGATGCTGGGTGGGATGGAGGAATCTCATCCATTCACCCTGCTATTTCTACATAAGGGGGGAGCTGGGGGGGATGAGGGGGCACTCCTCACATCCTGATTACTTTACATTTATAGAGTGTCCCTTTTTAATTAATATTGACGTTGTCTCTGAGCTCCCTCCGTCCAGTTCCATAAATTATTTTCCTAACCGCGGCGATCCTTTTGTATTTACGGTGAGGGGGCAGGGAGGCTTCATTTAGTTACATGTTGTTGTACTAAAAATGTAATAAATAATTGATAACAAATAATAATTTCCCATTGTGTCCCCTGGTAGATTGGTGACGAGCTGGTGCGGATCAATGGTTACTCCATCTCTTCGTGCACTCACGAGGAAGTCATCAACCTAATTCGCACGAAAAAGATCGTGTCCATCAAAGTCCGACGTGAGTTACTGTAATCAATGCTGAGTTGTGACCTCTCCTTGATGTGTCCCATGCGTCTCGTAACATTCTCTTTCGTCTGTTTGTTTGTGTAGATGTTGGGATGATTCCTGCCAAAAGGTAAGAAAGAAATATCCATCTATCTATATCAATAATGTCTTTGTGAACCTGCGTGATATTACCATAGAACAAGAGTCTGGGGTTTCGGAACTACATTGTCTTCTCTTCTATTCTCTTAGCTCAGCGGACGAACCTTTGAAGTGGCAATTTGCTGATCAGTATGTGTCCGAAACTGAAGTAAGTGTCTTGTTTTTAAAGGGCCAGAACCACCAAAAAATTTCCTTTTATTGTGTTTATTTGATGTTTTTATATGTGCTTTGTTTTTCTTGTGTTTAGTTAAGAAAATATTTCCCTCTATATGTGTCACTGGGGGCATCCATTGTGTGATATTTTCCTCTGTGTCACTGGCTGCATCAAATGTGTGGTATTTTGTGTTGTAACCTGCCCCCCCCCCACAGTATCTTTTCCAGACCCTTTATATCACATGGAGGGTGTTGGTAGTGGTGGGGGCCTAGGGTGTGCAATCTGCTTGCCCCACCCAAAGGGCCGACCTGATCACAAGAGAAAACTGTCTCGTCCCACACCATCTATGTAGCCCAGCAGTGCCTTCCACACTGCTCGCTTGCCAGCGTACGACCCTTGGCATTCCTGATAACCCGATCTGGCATGCGACCCCTGGCTCTCCTGATAACCCGCTCTGGCATACGACCCTTGGCGTTCCTCTGACATTCCCTATTGTATTTTATTGTGTCATCCCCTGGTCTGTTGTTTCTGCTTTCGTATTCCTCCAATTCCGATATAGGTAGACACACCGACCATTTGAAGGATCGGAAGTGTATGATAGTTGTGCTGCGTACGTGACAAAAACCTAGTTAACGGCAGGATTCCAGCTTTCAGGAAAAGCCATGACCGCTCCAGTGGTCTGAGACTAAGGTGATGGAGATTCAGAACCCGCAAAGCGCCTCATTTGTCACCTCAAGAATTACAATATCAAATGTTTGATACAATACTTGGAAACCAAAGCCTTTCATACATACTTGAAAGGATGACCCTACTGGACGTCACTGGTTCTTTGGTGTTGGCTGGCTGTCTCGGTCATCCGTTGAGTTTCACCTCTTGAATATTTTCTTTAGTTGCCCATCACAGGTTGCTTCATAGTTACCTGAGGTTGTTCAACAACCCAAACCAAACCAAAACTTTCCCGTTGTTACGAAGAAAATATCTTGCTTCTTCAGGACTCGCACTACACTGCACCCATTGTCCCAATCTTCATCTTGGTTAGCTCTTGGTGCTGCTCATTTCTGTCCCGAAGGGGGGCTGAGTCAAGCATTGAGCACCAAACGATGTAACCTGTTCATAGGACTCATTCCGGGTCCAATACTTGCGCCTCTACCATCAAGCCCCACCAGGTCCAGGGAACAGAACAAGCCCTTGTTATACATATGTGTCTGGCTCGCGTCCATCCGTCGGGGTTTATCAAGTATCTGACATTCCTTACACTGGTAAAAGTTAAAAGCTGGATGCGGTTCAGTAACTCGATTTTATTGCATTCGTGCCACAGTTGGTCTGAAGGTCCTGCGCTAAGTCCTTGCAGGCCTGAAACCTCAGAACGCTAAGTCTTCTAAGCTCTCGCAAAACACTGGTGGTTTTATTCCTTCTTTTGTCTGCTGCAGGCGCCAGCGATTTAGGAACATACAGACGGCTGTTAATATCATTTTCACACACCTCGCTCCCTCTGAGATATCCCAGCTCACCATTCTTATAATTTTTCGTCTGTGCGTCCTTTTGTTGGTTTTTCGAGGTGGACGCTCAAGCAGGTTACACTTTCTTTAGAATGGCTACACCGAGGAAACCAGACTGGGTGCAGTTGGGCAGTGCCATGGCCAAGCTGCAACCGGACGCCAGGAATTTATGATATAGAAACCTGGCGCGACACAGTAACTCTTTATGCTCCAGACAATCTTTGCTCTGGTTTCTCCCGTCACCCAGTTTGTATGCATAATAAATTTTAATGATGTCGGTCTACACTGGGCTGCAAACCTTTATTTAGTTGTAACAAGCAATTGATACTCGATGGATGCAGCCTCCAAGCACATGACTCCTTCATGTAATGGAATTATTTCTCAACCACCCAATTACCCCATGGCTTGGGGAATTACAGAAAAAGGTGTTTGAGGAAGATAAATTCTGTCCATGACCCTAAATTCAATGTCTCTCCTCTTGCAGGATGGAAAAAGCAGTGTGGCTGGTCTGGCGTCTGCTGGAGGAAGGGAAGTCAAGGAGAAAAAAGTGTTTATTAGCTTGGTGGGCACCACAGGTTTGGGATGCAGGTGCGTACGGAACCCTCACCCACAGCTGTTTTTCCTAAAAATTCAAATGGCTGATGATGATGATTATGCTTCTATCGTTTCCTCCCTTTTCCCTTGTTTCCTGCCTTCCCTCGTTTCCTGCCTTCCCTCGTTTCCTGCCATCCCTCGTTTCCTGCCTTCCCTCGTTTCCTGCCTTCCCTCATTTCCTGCCTTCCCTCGTTTCCTGCCATCCCTCGTTTCCTGCCTTCCCTCGTTTCCTGCCTTCCCTCATTTCCTGCCTTCCCTCATTTCCTGCCTTCCCTCGTTTCCTGCCTTCCCTCGTTTCCTGCCTTCCCTCGTTTCCTGCCATCCCTCGTTTCCTGCCATCTCTCGTTTCCTGCCATCTCTCGTTTCCTGCCATCTCTCGTTTCCTGCCTTCCCTCGTTTCCTGCCTTCCCTCGTTTCCTGCCTTCCCTCGTTTCCTGCCTTCCCCCCTCATTTCCTTCTTTTTTCCCTCGTTTCCTTCCCTCTTCCCTCGTTTCCTTCCCTCTTCCCTCGTTTCCTTCCCTCTTCCCTCGTTTCTTTCCCTCTTCCCTCGTTTCCTTCTCTTCCCTCGTTCCTTCCTCTTCCCTCGTTTCTTCCCTCTTCCCTCGTTTCTTTCCCTCTACCCTCGTTTCTTTCCCTCTACCCTCGTTTCTTCCCTCTTCCCTCGTTTCTTTCCTTTCCTCGTTTCCTTCCCTTCCCTCGTTTCCTTCCCTCTTCCCTCGTTTCTTTCCCTCTTCCCTCGTTTCCTTCCCTCTTCCCTCGTTTCTTTCCCTCTTCCCTCGTTTCTTTCCCTCTACCCTCATTTCTTTCCCTCTTCCCTCGTTTCTTTCCCTCTTCCCTCGTTTCTTTCCCTCTTCCCACATTTCCTTCCCTCTTCCCTCGTTTCCTTCCCTCTTCCCTCGTTTCCTTCCCTCGTTTCCTTCCCTCTTCCCTCGCTTCTTTGCTTTTCCCCTCACTTCCTTGCCTTTCCCCTCTTCTTTCCTTGCCTTTTCCCTCCTTCTATCCTTGCCTTTTCCCTCCTTCTATCCTTGCCTTTTCCCTCCTTCTATCCTTGCCTTTTCCCTCCTTCTATCCTTGCCTTTTCCCTCCTTCCATCCTTGCCTTTTCCCTCCTTCCATCCTTGCCTTTTCCCTCCTTCCATCCTTGCCTTTTCCCTCCTTCCATCCTTGCCTTTTCCCTCTTTCCATCCTTGCCTTTTCCCTCTTTCCATCCTTGCCTTTTCCCTCTTTCCATCCTTGCCTTTTCCCTCCTTCCATCCTTGCCTTTTCCCTCCTTCCATCCTTGCCTTTTCCCTCCTTCCATCCTTGCCTTTTCCCTCCTTCTATCCTTGCCTTTTCCCTCGTCTTTTCCCTCACTTCCTTGCCTTTTCCCTCTTTCCTTTTCCCTCGCTGCCTTTCCTTTTCCCTCGCTGCCTTGCCTTTTCCCTCGCTGCCTTGCCTTTTCCCTCTTCTTTCCTTGCCTTTTCCCTCTTCTTTCCTTGCCTTTTCCCTCTTCTTTCCTTGCCTTTTTTCCCTCTTCTTTCCTTGCCTTTTCCCTCTTCCTTCCTTGCCTTTCCCCTCTTCTTGCCTTTTCCCTCCTTCTATCCTTGCCTTTTCCCTCGCTGCCTTGCCTTTTCCCTTGCTTCCTTGCCTTTTCCCTCACTTCCTTGCCTTTCCCCTCTTCTTTTCCCTCTTCTTTCCTTGCCTTTTCCCTCCTCTTTCCTTGCCTTTTTTCCCTCTTCTTTCCTTGCCTTTCCCCTCTTCTTTCCTTGCCTTTTCCCCTCTTCTATCCTTGCCTTTTCCCCTCTTCTATCCTTGCCTTTTCCCTCTTCTTTCCTTGCCTTTTCCCCTCTTCTTTCCTTGCCTTTTCCCCTCTTCTTTCCTTGCCTTTTCCCCTCTTCTTTCCTTGTCTATTCCCCTCTTCTTTCCTTGCCTTTCCCCTCTTCTTTCCTTGCCTTCCCCCTCGCTTCCTTGCCTTTCCCCTTGCTTCCTTGCCTTTCCATCGCTTCCTTGCCTTTTCCCTCTTCTTTCCTTGCCTTTTCCCTCTTCTTTCCTTGCCTTTTCCCTCTTCTTTCCTTGCCTGTTCCCTCTATCCACCTGGTACCTATCTTTTAATTTATTTCCGGTAATGAAAGTTCCATGACTCGGATCCTTTTAAGGCCAAAACCACAGATTTCCTCATATCTGTCTCTGCTCTTATTTACGCTCTGTGTATCCATGTTTTCTCTCTGTTTATATTATCCCTGCTGTTTTTGTGTGCAGTATTTCCAGTGGACCTTCTCACAAACCCGGGATATTTGTCAGCAACGTCAAGGCGCGCTCCATTTCTACAGACGTCGGCTTAGAAGTGAGTCATTCCATCGCTGATTCCCGAGCGGTGGCTTCATTCCTATGTATGAATTCTGTTTGTTTTTTATGCATTCTGCAGAATCTCATTCTACTCCCTATTAATCCTATTCCTCACAGCGTGTTAGACATAACATATACACATACATAGTTACATAAGTATATACATACAGACATCTATCTATATATTATATATATCAACAGCAAGGATGCGAGCACTCCCAGGATTTTTCAGATTATTTTCTTTTATTTGGTCAAAAAATCAACGTTTCGGCTCACCGAGGAGCCTTCATCAGGACAAACATATACACAACAATACTGTGTCTACTTAAATAGACACCCCAATTAACAATGATACAAGCCCCCCCCAGCTGCTTACCGACCAATAATCAGAGATTTCCACATTATAGTTCCATCAATACATGTGGGTCAGTGCTTGGCGCTATGCGATGACGTACGTCCCACCGTTCCAGCAGCCATGATGTTAAGTTAGGGCTTGATCGTGAAAAGTGCCGAGTCAATCATGCCCCACAGAATAACTCCATCTGTGCATGTGGATCAGCATCTAGCCCTGTCTAGCGCTGTGTGACAGGGCTAGATGCTGATCCACATGCACAGATGGAGTTATTCTGTGGGGCATGATTGACTCGGCACTTTTCACGATCAAGCCCTAACTTAACATCATGGCTGCTGGAACGGTGGGACGTACGTCATCGCATAGCGCCAAGCACTGACCCACATGTATTGATGGAACTATAATGTGGAAATCTCTGATTATTGGTCGGTAAGCAGCTGGGGGGGGCTTGTATCATTGTTAATTGGGGTGTCTATTTAAGTAGACACAGTATTGTTGTGTATATGTTTGTCCTGATGAAGGCTCCTCGGTGAGCCGAAATGTTGATTTTTTGACCAAATAAAGAAAATAATCTGAAAAATCCTGGGAGTGCTCGCATCCTTGCTGTTGATATCCAATTTGAAGCCTTTGCTGAAGCACCGGGTAAAGTGAAACCTTATGGTGAACCGTGAGTGCAAAAACCCTCGTGTTTTTTGTATATATTATATATATATATATATATATATATAATTACAAACATATACACACACATACACACTGCATGGCCGGATAAAACCTCACCCCCTGTAACATCTGGTTGTGTCTCCTTTTGCTGTGATTGCGGCACACATTTGCCGCGGCATCGTGTGGATAAGCTCAGGCGATGTCACAGCATTTATTGGCGCCCAGAGTGGCATTAATTTGTGGCAAGATCTTGTATTGATGATGGGAGAGTCGCAGCGCTGCGTAAAGTCTTCTCCAGCTCATTATCCCAAAGATTAACCTCCAATGGTGTGTGGTGTCCAATCCATGTGTGAAAATGATGTCTCATGCTCCCTCAACCACCGACTGACTATTCCCAAATCCTTCTCGTTCCTGGACTTCCTTAACCTACTACACCCCACACAGTACTGAGTTATCTGCCATATGGCTACTTGGCTAGTGAGCTTACACTCTAAATGAGAGTATGAAAGTTTCGGCAAGAGACAGCACAATAATAGTTCACAGTGTAGCCCAGGGTTGTTAAAATCCCCCCCCCCCCCAGATCTTGATGGTCTACAATTTTATGAAATCTTTGCATGCGATGGATGGCCAGGGAATCCTGAGAGTTGTAGTTCATTCACATTTGGGGTGGCTGGAGTTTGGCAGCCCTGGTTTAGACCATCTGGTGTATTTTGATACAATGTATTAATTGTACATTTGACATTCACTTGTTTCCACTTTTGTGTCCTTTAGGTTGGAGATCAGATCGTGGAGGTAAATGGTGTGGACTTCTCCAACGTGGACCACAAAGAGGTACTTTCCTTCACATTTATTTAAGAAATGGTCATTAAACTGATTGATGCAGCTAAATGGGAGTCGTTGTAAATATTTGTGCGTAATCTGCTCTTTTCCCCATCTGTTCCCAGGCTGTAAAGGTGCTGAAAGGCAGTCGGAGTCTCACTTTATCCATCGTGGCCGGAGCTGTAAGTATCAGGATCACCGGAGAGAAGTCACTAATTTTTATGCAAAAAAAATTAGAAAATGCAGACTTCATTTGCATATCCTTCCCAGAATTCATTGCTTCATCATACGAGGAGTGCATTAAAGGAGCTCTATGGGCGAAGCAAGTTTCTGATTGGACGTGTAGATGTTTTTTCCACAAATTACTTATAATAATTCTGTCTTTCGGTTTGTGGTTTGAAGGAAATTAATCACGTTTTGTTTTGATTAATGTTAATAGTTGTTGTTGTTACTTATATTACATATAATTATATATAATATAAGTGAGAACCAAAAATATCATCACTCAAGCCTAAATTGAATCCAAAGTCCGTGGCCTCGGGCAGAAATATCCCAAATACCAACACAATTTTCCAGACAAGGGAAGCACTCGAGGACTTACTAAAAAAAAAAATACAACTTTATTAAATAACCATTAAAAATAATCATTTTGCTTCCAGCACGAGCCTTTATCAAGGTTAAAACAATGTATCAAGACGAGTATGCATACCTGTAAAAGAAAGGCTTCGATGTTACTCATCCATCTATGATATATATATATATAACAGTGCATGCTAGAAGCTCATGTGTAGACCAGGGGTCAGCAGTCTTCTCCCTCCAGATTTTTTGAAACTACATCTCCCACGAGCCTCTTGGGAAATGTAGTTCCAAAACCTATTTGTACACAGGGTGTATGACTTGGTCTGTGAGCAGTAAGGTATAGAAATGTGAGCGACGAGATGAGCCCCAAGAATCTAACTATTTGACCTTCTATCCAACAAAGTGAAACACTCAGACTCAAACCTGGTCTGATTTAAACTGAAGTCGAGGAAATGATGGTGACAGAAAACATGGAGGGATGATGACGCATTGTGAGGGAGGTGATTGGGCCACAAGAGATAAGAGCAGATGATAGAGGACAAGGGTGCAATGGAAGTGAAGGTTGGGGGGCATGGAGACGGGAGGTGAGGTTGGGGGGCATCGAGACGGGAGGTGAGGTGGGGGGCATCGAGACGGGAGGTTAGGTTGGGGGGCATGGAGATGGGAGGTTAGGTTGGGGGGCATGGAGATGTGAGGTTGGGGGGCATGGAGATGGGAGGTGAGGTTGGGGGGCCATGGAGACGGGAGGTGAGGTTGGGGGCCATGGAGATGGGAGTTGAGGTTGGGGGCCATGGAGGTGAGGTTGGGGGGCCATGGAGACGGGAGGCGAGGTTGGGGGGCCATGATACGGGAGGTGAGGTTGGGGGGCCATGGATACGGGAGGAGAGGTTGGGGGGCCCTGGAGACAGGAGGCGAGGTGGGGCCATGGAGACGGGAGGTGAGGTTGGGGGGCATAGAGACGCAAGGCTTGGGGCTGACTGAGACTGAAAGTATGGAGGGATGATGATGCATTGATGGGGTACACAGGAGGTAAGAGCAGATTATAGGGTGGTGATGACAAAGTGTGAGTTAGTAATAGTAAAGTGATAGTTAAAAATAGAATAACTGCAAGGAAAATATTTTTTTACGGTTCATCAAGGAGTATCGATCCAAGTAGTGATAATTGTCCAAAGTCTTGTGGAAACATGAGCCATTACTAACACTTTCCTTTATCCTCAATGTCTGGAGGAAATGAATAGGATTGCTCCGAGCTCTTAATTCAGTATTTTTCATCCTGTAGACACTAAAATACCACAATCTTCCGGATTCATTATATTGCTTAAATATTCACATTTGACGAAAAGTATAGATATTTACTGGAAGTACCACTGGAGACTCTATGAAGGCCAAGTTAAAGTCCCCTATAAGGTGCTTATCCTTAGTGATACACGTGTTTAAGACACGTTTCCCATGATGCTCAGGGAGCGTGTGCTGACTGTTTAATTACACAAAAAATGATCCTTTCATCCCAGGGAAGAGAACTGTTCATGACGGAAGATGAAAGAATATCAGAGCAGCAACATCACGAAGTGGAACGCCAAGAGCTTCTTCGGCAGAAAAAAATGGCCATGGAGACCAACAAAATCGTGAAAGAGCAGCAGGAGAAAGAAAAACTGTAAGTCCACACCGAGTGACGACCTCAACACCCACTCCACAAAAAATAATAGCAACAAGACGTATGGATATCAAAGGGATTTTTGTAGTAGAACGTACACCTCACTACCCCCCTCCCCAATTATCGCAACACTATCCAACACCGGAGCCATCAGTATCCAGTAGGTCTGGTGACTGCCACTGGTCAGCATTATTAATGGTCAAGAGATCATGGCTTCATGGTGAAGCTGCAGGTTGGGTTTGCAAAGCCATGGTCTCCTGGTGGGAAATCACTGCTCGATCCTAGATCCACCGAACAGGAATCTCAGCCCATGATTTGACTCCGGTAGATCGCTTGCAAGACCTCATGGAAGGGTTGAGTTAAGAAACCCAGAAACACATTTTAAAAAGTTCAAGAATGTGTCATGTTCTGCAGAGCTGCGGGATCTAGATCAGAAGTCAGAAACCCTGACCCCCTCCAGCTGTTTTGGACACTCTTTCCCCGTGATGCTCGGTCAACCTAATGAGTGGCTGAGCATCTTGGGAGATGGAGCTCCAAAACATCTGCAGGGGCCAGGGTTGCTGACCTCTGATCTAGACCCTTAGGCTATGTATAACCTGAAGTCGGGGAGAGGAAAACATGCCAAATATGTGTAGCGCTCACTCCCGGAGGAGCCGCTGAATAAACCTTGGGTTAGTCTCACCGCACTAGGAAATAACTATACACCAGCACTGTTGTGGATTTTTATGTATTATATTCTTTACTGATCCCAATAAAGCAGCATATATTACGCATATACGGTATTTAAATGACAAGAATTCGTAACGCGGGAAAAACACGCGGCGGCAAAAGAAACGGTTAACCCCCTCAGTTCTGGAGTGTAAGTCCCGTGAATAATAGCTCAAAAATGTGTATGTGTATGTGTGTGTTGTCTCGGGTACCCGGGTACTGTATTCAACTGGCCAGTGAATGAAACAAAACAATCTTCGACTAGTCACCGTTGGGGCCCTGTGGATTTAAACAATATTGCAGCATGCGTTTCTTATTTGGGATCTGCGGCCTGGGAGGCCTCTCACCCATCCGATGAACGAGACTGTCCAGCACCCAATGCCTCAATCAAAGGATCTTCTCCGCTGTACACTGGGACTCTGTGCCACTGAATCTGCTCCCTGCTTGCCAAATCTCCGCAACTGGAACAATGATCCACCGCCTGCACTCCCTATCGATCAGCGCGGTCTCCTAACTCGGGGTCCTGCCGGATCTAACTCTTTCTCCAGACCTCTCAGCGCTGCGCAGGTAGGTCTTAACCTGGTCACTGTCCCGATCTCCAGCACCAGTAAGACTGCGTCTGTACTCCGGCCTGGTTGTGATCCCTGACAGCTCCAACATGTGTTCTCCACCTTTCACTGCTCCACTCACTCTCCCTGGCTTGCACGAGGCTGCTGAACTCTTTCCTTTTCCTGTACCACCCCCTTCCTGTTCTCACGCAAAGGATGATGGTCGTGTAGTTCAGTTTTGTCCAGCATAGTCCACAATGTCTCTGTCTCCCTCTGGTGGCAGCAATAGTTCATCGCACCAGAATACAGTGTTTTTAAAGCAGCACTACACTCTCCCCCCCCTTAAACTCCAAGGGTGTGTAACAGATACATAACATTGCAATATTTACATTAAGCAATACATTCAGGTTAAGTAGCAGACATAGAATGGGTCAGATATACATCCTCAAGCTGACTCATGTCCCTAACTACCTCAGCTAGCGTAGCAGACACTTCGGGCAACCTTCGCACAGTGATAACAGCTTTTTCAGTGCTATGACCCGGTGAATCGTAGGTAAGTCTCTGAGAGGGCCGTATCGAACGTTTTGGCTTTGATTCTGTGGTTCAACTAGGCCTCCCAATGGAACTCGTCTTGACCTTTCTCGACAAGTCTTATCATCCTGGAGACGAATGTGGTGTTTAGTGCTCTTAGCGCATCCCACATCAACCTCATACTTGAAGAACGAATTTTCCGACTTGAGTATTGGAGACTGAACCCTCTTCTTCCGCTTGAACGAGATAGAAGCATCTTTAGGGTACAACCGTTCAGCTTGAATCGCTTTATTCACTCTCCTCCCTAGATCGGTACTGGAGAGGGGCTTAACAGAAGCCACTCGCCCGATTGACATCCGTGTCTTCAAATTTACTGTAGAGTCAAACACATTACATACGTTGACAGAAACTCTTCCACTTGTCCGTTTCAAAACTCTTGCAGAGATTATTTCGGGTACTTCTCTGGACAGTATAACCTTCTCAGTCCCTTCTGTTTTCCTCAGCTGCCTCACTTCTGCAGAGGCTCCCTGTTCTTTGACCATCCGTTGACAGACCGGCCGTATCATCAAGTGCGCGTTTTTGGGAGCAGGATTCTCTTCCTTCACCCGCGGGGTTAGAAAACGTCTCACTAAGTCAGTGTTCGTCCCCACTATCATAGAACTTCGATTAGCTCCCGAGGGACGAGGACACACAATGGCCAACGTGTCACATACTCCCGGTTGTCCAACGGTCGCTGAACTGAATTCCAGCTTCACCTGTAGATATCCATCATAGGGAAACCTCTCAGTCCCCATACCCCAGATTTTGAGATCCTTCCACTTCTTCAGGGGTATATGCGGCAAATGTTTCTGATAGAAGTCTCGGTAAATCAGAGTTACTTGAGCACCTGAATCTAGAAGAGCCTTTGTGTAGACCCCTTCCACTTGAACCAGGATGATGGACGAAGGACCTATCAACTTGTCAGGGAACTGCTCTGCCGTAGTACAAGGTGGAGACCCAGTTTGCTCTCTGAACCGGAGTCCTCCGAAATTTTCCGCTTGCGAGACAGGCGACTGCTCTTTCAAGGCCTTTAGGAGTTCGTTCTTTGACCGATCTCTTTACGGGCCTCCTATTTGGGCACTGAGCCCTGAAATGACCAATTTCCCCACAGCCAAAACATCTTTTCCTCGAGCTTGTGGGCACATTTTCTTCTTGCGGCTCATTTGAAAGCCCCCTGTTAGAAACCACAGCCACTCTTGTCATTCGTATATCTGCTAGAAACTTCCATCCTCTTCGCGGTTTGGGTGGGCTGGGGCAGTCACGTCGATAGTGGTCAACCCCCCCAAAGTTGTAGCAGATCACCGAACCAGAGGGTTCTCCAGCAGGAACATTCTGCACTGCCTCTCCCTCCTCAGGTATGGCAATCCTAGCAGACAGCAACATTATCAACTCCATCATTTTCGACATCTGAGTTTTCAAAGCCATCACTTTGGCCTGTATGTCTGCTACACCAAGAGTTCCTACTTCTGCGGTGAAAACTGCATGTGAAGCATTAGCAATCTTTTTAGCCTTAATTAAAGCCTCTTCTTTTCGGATAGCTTTGACCAGTTTGGAATATGTCAGTCTCTTGCTCTGGTATCTAGTCTGAAATTTCAACATTATGGGATCCAGTGGGAGTGCTCCTTTGAAAATTTGATCCATCAAAGCTTTGCTTGCATGACTCGGTTCCATGCCTCCTTTTAGAATAACCTGATGGATGATTTTATCCAGCCGTCAGACATAGGTGGACAATTCTTCTCCTTCCTTTTGATAGGTGTGAGAGAACCTGTGGATAAGCTCGGCACAATCCTCCACTCCTCCAAAAATGTCCTGTAAAGCTTCTAGATACTCAGCAGCAGTGCAGCCTGGCTTGTCTCTTTTCAGACTTCGGACGACATCTGAAGCAGGAGCTCTTAAGCTCTCGATCAACCTTTATCTCTTCACGGTGTCCGCAACTTCCCATTCTTCCACAGCTTGCACGGCCTGATCTATCCAAGTGTCAAAGTCCTCTTCTCCAGCTGGCACAGGGACCTTACCGGAACAGAACCCCAACTTGCGATATCCATAATTGGCAGACGCGGCTGAGTTTTGGGCCAACGTTTCCACCAGCTTCCCCATAGTGGTAAAGAATGTAGCAGGAGGGAACCCTGTGGTTGGGGTAGGGGTAGCATCGGGTATCTCGTCTCCTGACGTTGTTGGTCTAGTCACGGGAACATTCGCGGGATCACCACGTGGTGTACTTGGCTGGGCCAGTCGAACGTCCACATCGTCGGTCAGCTTCACACACGCGCCCTGAAAATACACTGGAACACCCTTTCTCCACTCAAAAATAACATATGTGTGAGAAGTCTCTGGGTTCACTTTAACGTCCACTATGAATACCTGCTGGTCAGGTGCCAACGCTGCCACGGCCTGGCGGATCTGTTCTTCTGCCCAGGTGCCTGCAGGAATGTCCATTACTACACTCAACCCTAACTGGCCATTTTGTGCTTTACACCACTCTGCTGCTTCTTCTGGATCCATATTAACCTTTTAATTGCGGTATACTCAGAGACTGTAATCCCAGACGAGCCCCCACCTGTAGCGCTCACTCTCGGAGGAGCCGCTGAATAAACCTCGGGTTAGTCTCACCGCACTAGGAAATAACTATACACCAGCACTGTTGTGGATTTTTATGTATTATATTCTTTACTGATCCCAATAAAACAGCATATATTACGCATATACGGTATTTAAATGACAAGAATTCGTAACGCGGGAAAAACACGCGGCGGCAAAAGAAACGGTTAACCCCCTCAGTTCTGGAGTGTAAGTCCCGTGAATAATAGCTCAAAAATGTGTATGTGTATGTGTGTGTTGTCTCGGGTACCCGGGTACTGTATTCAACTGGCCAGTGAATGAAACAAAACAATCTTCGACTAGTCACCGTTGGGGCCCTGTGGATTTAAACAATATTGCAGCATGCGTTTCTTATTTGGGATCTGCGGCCTGGGAGGCCTCTCACCCATCCGATGAACGAGACTGTCCAGCACCCAATGCCTCAATCAAAGGATCTTCTCCGCTGTACACTGGGACTCTGTGCCACTGAATCTGCTCCCTGCTTGCCAAATCTCCGCAACTGGAACAATGATCCACCGCCTGCACTCCCTATCGATCAGCGCGGTCTCCTAACTCGGGGTCCTGCCGGATCTAACTCTTTCTCCAGACCTCTCAGCGCTGCGCAGGTAGGTCTTAACATGGTCACTGTCCCGATCTCCAGCACCAGTAAGACTGCGTCTGTACTCCGGCCTGGTTGTGATCCCTGACAGCTCCAACATGTGTTCTCCACCTTTCACTGCTCCACTCACTCTCCCTGGCTTGCACGAGGCTGCTGAACTCTTTCCTTTTCCTGTACCACCCCCTTCCTGTTCTCACGCAAAGGATGATGGTCGGTGTAGTTCAGTTTTGTCCAGCATAGTCCACAATGTCTCTGTCTCCCTGTGGTGGCAGCAATAGTTCATCGCACCAGAATACAGTGTTTTTAAAGCAGCGCTACATATGTTTTTAACATAAAAAACTGTAGGTCTTGGGAGTGAAACCAGCAGATACGGGATGGAGTTAAACCATTGAGCAGGGTTTATGGTGCATTGATATGGTTGCCCATGTATTGATGGAGGCTTTGTTTCTGGCCTTCTCTGTACTGCACTTTTATTAACTCTATAAACCTCTCCGACAGACGCAAAATGGAAATTAATCAGAAAGTTGCAGAGGAAGAGGATCGATACCGCAAGGAAATGGAGAAGTAAGCTGGATAACTCGTCTCACCCGGCAATATATTGATTTTTATTTGTGTTTTATTGCTAGGAACAAAGTAATTCTTACAAAGATAAAAAGATAAAAAAATTGTTTAATATAGTTGGAATGATTTATAGTCCTGTGTGTTTATTTATTTATTTATTTTTAATTTTTTTAAAATTTTATTTATAAACATACCCTGCCTGGTCAAAAAAGTCACCCCCTGTACTATTTGGTTGTGTCGCCTTTTGCTGTGATTGCGTCACGCATTCGCCGAGGCATCGTGTGGATAAGCTCATGCGATGTCACAGCATTTATTGGCATCCAGAGTGGCATTAATTTGTGGCCAAGATCTTGTATTGATGATGGGAGAGTCGCGGCGCTGCGTAAAGTCTTCTCCAGCACATTATCCCAAAGATTAACCTCAATGGGGTTAAGGTCTGAACTGTGCGGTGGCCAATCCATGTGTGAAAATGATGTCTCATGCTCCCTCAACCACTCTCGCACAATGTGAGCCCGATGAATCCTGGCATTGCCATCTTGGAATATGCCCACTGTGCCATCAGGAGAGAAAAAAAAAACATTGATGGAGAAACCTGCTCATTCAGGGAGTCACATGACCTCATTTTATGCTGAAACATATTAATCACTGCAGTAATTATCCAATGGAAGGCACAATCCTATTGGCTGAATTACATCCAGGTGGGGACTTTATTTTTTGGTCTGGACGTGTATACGTGTGTGTGTGTATTATTGTTTTATTTTTTTAATCTAGCTTATTTTTTATTTATTGCTATGATTAAAATTTTTTTTTTCTTTTTTAGGAGGAAAAAGCCCATTTAAATTTTTTTATATTTAGTCAAAAAACAAAATCTTTTAGTATTTTTATCATTTTAAATTAATTTTATAGGATTTCTGCTGAAGAAGAAAAAATAAAGAAGAACTGGGAGGAGGACTGGGGCCGGAAAGAGAAGCCTAAAACTGCGCCACCAGTGCCGATGCCAGCACAGCGCAGCACCCAGCCCAAAAACAAAAGTAAGTAGGGGGTGCTAAAATAGGAGCGGGGTGGGGCTTAAATGCAGTAACGAGGATAATGCGTTACTTTCCATTGGGATATAAAGCTCATGATACATTAATTCCAAGCATTGATACAAGCCAGCTACAGGTTTCACGTGTTTTGATGGTTGGCGGCAACGTAGTATCAGTCAAGTTTTCCGATGAGGAACATTCGCATCTGGATGTTCCAGAGTTATGTGTCCTTAAAGCTGGCAGAGCATCATGGGACATGTTTAGGAATATCTGGGATACCATGGTTGGTTAATACTGGTCTAGAGAGTAAATGTGCTTACCGGAGTGTTCTCCTCATCATGTTGAAGATGCAGCATCTCGGTAGCTTTTATAGTCCATGGTGAGCATCATGTCATCTCGGACATTTCATACCCCCCCCCAACTGGCCCATTTGTTGGTGATAGTCTTTAATATTCGGATTTACCCATCACTCCTTCTGATCGAATGAGATGGCCTCCTGCTTTCCCACTTATTGGTGAGATGGTCTTTAATATTTATTGGAAATCTGCAACACTAGAGATCGAATCGTCTGAAGATTTCCATCCATTCGGTTCGTCCGAGTTACGTTCATGCTTCTATTCTGTTCATATGGATTTTGTCGGAAAGAATTTGCTTTGGATGAGGCATATGGCGGAATGAAGCCCACTGGTGGTGCTCAGAAGCAGGAGTGTTCCCAAAGTGGTGGCCGCTCGGCTCTTGCCAACTGGCCGCAATGGAAAATGCTTAGACTTAATGCTGCACGAACAAAAAATTTATGAACGTATCGATGGACGAATGTGTTCATTGTGCAGTTCGTCCTTCGTTCTGTTCATTCATGTGGCTCTTCGATGATTCACTATTCGGACAAATTCATGAGAAAAAATTGAATCCACGAGTCTAATATTTACCCGTCTTTCCTGTTTATCTGTGAGATGGTCTTTAATAATCAACCGTCTTTCTCATTGAAAGGAAAATTAACAGATTTCGTGTTGATCAATGAGATGGTCTTTAATATTCATTGATTCTTCCTACTGGCACTCCTATCGATTACAGTTTGCCTATGTTTCCCATTGATCACCTCATCCTTCCATATCACCAGTGAGAGAACCTTCTCGATTCACTGGTTTCCTAATGATCTGGTCAGATGACCTTCTAGATTCAGATGACCTTCAAGATTCACTGATTTCGTAATGATCAGGGCAGATGGCCTTTTGGAGTCACTGATTTCCCAATGATTAGGGCAGATGGCCTTCTGGATTCACTGATTTCCCAATGATAAGGGCAGATGGCCTTCTGAATTCACAGATTTCCCAATGATCAGGGCAGATGGCCTTCTGGATTCACTGATTTCCCAATGATCAGGGCAGTTAGCCTTCTGAATTCACAGATTTCCCAATGATCAGGGCAGATGGCCTTCTGGATTCACTGATTTCCCAATGATCAGGGCAGTTAGCCTTCTGAATTCACAGATTTCCCAATGATCAGGGCAGATGGCCTTCTGGATTCACTGATTTCCCAATGATCAGGGCAGATGACCTTCTGGATTCACTGATTTCCCAATGATCAGGGCAGTTAGCCTTCTGAATTCACAGATTTCCCAATGATCAGGGCAGTTAGCCTTCTGGATTCACTGATTTCCCAATGATCAGGGCAGTTAGCCTTCTGGATTCACTGATTTCCCAATGATCAGGGCAGTTAGCCTTCTGAATTCACAGATTTCCCAATGATCAGGGCAGATGGCCTTCTGGATTCACTGATTTCCCAATGATCAGGGCAGATGGCCTTCTGGATTCACTGATTTCCCAATGATCAGGGCAGATGACCTTCTGGATTCACTGATTTCCCAATGATCAGGGCAGTTAGCCTTCTGGATTCACTGATTTCCCAATGATCAGGGCAGTTAGCCTTCTGAATTCACAGATTTCCCAATGATCAGGGCAGATGGCCTTCTGGATTCACTGATTTCCCAATGATCAGGGCAGTTAGCCTTCTGGATTCACTGATTTCCCAATGATCAGGGCAGATGGCCTTCTGGATTCACTGATTTCCCAATGATCAGGGCAGATAGCCTTATATACGCATCTATTCCTGTTGTTCCCATTTGTTTTAGTTATTGATTTTGTGTGTAAAAAAAAAAAAAATATATATATATATATACATATCACTTTTTGCCCTCCACCACAACTTAAAGGAGTATTGATTTGCCCTAGGAGTAAAGCACCAATCTCCTGCTGATGGGGGCCTAAGAAGCCTGAGACAGCTGTCCAGGAGTGACTGGCACTTGTTGCATAAACCTGACCTTGGCATTTTTAAAAAAAAAAAATTTAAGCAATCTAGTATGTCACGGCGCTGGCGAGGAGGGTCCTGTGTTAATACAGACCCAGAATGCAAAAAAGTGAGAAATTGCAGACATCATTTGCATGTCTTTCCCCATATGCAGCAAGGAACTATGGGTATGTAGCACATGAGCTCTGTGAAGCAATTCTCTGAATTGCTGGGATCTGTAAATTACTTCTGCAATAATAAACTTTATTATTTGCTGAGTGGCAGCTTTAAATCAAATTTTTTGCCCTCCACCACAACTTTATATTATATATATATATATATTAGTTTGTTTCTGGTCATTCACTGTTTCCTTTTCTTTTTCCAATCTGACTGTCCTCGGTGACGTCAGCCTTTCCTTCAGTCCAGCACTTACATCTGTGTCTTGTCACTTTCCCGTTAGTCCAGTTTCCCCTGGTTTGACCACAGGGACAGCACAAGCCGTGCACACGGAGCGTGGGAATGAGGAGACCTCAAAGCTCTAACAGTATTAAAATAAAGGGAGCGATTGTCTCTGGAATAAAAACACAATGTATCTTTTCTCTGTATTTGAAGTCAATGCCGCTTACTGTAGGACGAGGCTCGTAATAACGGGCAGAAAGCGTGAATTTATTCCATGAGTCAGTACATCGCAGGGTTTCTATGTAATCTGTTACAGCGGCTTTATGGATCTTTTCTGCCTTTTATTGTGACTGTACGGATTGTGCAGAATTATTTTGTGAAGACCTGGTCTCTGGTCTGTAGTTTTAATCTCTCGCATCCCTATAAGCCGGGTGTTTCACCATGACTTTCCAGCAATCTTTCTGCAAAATAATTTTTTCTTGCAATTATCCATTCTGTGTTTTAAATGTGTTTCAAACCGTCTTATACACAATGTAGAAAGACATTCGAGATGGATTTATGTATATTACTAGGACAGGTTGTGCTTTCTTTTCCTTGTTCTCTTTCATCGTGCCCTCTTTCTCACTCGCTCTTTCTTGCTCGCTCCCTCCTTCTTTCATTCTTGCTCGTCCTTCCTTTCTTTTTCCGCTCTTTCTTCCTTTTTTTTTTTTTTTTTTACCATCCCATTTTTTTTTACTTTTGTTTCTTTCTCTCTTTCGCTCTTTTTTCTCTCTTTCTCTTTCTCTCTTTCTTTCTCTCTTTCTCTCACTCTCTCACTCTTTCTCTCTCTTTCTTTCTCTCTTTCTTTTTCTTTCTCTTTTTCTTTCTTTCTCTCTTTCTCTCTCTCTCTCTTTCTTTCTCTTTCTCTCTCTTTCTCTTTCTTTCTCTCTTTCTCTTTCTCTCTTTCTTTCTCTCTCTTTCTCTCTTTCTCTCTCTTTCTCTTTCTCTCTCTTTCTTTCTCTCTTTCTCTCTCTTTTTCTTTCTCTTTTTCTTTCTTTTTTTCTTTCTTTCTCTCTCTTTCTCTCGCTTTCTCTTTCTCTCTCTCTCTTTCTCTCTCTCTCTCTCTTTCTTTCTCTCTTTCTCTTCTCTCTCTCTTTCTTTCTCTCTCTCTCTTTCTTTCTCTCTCTCTCTCTTTCTTCTCTCTCTCTCTTTCTCTCTCTCTCTCTTTCTTTCTCTCTCCTCTTTCTTTCTCTCTCTCTCTCTCTCTCTCTCTCTCTCTCTTTCTCTCTCTCTCTTTCTTTCTCTCTCCTCTCTCTTCTCTCTCTCTCTCTTCTCTCTCTCCTCTTCTTCTTCTCTCCTCTCTTTTCTCTCTCTCTCTCTTTCTCTCTCTCTTTCTCTCTTCTCTCTCTCTCTTTCTCTCTTTCTCTCTCTTTCTTTTTCTTCTTTTCTTTCTTTCTCTCTTCTCTCTCTCTCTTTCTTTCTCTTTCTCTCTCTTTCTCTTTCTTCTCTCTTTCTCTTTCTCTCTTTCTTTCTCTCTCTTTCTCTCTTTCTCTCTCTTTCCTTCTCTCTCTTTCTTTCTCTCTTTCTCTTCTCTTCTTCTCTTTCTTTTCTTTCTTTCTCTTTTCTCTTTTCTCTTTCTTTCCCTTCTCCCTTTCTCCCTTTCTCCCTTTCTCTTCCCTCTAACTCAATGATAATTTTATACAAAAAAATAATATATTGTAAATCAAACCTGTTGTCTTGATTAACCCTTCATGCAGTGTAACGTCCCAGGTATTCTCACTAGTGACAGAGTGGCAGGTTTTTGCGCTGTGTCGCAGAGTCTTCCTCATCCCTTGTTGTGTGAGTTGCACTGTGGCACCATGATATCGCGAGGCTGCATGTGACCTCATGGCCATTGAATTGGTCTTCCAGTGACCTCACTGACTCTTTTCGACACTCTTGAGGTTTTTCTGCATTGTAGCCACGCTCAGTGATTCCAGGCCATGTGATGCTTCTTTGATATGTTGTCTCGTCACGCTCTTCCTCTGTGTTTCCAGCTGAGCATCTCACACAGGCTGCGAGTGATGGGAGTCAGAATCCGCAGGTTCGCTATTAGCCTTTCAATCACTTTGTACATTACCTTTTTTTTCTCCTTTCATTCAGACAGCCAGAAACACAAACCTTTTCTAACAACAATATTATTATTTAATCTGAATCCTTTGTTTACAGCACATAGGATACTATGTAACAGCAGCCATTACTCTGTATATGATCCAAGCAAGGTGAGATTTGGGGGGTGCAGAGTGACCGATTACCTAAACAGCAGTTATCACTTTATTGGCAGTTAGTGGTGCTCCAACAGCGCGATCACTCGCTATGCACCTTTTATTCTCATCATCCATCCATCCTCTCTGTAGCACTTTACAATATCAAGTGGTAAAAGGACAAACATAGGATCAGCTACAATAGGTGTAGAGACCCTGCCCAGAGGAGCTTACAATCTATAGAAGCCTCTTCTAGTTCTATATAGTTTTTTTATATATACCTATGTTTTTTTTTGGTTTGTTCCAGTTTTTGATAGAATTAAATATACTCAACAAAACTCAAAGAGCTTTCTTTTCTTTTCAAAAGGCTATAAAAAAAATAAAATATACACTACATTATGTTGCAAGGTTGGATTTATTAAGGCTTGCTTTTATATATACCTCTAGACCAGTGATTGAGAACCTTGGCAAATGTTTCTGAACCACATGATGCTCATTCACACGTAAGACTGGCAGAGCATTATGGAAAACGTTGTTTACAAACATCTAGGCTGCCGAGGTTCACCAACACGACTCTAGAATAACCATTTACTCTGCTTGACTGTGAGTCAGATCATCTTTGGGTGAAATGCGTTGGTCAGTCGCTGCACATTCTGTAGAATCCCATTCCTGGTATCTCAGGGGCTTAAAGACATGGAATAGCAATGTCGCTTTCGGTCGTGTATACTTTGGTGTCATAGCTGGGTATTTCTATGGTGGACATTATTTTGTGTGGATTGCAATGCGGCTCCTTATCCTGACTGCTGTATTATCTCCGACAAGGCCGTTTGTGTATCATGTGTTTGGCCCGGGTTAGAGGGGAACCCACACGCACATCATCAAGACATACTTGAAAACGAGAGAAATCTCAATGTATCCTTCCTGGTAAAACACTTTTATAAATAAATGTGCACCATTGGATTCATGGTGTTATGTAAACACAGTGGTGTGCACAGACCATTTCTTCCGGGTGTGCTCCCATAAATTATTTATTAATTGCATATTTATGCCCAGATCATTTGGCAAAGAAGTTATTTTTAGTTGGGAATAAAAAATGTTTATGCAGAGATACAGTCACTTTTATACTGTTTATCATGAACCTGAGAAGGAACATCCAAAATATCAATGTAGAGGTCAAAGATGAACCTCTCGCGCAACATTAGGATGTGTCTGGTCACACCCTGTGCACACACCTCTGTTCAAACAAGTGTCAATGACCTCTGAGTGAGGTAGGGTCATCGTTGATGGATCATGGACCGTTCTTTCTTTCAGACCTGCAAAGCGAGGAGGACTATTTGTTGTGATCTACCTCCTCTCGTCGGCTATGGACGTGTAACTGGTAGAAAATGTTATTTTGAAACACTGCTACAATGTAGCAATAACATTCCATGATAAACGCTCTATCAATGAACAGAAAGCCCGATCTTCCAAAAGTCTAAATGATGAGTTAACTCGATTTTCTATATATTTGTCTTTTATTAAAAGCTTTTGCCTGGTTTTATCGCTATGACGGAAAATTCCCCACTCTTAGGAAGGTATGAGCTGATGTTTGTTTTTGTCCTCTTGGGGGGGGGTTATCTCTTCCTGTGTGGATTTCTTTTCAATGTATTTATTTTAGAAATATTAATATTCTGCTTCAGAGATACATTAGATACATTTTTAATCTGTGTCCTGTGTTTGGACATGGGGCTGGTTAGACCAGGTTCACATCTATAGTCTGTTCCCGGCACTGAGGCATCATCATTGGGGACATCGAAGCGTGGGTTTCACCTTTGGTAAAATGCCCTTTTTTGCTAGGAGTTCACCCGTCTGACCTCATTTGTACAGATCTTTTTATGAGGTCACATACCGTACAGGCGACTGTTTTTCTATTCTGACCCTAATAGTACAGTTTTACCTACTTTTGGTGTGCGGAGATCTAACGAGCATGGCTTTTGGGTGGTGTGGTCCATCTATCTTTCCTCTGGTGTGGTCCATCACTCTTTCCTCTGGTGTGGTCCTTTGAAGAGTCTACACAACCTACTACTGGCAACATATTTTAAAGGGATACTGTATTAAAAAACAGATTCCCCTTTTTTTGCCCTTAATAATTGGGCAGATCCTGCTGAAAGTCGCAGCCCAATAATGATTTTTTTTTTTTCAACTTTTGTTTTTGGGGACTTCCCTCCCCTTTTGTCCCTCGCCGCGCGCTGCTCCTCCCCTTTGGCTTAGGGACTCCCGAACCTGGACGTCCCAGAAGCTTTTCTGTGCAGTTTATGCTCCTATACAACTTGCATAGCATAGAAACCGCAAATTGCATCACTAAGGGAGTCACACACTTTACGTACACAAGTTCCGTAGCGCCTGTGAAGAGCGATGGATCAGAGCTGCACGCGCATGCACAGATCCGATCCATTGCTGCCCATCGGAGAGCGCTCGCTACAGCAATTGGTCTCAGAGGGTGACGTCGCCCGCTCTCTGTGACATCACTAGTGACCGTCAGCCAGGAAATACTAAATCCCAGCTGCTGTTGACACTGGGTGGGTTGACGGAAACTCCTCCACTTCACCCAACGATAAACCAAATTGGGGGAGCAGGGTCGGCACTCTACTCCTCCTGACCACTTTTGGTTTTATAGAGGTCAGGATGTGAGGAGTGTCTCAATAAATGGAGTAAATGTGTTCCTAGAATTTAATTCTATTAAAGGCCCGAAAGCCATGGAAGCCTCAAACATGGCAAAATGGCCCAAACAGGCATGTGGTGAGTCTTGCGCAAGCTTTTCATTTACCAAAATCAAAGATCGATGCATTTTTAGGCCCCTGAATGCTGTTTTCCATACAAGGGATTTTGAAGAATCTCCATTATTGCAGCGGATCGAGACCAATTGGAAATATTACCGTGAATGCCGCTGTAGCAGTGGATCTAATACATATGTAGTCATTAGTGTCGGCCCATAAAACCTCTACAGTAGAATATATTCTAATGTATGGGGCCATCTCTATTGCGAAGGTCCCAAACCTGTTTTTGTGGCGTTGAGGCGTCACACATCCCTAATCTCTTCTGCACGTGGTGCCGTGTGGTAATGTGTGCCGCGTGGTAATGTGTGCCGCATGTGATTTGCATGTCATGGTGATCCCTGAAATCCTTTTTAATTTGAGTTTTTTTACACTGGGCTAAAAAAAATATATATATATATAAAATATACCTAGAAAGGAAAAGAGAAAAAGAAGTCGAAAATGGAGAGTCTGTTTGAGCAGAAGAAGAACAAGAAAGAGGTGGAGTTTGAGAAGAAATTGGCCAAAGAAAAAGAAGAAATGCTTGAAAAGGAAAAACAGCTCAAGATCAACCGACTGGTCCAAGAGGTATTTGTGTCCTTAGTGCATCGTCTTCCTGCGATGTCCTTCCACAGACATCCGTAGCCGTCACATACAAGCCCTAATAAAGATACTACAAGGGTTATTCTCAAAGGTCCAAATTAGCCGGCGAATTTCACCATATCTGCAATATCCGTGCAATTTGCCGATTCACAAACTATTCGCCCAAACTCCTGCATTCCAAGTTTTCCCAATCCTTGCTGTAACCTCATTGTACCATCTGCCAAGTCAAGCCAACCATCTCCATCCCAGTGATACCAGCCCGGACCTGCTAACTCGACTCTCCAAACCATCACCTACTTACATGGTATCTGTGGCCCGAGTCGGGCCTGACACAACAACGTTGACCTGAATCTTTTAATACTAGCTTACTATTATTTGGCCAAGCCCAATCTCCATCATACTTTGCCAACGACCATCCAATATTATCACTAGGATGTTGACTCTGGTATAGTCATGGACAATAACACATTTTGTCTGACATGGTCGTGTTGGTTCGGTTGCTTCATAATATTGCAGCTCAGACATGTCTAACATTTCCACTATGACCTCCCCCTTGTGTACTTTTTTATATGGAGCGGCCAAGGAAATGGATAAATTTAAAGCAATAATACATGGCTGCCATTCGATCTTTACTGTCTCCCTGCCTCAACTCGTCCACCTGCGCTCACTGACATTGTTACAACTCTCTTTCTTGATGACCCCCCCATTTTAGTCCTTTTTCTATACATACCGGCTCACTCCAGTTATAGGTTGCTAGATAGATATAGAACATATTTGATATGTTGTAGCTTGTTGACTCTAGATGGGTTGGTCCCTATGCAGGATGATGATACTCATCCGTCAACTCTCTAGATGTCACAGCAAACCAACTTGATGATCTTAAGTCCTAACGCTACAAGATTTGCAGTAAAAGTGTGTCCATTGTGTTTGCCGTGATAGTGTGTCTTCTGTGTTTAACGATGCTCTTTGTGTCCTACATCGCCGACCTAACTAAGGTTTCCGAGACCGAACGAGAAGACCTGGAAGAGTCTGAAAAGGTTCAGCATTGGGTTGAAAGACTCTGCCAGACGCGACTTGAGCAGATCTCTGAGAACGATGCTCTTGAGGTAACCGTGTGCCTCATGCTGTGGGTTCCTGGTCCATCAGGATATATATGTGTGTGTGTGTGTATATATATATATCTGCTGAGTGGAGTGCTGTGGATATTTGTTTGGTGAGATCTTTAATTCATTACTGGCAAAGGTAGAAAAAAAACTTGCTTTGAAGACACAAGGGATGTTCCAGGAACATTGAAATCTATTTAGAGGGACCTAGAACGTATGATACAATCTAATCTTTTAATAAGTCGACAGCCGGACATTCTAGCGGTGAGAGGAAAGTGTTCTAAAACCGATCTCAACCTTTCGGAAAATTATACTACTCCTCGAGTGAAGAAAGGGATATTGTCGGACACCAAAGGCTATTGGCTGGAAACTGAACAGTAATGAGGTAAATGTAGTCCACTCTTCACTCCGTAACCTGACTGATAGGTTTCTGGGCGGGTTTACAATCTCCACATTTAAGCCTCTTTTTAAGAAAACCATTTTGGAACCTGAGATTGTGCATGGAAATTGAACCTACAAAGACATTCTTCCTCATCCAGATACACAATAGCTTGCTGAGACCTTTCTGGTCATTATGTTTTCCTTCTGGATCTGCAGCAGCGTAAAAGAAGGTTGGACCTGATCGACATCAGCCCTTTGTTTACATCTTTTAATTCTATATAACTAAAGTAAAAAAGAAGAGGCCAGTTAGGGCAAAGGGAGAATTGGGAAGAGATGAATTCAGGGCAGAAGAACGTATGGGGAGATGTGAAGGACATGGTCAATTTTCCGTTGGCTTCAGAAGAAAAACTCCAGTAATTCCAACTCTGTTGCGAGTTGTTTCGTTATAGGATTGGTTATTATGGCAGACAAAAAAGTTGGCAATGCACAAAAAGAGTGAGGAACTGTATCTGTAGGGTGTAAGACGAGCAAAAAATGGCCAAATATTCGGCAATTGCTTGGTGGTCATTCCACATTTATGAAAAACACCCCAAAATGTTAGTCTGTAGCCTAGTATGTACGTAGAATGAAAGAAGAGCTGGACCTGGCACTTGACCTCCATTTTTAGACAGATTTATTGAACAACACCTCTATAGTAACGCAACATTGCTGTAGTTGTGTTGTCCAATAAACCTGTCTAAAAGGGGGTGGAGTGCCTGGACCAGTTCTTCTTTCACTCTATGGATATCTTGGAGGTGGTTGCTCCATGGATTGTGGTGGCACCTTCCTGGGCATACAGGATGGGAGTGCTGTTCTACATTTTGGAAATTCCTACTATGTAGTTGTACTGACATTCACCAAGCTGTACTCTCTGGGAGTAACTGTTACTGCTGTGTTAGTAACCCCTAAGACTGCTGGTTCCCTAAAGATCACATTCTGAGAACATGTGAGTGTTCTTCTATTTAAATCCCCCTGATTTGACCCCTTCGGTTTCATGTCCAGGGACTCACGCAGTTACTCTTTCCTGCCCTTACGGTCCAGAGCTGTTTCTTGGAAGCTGCTACATTTCATTAAATGTTTATAAAATTTACAGAAGGGCCTTGGCTGTTCTCAGCTCGCGCTTTCACTGAATCGATCTCGGACACAAGCGAGCACTTATTTTCCGAGAGTTTGGCAAAATGCACTTGTAAGCACTTTTTGCAGACGGCCCTTTTCATCACCCCGGTATGTTCAGTCGCCAAGGTTATATCTGTGAGACAAGCTCATTATGACCCAGTGATGACGACGGCCGCCAGGATAAATTGCAAAATAAAACCAAAAAGTGTCTGCGGTTAACAAATGGTCCGTTATATATATTTGCATTGCTAGGGAAGGGATTGCAGGGCGCGCACGTCTTCTGCACATAAAGGAAATGCAGCATCTCCAAGAAATTCATATCCATGTGTAAATATTAGCATAACTTTCCAGGACGAGTTATTAAATCAGTTTTAAAGGCCGATTATTTGTATTTTGTACCGGCTTATAAACAGGAAGTGAGCAGGCGGCCTTGGTGGCCTAACAGGAAGTAGAAAGTGCACTAGGAAACCTTTCCCCCCACTATTGCAAACAGTGAGTGTAGGGTTTATAGTTGACCTTTAAATACTTACCTCTTGGCGCCACGGGCTGCGTAATACAGCATATACCTACTAGTAGGAGCTTTGCGCTTCTCAGAAGTCTTGGAAACACATTTCCTTTGTTGTTTGGGCGTTCTTTATATTGGCTAAGCATCATGAGAAATGCAGCTCTAAATGTGGGTTTCTGAGGGTCCTGACCACTTCTATGCGTTCATGGACAAAATATTGTTGATTGTGAGCCACCACCAGTATAAGAATATTATTGATTTTTCTACTGTAAAAGCCCTGATTTTAGAGGGATTTTAAGACCAAAGGCCTTGCCAAATATATATTGGTTTTGACATCATATCAGCCACTGTCCTCTCTCTGTCCTCTCCTTCCTACCCTCGCTCTGGCCTCTCCTTCCTACCCTCGCTCTGGCCTTTCCTTCCTTCCCTCTCTCTGGCCTTTCCTTCCTTCCCTCGCTCTGGCCTTTCCTTCCGTCCCTCGCTCTGGCCTTTCCTTCTGTCCCTCGCTCTGGCCTTTCCTTCCGTCCCTCGCTCTGGCCTTTCCTTCCCTCGCTCTGGCCTTTCCTTCCTTCCCTCGCTCTGGCCTTTCCTTCCATCTCTCACTCTGGCATTCCCTTCCTTCCCTCGCTCTGGCCTTTCTTTCCTTCCCTTCCTTCCCTCGCTCTGGCCTTCCCTTCCTTCCCTCGCTCTGGCCTTCCCTTCCTTCCCTCGCTCTGGCCTTTCTTTCCTTCCCTCGCTCTGGCCTTTCCTTCCCTTGCTCTGGCCTTTCTTTCCTTCCCTCGCTCTGGCCTTTCCTTCCTTCCCTTGCTCTGGCCTTTCCTTCCTTCCCTCGCTCTGGCCTTTCCTTCCTTCCCTCGCTCTGGCCTTTCCTTCCTTCCCTCGCTCTGGCCTTTCTTCCTTCCTTCCCTCGCTCTGGCCTTTCCTTCCTTCCTTCCTTCCTCGCTCTGGCCTTTCCTTCCTTCCCTCGCTCTGGCCTTTCCTTCCTTCCTTCCCTCGCTCTGGCCTTTCCTTCCTTCCTTCCCTCGCTCTGGCCTTTCATTCCTTCCCTCGCTCTGGCCTTTCCTTCCTTCCTTCCCTCGCTCTGGCCTTTCCTTCCTTCCTTCCTTCCCTCGTTCTGGCCTTTCCTTCCTTCCTTCCCTCGCTCTGGCCTTTCCTTCCTTCCCTCGCCCTGGCCTTTCCTTCCTTCCTTCCCTTGCTCTGGCCTTTCCTTCCTTCCCTCACTCTGGCCTTTCCTTCCTTCCTTCCCTCGCTCTGGCCTTTCCTTCCTTCCTTCCTTCCCTCGTTCTGGCCTTTCCTTCCTTCCCTCGCTCTGGCCTTTCCTTCCTTCCTTCCCTCGCTCTGGCCTTTCCTTCCTTCCCTCGCCCTGGCCTTTCCTTCCTTCCCTCGCTCTGGCCTTTCCTTCCTTCCTTCCCTCGCTCTGGCCTTCCTTCCTTCCTTCCCTCGCTCTGGCCTTTCCTTCCTTCCTTCCCTCGCTCTGGCCTTTCCTTCCTTCCTTCCCTCGCTCTGGCCTTTCCTTCCTTCCTTCCCTCGCTCTGGCCTTTCCTTCCTTCCCTCACTCTGGCCTTTCCTTCAATCCCTTGCTCTGGCATTCCCTTCCATCCCTCGCTCTGGCCTTTCTTTCCTTTCCTTCCTTCCCTCGCTCTGGCCTTTCTTTCCTTTCCTTCCTTCCTTCGCTCTGGCCTTTCCTTCCTTCCTTCGCTCTGGCCTTTCCTTCCTTCCTTCGCTCTGGCCTTTCCTTCCTTCCTTCGCTCTGGCCTTTCCTTCCTTCCTTCGCTCTGGCCTTTCCTTCCTTCCCTTGTTCTGGCCTTTCCTTCCTTCCCTCGTTCTGGCCTTTCCTTCCTTCCCTCGCTCTGGCCTTTCCTTCCTTCCCTCGCTCTGGCCTTTCCTTCAATCCCTCGCTCTGGCATTCCCTTCCATCCCTCGCTCTGGCCTTTCTTTCCTTCCCTCGTTCTGGCCTTTCTTTCCTTCCTTCCTCCCTCGCTCTGGCCTTTCCTTCCTTCCCTCGCTCTGGCCTTTCCTTCCTTCCCTCGCTCTGGCCTTTCCTTCCTTCCCTTCCATCCCTCGCTCTGGCCTTTCCTTTCCTTCCCTCGTTCTGGCCTTCTTTCCTTCCCTTCCTTCCCTCGCTCTGGCCTTTCCTTCCTTCCCTCGCTCTGGCCTTTCCTTCCTTCCCTCGCTCTGGCCTTTCCTTCCTTCCCTCGCTCTGGCATTCCCTTCCATCCCTCGCTCTGGCCTTTCTTTCCTTCCCTCGTTCTGGCCTTTCTTTCCTTCCCTTCCTTCCCTCCGCTCTGGCCTTTCCTTCCTTCCCTCGCTCTGGCCTTTCCTTCCTTCCTCGCTCTGGCCTTTCCTTCAATCCTCGCTCTGGCATTCCCTTCCATCCCTCGCTCTGGCCTTTCTTTCCTTCCCTCGTTCTGGCCTTTCTTTCCTTCCCTTCCTTCCCTCGCTCTGGCCTTTCCTTCCTTCCCTCGCTCTGGCCTTTCCTTCCTTCCCTCGCTCTGGCCTTTCCTTCCTTCCCTTCATCCCTCGCTCTGGCCTTTCTTTCCTTCCCTCGTTCTGGCCTTTCTTTCCTTCCCTTCCTTCCCTCGCTCTGGCCTTTCCTTCCTTCCCTCGCTCTGGCCTTCCTTCCTTCCCTCGCTCTGGCCTTTCCTTCCTTCCCTTCCATCCCTCGCTCTGGCCTTTCCTTCCTTCCCTTGCTCTGGCCTTTCCTTTCCTTCCTTCCTTCCCTCGCTCTGGCCTTTCCTTCCTTCCCTCGCTCTGGCCTTCCTTCCTCCCTCGCTCTGGCCTTTCCTTCCTTCCCTCGCTCTGGCATTCCCTTCCTCCCTCGCTCTGGCCTTTCTTTGCTTCCCTCGTTCTGGCCTTTCTTTCCTTCCCTTCCTTCCCTCGCTCTGGCCTTTCCTTCCTTCCCTCGCTCTGGCCTTTCCTTCCTTCCCTCGCTCTGGCCTTTCCTTCAATCCCTCGCTCTGGCATTCCCTTCCATCCTCGCTCTGGCCTTTCTTTCCTTCCTCGTTCTGGCCTTCTTTCCTTCCCTTCCTTCCCTCGCTCTGCCTTTCCTTCCTTCCCTCGCTCTGGCCTTTCCTTCCTTCCTCGCTCTGGCCTTTCCTTCAATCCCTCGCTCTGGCATTCCCTTCCATCCTCGCTCTGGCCTTTCTTTCCTTCCCTCGTTCTGGCCTTTCTTTCCTTCCCTTCCTTCCCTCGCTCTGGCCTTTCTTCCTTCCCTCGCTCTGGCCTTCCTTCCTTCCCTCGCTCTGGCCTTTCCTTCCTTCCCTTCATCCCTCGCTCTGGCCTTTCTTTGCTTCCTCGTTCTGGCCTTTCTTTCCTTCCTCCTTCCCTCGCTCTGGCCTTTCCTTCCTTCCCTCGCTCTGGCCTTTCCTTCCTTCCCTCGCTCTGGCCTTTCCTTCCTTCCCTCGCTCTGGCCTTTCCTTCCTTGCCTCGCTCTGGCCTTGCCTCGCTCTGGCCTTTCCTTCCCTCGCTCTGGCCTTTCCTTCCTTCCTTCCTTCGCTCTGGCCTTTCCTTCCTTCCTTCCCTCGCTCTGGCCCTTCCTTCCTTCCTCCTTCCTTCTTTCCTTCTTTCTTTCCTTCCTTCCTTCCGCCTTTCCTTCCTTCCTTCTTTCCTTCCTTCCTTCCGCCTTTCCTTCCTTCCTTCCTTCCGCCTTTCCTTCCTTCCTTCCTTCCTTCCTTCCTTCCTTCCGCCTTTCCTTCCTTCCTTCCTTCCGCCTTTCCTTCCTTCCTTCCTTCTGCCTTTCCTTCCTTCCTTCCGCCTTTCCTTCCTTCCTTCCTTCCTTCCTTCCTTCAACTTTCCTTCCTTCCTTCCTTCCTTTGGCCTTTCCTTCCTTCCTTTGGCCTTTCCTTCCTTCCTTCCTTCCTTTGGCCTTCCTTCCTTCCTTCCTTCCTTTGGCCTTTCCTTCCTTCCTTCCTTCCTTCCTTCCTTCCTCTGGCCTTTCTCTGACCAAGAAAGACTTTTTTGAGTTGAAACGTCATTTCTGATGGTTCTCCAGTAGAATTGCCCTAATTCTGAAGCTGTGGAGTGCCTGACCCTTTCTTCTAGCAAGTAAATAAATGCCTTTAAATTGTTTTATATTTAATGCATGGAGTGCACCGCTTGCCAGATTGGTGTTTTTTGCATGCATTTTTTGTTTTGCCACTTTTGGAGAAAAATGCTTTTTGTTTGCTCATTCCAAAAAAAAAAACACCCTTTGGCTTGAAGCAGATTCATGCTGTTGTCCGATGTAGGTGGCGAGCGGACGTCCACCTGCCGCTCCTTCTCCACCTGCAGCCATGCAGACAGCCACATCCATGAGAAGGTTTGTTGGCGGCTTGCAGCTGCACACCACAGACTTGGACGATATTAATCTAGATGAGGTGACTCGACCGGCTAAAAGGATGGCTCCTCCTCCTCCGTCACCTCGCATGTTGTCCTCATCATCTGGGTCGCAACAGTTACCTTCGCCCAACATTACTCTGATGAGGAGAAGCGCTCCCCCACCTCCCCCAGGCCCGTCGAGACCTTCTCCGATACAGCCGACGTGGATGCATCTTCCTTCTCCACCATCCCCTTCACCTTCTCCACCTCAGTCTGCGGCCATTGCTCGACCGCCACTCCCATTCTCAGATGAATTGAGGAACTATAGGGGGAGACCAGCCTTCAGGTCTTCAAACCCAGAGCCTGGGTATCCTCCAAGCCCCAAGGTACGATCTGAAGTGTGGATTAGTCTTGAAATAATAAAATAAATCTCTATTTATAGTAGGAGTGCACTTAACCTTTCACAATTATTTTTTTTGTGTAAATTCGAAGCTATTAACCCCCTTCACTAGCCAGTGATTTCCAAAAAAACATTGTCAGGAACCAGTGGTTTCTTGGAAAATCATTTTTAATTAATTAAACATTGGCAATATTCCCAAATATTAATGTATTCCTGACTGTAATAGCCTATTTGGTATGGCCATCTGCTGGCCAAAAGGAGTTCCTGCAGTTCTGGTCGCTCTGCAGGATCAGTTGGTGAGATGTCATTCAGATACATTCCCAGCTGGTTATAAATGCCCGTCATGCCCAGTGTGCTAAAACTTTAGGGACATTTTCAGGAGCCCAAAAGCAACAAATTAATTTCGTTTGCTCTTGTTCTGCTCAGCTGCAGATCGAGATTACTCGATATCGGATACCTGACGGTGCGCTTGAAGACCCGAGTTATCTCGGGAGTAAAGAGGTTAAACAGCTGAATATAATGTCAGTGTTTGGGGTCTTATGAGGGTCTTGGACTGGGATATGGTCATTGAGCCGGTGTACCTGATGGGAAGGAAGATGGGGTTGTAGAGTCATGCGAAATTGACATTGGGGTGGCAAAGATCATGCCAGGGAGGGCTGGGAGTGGCTAAAAAGAGGGCATTGTGCCTTGCCCACAGGAGCTTGCAATCTAGAGGAGCAGAGGGTCCGGCTCACGGGAGTTTACAATCTAGAGGAGCAGGTGGACTGGTTCACGGGAGCTTACAATCTAGAGGAGCAGGTGGACCGGTTCACGAGAGCTTACAATCTAGAGGAGCAGGTGGACCGGTTCACGGGAGCTTACACTCTAGAGGAGCAGGTGGACTGGTTCACGGGAGCTTACAATCTAGAGGAGCAGGTGGACCGGTTCACGGGAGCTTACACTCTAGAGGAGCAGGTGGACTGGTTCACGGGAGCTTACAATCTAGAGGAGCAGGTGGACCGGTTCACGGGAGCTTACACTCTAGAGGAGCAGGTGGACCGGTTCACGGGAGTTTACAATCTAGAGAAGGGATCTTTTAGACACCGCCTCCCCTGCCGTACAGCACTGGGCTCCCTTGGTTCTGGTCGAGATCTGACAGCTCCAGCTTCATGGCAGCCGTCATGAAGATTAAACTGGTCATCCTGATGTATTTCTTTTGTATTACAGAAAATCCGCTTTTTATGTAATTTAATGAATCCACAGTCCATTTCTTTTTTTTTCTCCTCCTTTTCATTTCCTGTGTAATTAATTAATTGGGATTAATCCGAGCAGTTGTTACTGTTACTTCGAGCCATTCTTGACACATTTGTTTCAGTAATTGACTGAACAGAAATTACTTTGAGATACATTTCTTTTTATTTTTGTGCCTTTTTAAAGGCTTGTGGTCAATTACCGCCATCTCGGCCGGCGCGAGACTCCCTCATCTCTTCCATTCCCTCCGGCCGCATCAGGATTAACCTGCTCTGTCACTCGCCTTATGTTAATGGACGCCCTGACATCCAGCGCGGCGCCTTATTAATGCCTGGAATTGTTAAACGCTTGTAATGTAACCACATAGAGCTCTGAGATCACACGTCTGTGTTTCCTCATGTACAAAGAAATTATTTCCATAGTATTCATTCTCTCTCTGTCCCCACACCGCCCGAGTGACCCGAATTCAAAACGACTTCCGACTTCTTCCACTTTTTTTTCGGGTCTCTTCCATATATTCAGGGTGTGCGGGTGTCTTTTTAGGGGCTCCTCCATATATTCAGGGTGTGCGGGTGTCTTTATAGGGGTTCCTCCATATATTCAGGGTGTGCGGGTGTCTTTTTAGGGGCTCCTCCATAATATTCAGGGTGTGCGGGTGTCTTTTTAGGGGTTCCTCCATATATTCAGGGTGTGCAGGTGTGTTTTTAGGGGCTCCTCCATATATTCAGGGTGTGCGGGTGTCTTTTTAGGGGCTCCTCCATAATATTCAGGGTGTGCGGGTGTCTTTTTAGGGGTTCCTCCATAATATTCAGGGTGTGCAGGTGTGTTTTTAGGGGCTCCTCCATATATTCAGGGTGTGCGGGTGTCTTTTTAGGGGCTCCTCCATATATTCAGGGTGTGCGGGTGTCTTTTTAGGGGTTCCTCCATTCAGGGTGTGTGGGTGTCTTTTTAGGGGTTCCTCCATATATTCAGGGTGTGTGGGCGTCTTTTTAGGGGCTCCTCCATATATTCAGGGTGTGCGGGTGTCTTTATAGGGGTTCCTCCATATATTCAGGGTGTGCGGGTGTCTTTTTAGGGGCTCCTCCATAATATTCAGGGTGTGCGGGTGTCTTTTTAGGGGTTCCTCCATAATATTCAGGGTGTGCAGGTGTGTTTTTAGGGGCTCCTCCATATATTCAGGGTGTGCGGGTGTCTTTTTAGGGGTTCCTCCATTCAGGGTGTGTGGGTGTATTTTTAGGGGCTCCTCCATACATTCAGGGTGTGTGGTGTATTTTTAGGGGCTCCTCCATACATTCAGGGTGTGCGGGTGTATTTTTAGGGGCTCCTCCATATATCAGGGTGTGCGGGTGTATTTTTAGGGGCTCCTCCATATATTCAGGGTGTGCGGGTGTCTTTTTAGGGGCTCCTCCATATATTCAGGGTGTGCGGGTGTGTTTTTAGGGGCTCCTCCATTCATTCAGGGTGTGTGGGTGTATTTTTAGGGGCTCCTCCATACATTCAGGGTGTGTGGGTGTCTTTTTAGGGGCTCCTCCATATATTCAGGGTATGCGGGTCCATATATTCAGGGTGTGCGGGTGTCTTTAAGGGTTCCTCCATATATTCAGGGTGTGGGTGTCTGTTTAGGGGTTCCTCCATATATTCAGGGTGTGGGGGCGTCTTTAGGGGCTCCTCCATATATTCAGGGTGTGTGGGTGTCTTTAGGGGCTCCTCCATATATTCAGGGTGTGCGGCTGTATAACAGAGCTGCACGATAAAAAAATGTTGTTAGAAATCGCTCTTGTTCTTAATGACATTCTTTTGATCTACAGGCTCTGATCGGTCATAATGCTTCTTAAAACTCATGGAAATATCCTTGTTTCTTGCCGGCTTCTAGTGACATTCCCTGCACTATACGTGTCTCTTATTGGAAATCTTGGCGCTCATGCTACCTGTATGTCTGTCTGTTTCTCTGTCCGTGTGTCTGTTAATTCATTAAACCCTGATTAAAGTAGACGGCTGCCGGGCCTGGTTGCTGGCGGATTCGCCGGGCGCTTGGAGCTGTTGATCCCATTGGTTTTTGTAAATCCCTCGGTGTTTATAGTGCTGTCCAGGCTGCAGATCTCTCGTTACTGAATATCTCGCGCACCGGTAACCGTATTACTTCCGCATTTTGCCGCCTGTTCCATATGTAGCATCTGCTGTGTAATTTGTTAAACGTCTGGCCGTTCGCCATGCTCTTATCAACGGGGAATGAAACGTCCGCGCGTTTCACAGATCCATCAATATTCCATTATACAAAGCGACCCGCCGGCGAATCCTCCATGCCAGCTCCGTGTCGCCAGCGCGCCCCGTCCTTGGCCCACTGTGGGTTCTGAGCCGGAATTGGTCCATCTAAAACAATGCTGAGAGGAAAACAGGAAATTCAAAATCCCGGCTGCTGGTGATGCTGGGTGGGGGGGGGGGAGGAAACTCCTCCACTTCACCCTGCAATTTCGCCAGATCGGTGGAGCTGGAGGGGGGCACTTTGTTTTAAAGTGGTCAGGATGAGGAGAGCCTCCTTTTAAAGGGGGAGCGTGATTTCCCCTTACAGTTTATTCTAGGCAAGACGTACCTGTTTTTTTGCATTTAAGAGATCATATAGATCAGTGATGGTGAACCTTGACACCCCAGATGTTTCTGAACTACGTGTCCCATGATGCTTAAACACAGATGAGGCTGGCAGTGGCTGCGCTTCAGATCATCATGCATGGAACATGTTCTAAAGCATCGCGGGTGCCAAGGTCATAGATAAAGGTCATAGGTTCTAATGATGTCATTACTTGGTGCGCCTGTTCATATTTACAGAGAACCCGCACGCAGTTGGTAGCAGATATTTAGGAAACAATGTAACACTACAGGAATATCCTGCTGCCCTGGAACCTGTATTCGCTATTGCGTTTCCAGTCTATGGGTGCACATAAGGTGCGAGGGTCCAGTGCGGGTCCCCCGGTGTTCGTTGCGCCTGACACGTCGCTTGGCTGACGAGCATCACGGAAAATCAGGATGCAGGAATGTAAGCAGACGCAGGATGTGCGAGTACGTGTGAGGAGGAGGCGTCCGCGCTATGGGATCTTTCCCCTCTCAAATCCTCGTGACGGAGGAGGAATAAAATGGAAAGTTCATCCAAATTAATTGTGAAGTTAATGCAGTCAGAAAGATTGCGTTACGTGAGTATCGGCCACAGCAGCCGAGCGGTGACGCTGTACTCACTGCTGAAATGGTTAATAGCAGACAATTATTTCTCACGGTTTGTATCGTAAGCAGAAACATTTCCGGCATCGTCTGGATACATTTATTCTGTTTTTATTTGGTGTTTACATTTTGACATTGTGTTGTTAAAGGGCCGTAAACGCGTCTCTGCGGGAATAATGATTTGTACATAAATCCACGTGTCACTAAATCGAAAGGTTTCATTTGACAGGTTGTAAGAAACACTTCAAATGTCAGCGGGATCTCCTCCACCTCCAGCACTGCCCTGGTAGGTCGTGGGTTAATGCATGGTGTGCGTCCCGCGGGACGGTGTTGCGGTGTTTGCGCAATGTCCTCTTGTGCGCAGAGGAGAGGCTCACAGATACATTCTTTTCTATATTCTAGCAGCACAAACAAAACCACTTTATAAAACACAACACCCGACACAACACCCGCTGTTTTTTTCCTTTTATTTTTTTTAAATATCTGCAGATAAAAAGGAAAAATAAAGTTGGGGTTTTTATCGGTTTCAATAGTGTGGATTTTTCCCGTGATGCAACATTTACCAAACTCCTATGGCATGTCTCGCTTTATGGCTGCGGTTTAGGATAAATTTGTATTGAAGATGCAATGAGGTAGAGGAGGGAATGTTTACAAAATGCTGCAGGGGGTCTATTGTGCTTTCTAGGCCCCCTGGGATGAGAGGTGGTGGTTGAGTGGGATCTGATGGTGAGCTAATAGCACTGAATGATGCCCCCTGGTGATGTCCTTTCAATACATCCCACACAATGCAATGATGTGAGTTGGTGACTGACCCATTCAGTCCATTTTATGGCCAAAGCCACACAGTGAGGAGCAAGTGATGGAAAGATACAACACAAAATATCACACAAGGGATGCGCCCAGTGACACATATAGAGGGAAATATCACACAATGGATGCACCCAGTGGCACATATAGAGGGAAATATCACACAATGGATGCACCCAGTGGCACATATAGAGGGAAATATCACACAATGGATGCGCCCAGTGACACATATAGAGGGAAATATCACACAATGGATGCACCCAGTGACACATATAGAGGAAAATATCACACAATGGATGCGCCCAGTGACACATATAGAGGGAAATATCACACAATGGATGCACCAGTGGCACATATAGAGGAAATATCACACAATGGATGCGCCCAGTGACACATATAGAGGGAAATATCACACAATGGATGCACCCAGTGACACATATAGAGGAAAATATCACACAATGGATGCGCCCAGTGACACATATAGAGGGAAATATCACACAATGGATGCGCCCAGTGACACATATAGAGGGAAATATCACACAATGGATGCACCCAGTGACACATATAGAGGAAAATATCACACAATGGATGCGCCCAGTGATACATACAGAGGGAAATATCACACAATGGATGCACCCAGTGACACATATAGAGGGAAATATCACACAATGGATGCACCCAGTGACACATATAGAGGAAAATATCACACAATGGATGCACCCAGTGACACATATAGAGGAAAATATTTTCTTAACTAAACATACAAGAGAAAAACAAAACACATGTAAGATATCAGCAACATAAATAAACACAAGAAGGACATTTCCTTTTTTTTGTGGTACTGGCCCTTTAAATATTGGATATAGCTTTTGTAGAGTTGAGGTCTTTGCGTTACTCCACATTCGTGAGGATCGTACATCCAGAGACACACACATATACAGATTCCAGTGTTTTATGGGCTCGCTCGGAGAGGTTTTCATGTCCTGCTCCCCATTCTTCATCCAGTATAAGGTCAGCGTGTTTTCAAATTGAACATAAATATGTTTTATGGAGGTCATTTCCATTTCCTCGTGCCAACTAACGTGAGATACACCAGGCTCCGAACGAACCAGATGCAGATGTTTCACTGCTTGTCACATTTTTTAATTTTCGTTATTACATTATCCGGCGGAGCGTAATCGATTTCGCGGGGGGCGTATGAGTGCGCGGTTATCAGCGCTGAATTTAATTCCTCCTATAGGAAATGTAACATATTTATAAACATTGAGTTTATGCTGCCGTATGGAAGGAATGTGGTTTGAACGGCTGCTGCAGTGGCGCATTAACCAACTGAGCTACCTGGCAATGCTTTGGGGAGCTCTAGGGAATTTGAAGTCAGTCGTTTTGGAGATGGGGTTTGGGAATTATCTTGCATGTGTGTCTGTTGTGGTTTGGATGCAGTTGTTTGTTACATTGTATCTCATGATTAATATATTTATGTTGTTATCCTAAATGTAGCATTTTGCACCCAGTCCACCAACCCACCGCCGGCCGGCAGCACCAATCCCTTCCAAACCGGTCATGTTGCCCCCAGATTCTAACTTTATGCTGCGCCCAGCTAAAGCCGAGCCGCTGGTGAGAGGTTTCTTATTTCTGAGCAATGCAGAGTAATCACTCGTCGTGTGTGTGTGTGTGTGTGTGTGTGTGTGTGTGTGTGTGTTTGTGTTACTGGATCAGCCATGTTTTCCTGGGCACATTTCATTTATTCCAGGAGAGAAAACCTAGCGTGATATCCCGAAATAATATATGGAAAAGAGGGGGTGGAATCGGCCGCCCTTTTCCTCTATATTTTGGAATATCCCCCTATGTTTTATCTTCTGGTCCTATTTGCAGTTTGTATCCTGTATTTGATATGATTTTATGCACGGTGATGGGCAACGCATGAAAAATCTCTCCATAAATCACTGCTGCAGGTAAAACCTTAAAAGTGGAATCTCAAATGAGCTGCCCTGCTAGATAACACATTCCCCTCCCACAGCATGTGAATTATACATGGGGTTTTTTGAGAGAAGGGATTTTTCCAAGAAGGATACATTGAGATTTCTCTGGTTTTCAGTATGTCCTGGGTGGTGAGTCTGTACCGTTAGGTGTCTTGCCCAAGGACACTTACTGGAGAGGTGCTCTTGCTGGGATCGAACCCATGTCTCCACAGGTTCTCTCCATGCACAGCAGTGATGTTACCTCTACTCCACCTGGTTTACATGTTGCAAGGCAGCATCTTCCCTGTGCTTTGCTGCATGAAATAATATGTCCAGGAAAACATGACCGACCTGGCAACAATAATTTTGTATATACATACATACATACACGAGGTATGGACTGCACTCACTGTCTTTCCAAAAGTTTCTTGAATTTATTGTAGAAAAAGAGATCGACGTTTCAGTCCACTACCCGGGACTTTCATCAGGATATCCTGATGAAAGTCCACGGGTAGTGGACTGAAACGTTGATCTCTTTTTCTACAAGAAACTTTTGGAAAGACCGTGAGTGCCGTCCATACCTCGTGTATATTGTATGTATTTGAGCCGGATGGGCACCGGGCTACTTGCTATCTCAGTTCATGAGTGCAGGATACATTCTGTGTATAGTGTGTGTGTATATATATATATATATATATATTAAGTGCTTCTGAGACCAATAAAAACCACAAAGCGAATTCACAGTTCTCCACTTTAATATCCTTTTAAAAGATAGGCCCTCCACCATAACTTGAGTGTGTATCTAACAGCAACGAGTCACGGCCTATCTCCTGCTGATGAGGGCATAATAAGCCTGAACCAGCTGTCTAGGAGTGACTGTGACTCGTTGCATAACCTGACCTCTGCTAAAAAGCCATCTAGTCTGGCACGGCCCTGGCAAGGAGGATTCTGTGTTGAAATTGTGGACTTCATTTGCATGTCCTACCCAGAGTTCCTTGCATATGGGGAATGTAGCCTATGTGAAGCTGGGATGTGTAAATGTCTTCTTCAATTCTAAACTTTAATCTCGTTTTTTGCTGTATATATATCTATCTCACACACAGACCGGTAGCTTAAGCATAACCAATGATGATGGTTTATGGAAACGTAATGATACAAAAAAGGATCACAAGACGCTGTCTGCCTCCTCACTATGTGGTGATTTAAACAAATGGTCTGTAATGTAATAAACTCGGTAGATCCATGAGAAATTCAATAAACAAGCCCTGAATTGTTTAACTGTGTGAGGTCGCAGGAGCTGAGCGGATTGCAAGGCGAGGCGGGATGTCGCTCATCAGGGTGAAACCGTTTAGTGACGGATAATGAAGAAAATTACATTTTTCTTATTGTGATGCAACGTGAGACCCTAATGAATCCGTTACCTTTTGTAGCTTTGATTCAGTTCTGTGTTTTTTTACGCATTGGGGAAACGCGTTTCTCAGCCAGGGCTCCATTCTGTCCCTCTGCAAACCTCCTCCCTCTCTTATAACCCTTATACCTAAAAGCATGGCCGTATTGAAGAAGGGAGGAGATCCTGAGCAGCTCTTTGCATCACTCGACTTATTTACAGGATAAAAGAGCCGCTGTGATACATTCCACTTACTGCCAATCCATTCCTTACAAGCTCCGCACAGAGAAAGTGTAACAAAATGTATCCTTAATAAAATAACTTTATTGTAGAACAACATCACTCACAGCTCCATCTGCCTCCAGTCCCCAGAATGGCTGCTTTTACCCACAACTGGCCCTTTCCTTCACCGTAGGTATAGACATGCACGGCCCATATTTACCGTCTGGGTGGAGTAGAGGTAACATCACTGCTCTGCATGGAGAGAGCCTGTGGAGTCATGGGTTCGATCCTGACGAGCACCTCTCCAGTAAGTGTCCTTGGACAAGACACCTAACGGTACAGACTCACCACCCAGGACATACTGTAAACCAGAGAAATCTCAATGTATCCTTCCTGGAAACCAGAGAAATCTCAATGTATCCATCCTGGTAAAATACTTTCTAAAAAAATAATAAAAAAATAATTTCATGGATACATTTATTTCTTGCAAACTGTTAATTTTCATGGTTTATCAAATACAGAAAAAGAGTCAAAACAGGAGCAAATAAACAAATAGACTCTTCTGCAAACGCTTATGACCGTTGATCACTAAAACAAAAATAAATATACTAGGACACATCTGGACACGACTTTAACAAAGTAACCAGCAGTGAGGGCAACAGATCCACCGTGTCCCCGGAGGAACATGCCTTCCTGCCATTGGACAGTCCGTTAATCATAAATTCTGCCCGTGGTATCAAATCAAACATATACCGAAGGTAAATACTGCCCCCCCCTTTATCCAAGAATGAATGTGTCTCCTGTAGATTAGCATTCTACATCCTGCAGGGCAGACCTTTTCATGTCCTGCTCACAGCTATGCTATATAAAAGTGTGCCCAAACAATCTAGGGACCCCGAGAGGTGCGCAGGTTTGGATCAGCAGCTTCATCCTGCTCTTTCTTTAGCAAACCCCCCCCACGAGGTCTCCAGTCTCATGAACCCCAAAAACTCTAAACGAGTCAACAGGAGCAGCACAGTATGTGCAATGACTGTATGTGAGAATCTGGGGATGGAGGAAGACAATACATTGAGAAATAGACCAGTAACTGCTTTGCGATTTGTTGTTTGTTTTAATCAATATGTTTACTTGCTTTCCAGCCCCCCGAGATGCTGAAGCGGATGGTTGTGTATAACACCCCTTTTAGCGCTAGCAAGAAACAAGTAACCATCTCTGAGTGCTGGTCCTTTCACTGTCCCCTCCGACCTGTGCTGGACTGCTTTCACTATGCTTCTGCATGGAGATGATACATCTAGAACGTTTATATTAACTCTCTATTGTTTAGTATAAATATTGGCAAACATTCAACACAAAGTGCCCCACATGGTGATCATTTTTATACTATTCTATATTTAACAATAGGTATGTTCATTTCATTTCACACAAAATAATGGCTTTTCAGCACTTTGGAAGCTTCCGAAATTCCGAATTCAAAAAGTCAAAACACTAAAAGTTGTTTTTGAGTTGATCCAAAAAGGTTTGGATAAGTTTAGAATCTTTTTGCTAATGGGGGGGGGGCACCTTTGTGCGATACTAACCCTAGAACTAACCATAACCTTAATACATACAGAAATGGTAACTGTAACCCTATTCCAAACATAAACAGAACCAGAAACCCCAACCACAGAAGTGACTCAACCTCTAACCCTAGCATTTAACCCCTTCACTACCAAGTGATTTTCCAAAAAAAACATTGTCAGAAACCAGTGGTTTTTGGAAAAATCATTTTAATTATACATTAAGGGCCCTATTACATTCTTCGCGCAGTGCGTATTGCGCGCGCAAATGCGAATTAACGCGAGGGGCAAAACCCTTAGCGCTGAACGTCGTATTACAACGTTCGCGCAAACGGTGCTCGTTATCGTTTAACGAGGATGGATCTGCGCGAGTGTGATGAACTGTGCGCGTCCTATACTTAACATTGTGAGCGCAAATTTGTTCGTGCGCTGGTACGCGAATGGTATTACAATCGATGCGCATCTTTTTACGAGCAACGTTTGCGCACATAATTTTAACGTCTTTGAAAAGCTGGGGGTAACGGCAACTCGGAACATTTTGCCGAAACGTAAAAACACCAGCACGAGAAAATGAATACAGCACCGTATAGTTACATATTCTACACATACCCAAACAATAAAATTGTGAATTCGTGCGTGTTTTTTTTTTATTGCCGCAGCATGTATACTCAGATTTACTTTGACAGGCGCAAAAAAGTAAGGGAGTCAATTAAGGTTCTTAAATCTGATTGGCAGAATCCCGCGAAAAAAACAGTCCGCACACTGATTTACGTGCGCAACTTTACTGTGCGCGTATTGCACTTCATTTTGCACATCGTTTTTACGTACGTTATTTTTTGACGGATGAGAAAATGCGTTCGGATCGGTATACCACGTTAATTTTCGCGCGATAACGCTGGACGATGCACGCAAAAAATTGGCGCTGCGCGAACAAAATTGCGTGAAGAATGTAATAGGGGCCTAAATATTTGAGCATATACCCAGTGTATTTCATACTGTAAATAACCTATTTTGGCCAGTAGATGGTGCCATCTACTGCCAAATTGAGCTACAGCAGTTTGAGCTGCTGGTCTATTTTCCTTTTTTTTTTCCTGCATCGGCTGCTGAAAGCTCAATGTCAGGGCATCATCAGCTGATTTTACAGTTTAAGCTCTTCGGGCATTATGCCCACAAGGCTCAAACCTTGGGGGCACCTTCTGCAGCCCAAAAGCAAACAAAATTCATTTGCTTTTGGGCTGCAGATCACCAGATCGAGATATCTCTATCAAGGCACGGATGGAGCCTTTAAAGCCGGAGCTATCTCGATCTCGGTAGTGATGGGGTTAAGGGTATAGGACAGGGGTCAGCAACCTTGGCTCCCTGACATTTTGGGAACTATATTTCCCATGTGGCTCAGTCAGCATAATGGGTGACTGAGCATCATGAGAGATGTACTTTCCAAAACATCAGGGAGCCAAGGTTGCTGATCCCTTGTATAGGGGGTAGTATAGAGAGGGTGGTTGGAGGTTGATAAAGGATGGGGTATAGACCGTATAGGGGCTAAAGGTACGTGTGCTGCCCAAAACCTTGGACATTCCAAAAATGTTCAGATTGCTACAAATCGGCATATTCTGAAATGTGAAAAATTTATAGATTACGGATTTTGCAGAAAGAAATTCAACTAAACGTTAAGAGCAGAATTTAGAATAAACTGTAGCGCTATGCATTCATTTGGAAATGTTTTTCTTATTTTATTATTGCAGCCACATTTTTTTTATTCATTCCTCTGCGTGGATCCTCCCTGCTATTAGATGGTGGATCTTATTAACTGATCACATTAAAGATCGAAATAATTAGAGATTTTATTTTTCCAGTGATACTCCGGCATTTACTGGGTTTTCTCATGAAATTATCATATGAATCAAGAGAAAAGGTTAACGTTCCTTCCGCCTTCGCTTTTGACGTTTATCCATCAAGCAGTGATTATTCAGAGAAAATCTGGGTAATTTAGAGGATGTGAGAGAAAGGGGGTGTGTGAGGGTCCTGAGAACGAGCAAAAGCACTAGTGGCTGCTCTACGGTGGGGACCGCTCAGGTCTCACAAGGTTTTAGCTTGTATGTGCCCTTACAGGGATGAATGCTCCATATGCAAATCAGCCTGCTCTCACCCGATGAGGGTGGCCAGTGCTGACTGCCAAGGACATCATCCCTGCACGAGAGGTGCAGCAACCTCCACTGAAATGGACAGCTGAGAGCAGGGGGGGCCCCGACCGGTTGTTCACTAAGGGGCCCCAAGATTTCTGACGGCAGCCCTGCTGCCAAAGGATACAATATGTCAGACTACACACTACATTTCATGGCACTGAATGTAAAGTACGTTGCAAGTTGCATTGAGATTTCAAGTGACTTCAACATTTTTGCCAAGATTTCCAATATGGGAAAAGTCTTCAGCTCGGGGACGATTTCCCAAATGGGCCAAAACTCCCTACATTCGGCAAGTTGGGATAGATTATGTCAGCTCATCAGGGAGCTTATTTTTATAACTAAACCTTATATTATTCAACAGCTCATTATCCGGACGATATACTGAATCGTGTCTAAAGCCTCATGTGACACGGCTGTGACCTCTACACGTTTTCCCAACGTGTGTCAAGACTTTTCGTGCCCAACTTGGCTTGACAAGTCCTTCTCAGACACAAGTCCTTCTCAATATATGTCAAGGTCTTCATCGACTACGATAGACAGACAACAACTTTGATAATATTCTGAATATTCCACCCGAGTTCATCATTGCAGAGTTTTGTAAATACTCATTGGGCGCCGCTGAAATAAGATGAAACGGGAAGGATTAAAACCTATTTGTAAACACACCTTATTATTTCTGGCTGTCTGGAGAAACGTTCTATATCCGGTGCATGTTACACCTTTTCTATCATTTCCTTTCTTTCTCGATTTGCCAAACGTGTGACAATATCTAACATTAACACATTGTTTTCCTTGAGGGCTTTCAGAAATATGTGGAAGACTTTGATCCTTACAACATGGTAAGTGCAGCTTATTCTATGACCCTGAAACCTATTAAATCATCGGGAGACAATGGGTTACAATGTATCCAGCAAAGGCTTCACCTTCCGTCCTCCATATATTAGAGCAGGGTTAGTGAAGACTGAAAATACGGGATTTTGTTGGATAGTTATTGGCAGCTCTCAAATATTAGTAGCCGTGCTACTGACCTGATGTGCCACCAATGTCGGCATTTACCCTATGCAGCATCTTATCACCATCTTGGCCTTAATAGGTTCTGTAAATTAACAACATATAAAAAAAAATACATAAGACTTTATGTTCCCAATTTTCATGGTCAGGATGTTTATATGTGTATTTCTAGAACATCCAGTGCTCCGCCCCCTTACAGATACCCAGAGTGGAAATAAGTGTCAATAGTGCGTTTTAATTTGCAAGTGGTTATATTGTATTATAGGTTTGCAAACAGATAAAACAGGAGTTTACAAACCCACAGGCAAGAAGGTCCTGGAGACTCGCGGTGAAGTGTGTTTATTAATAACCTCTTTAGAGAGGCTCCACGCTGCTTAGAGCTTTATCTGTAAAACTAGTTGTAAAGCCTGCCCAGAGGGCAGTCTATTGTGGATATACTGCCCCAGCTCATGGATATACTGCCCCAGCTCATGGATATACTGCCCCAGCTCGTGGATACTGCCCCAGCTCGTGGATACTGCCCCCGCACGTGGATACTGCCCCAGCTCGTGGATATGCCCCCCAGCTCGTGGATACTGCCCCCGCACGTGGATACTGCCCCAGCACGTGGATACTGCCCCCGCACGTGGATATTTGCCCCCAGCTCATGGATACTGCCCCCGCACGTGGATACTGCCCCCGCACGTGGATACTGCCCCCGCACGTGGATACTGCCCCCGCACGTGGATACTGCCCCCGCACGTGGATACTGCCCCAGCACATGGATTTGCTCAGCTCATGGATTTGCCCCAGGTCATGGATTTGCTCAGCTCATGGATTTGCCCCCAGCTCATGGATTTGCCCAGCTCATGGATTTGCCCCAGATCATGGATTTGCCCCAGGTCATGGATATGGCCCCCCAGCGCTCATACTTACCTGTCGAGCGGCGCCAGGGAAGTGAAGATTTCCCCGCTTCCTGTTTTTGAAGGACCCAAGCCCCGGTCACGTGACCGGGGCTTGGTCCTTCAAAGCGGAAGCGAGGGAATTTTCCCTCCGCCGCTCGGGGGGTAGGATGCGCGCGGCAGCCGGGTAGAGGCTGCGCCTCTACCCGGCTGCCGCGCGCATCCTACCCCTGAGCGGCGGAGGGAACTTTCCCTTCGCCGCTCGGGGGACCCGTTAGATGCGCACAGCAGCCGGGTAGAGGCTGCGCTCGCAGCCTCTACCCGGCTGCCGCGCGCATCCAACCCCCGAGCGGCGGGGAAACTTTCCCTTCGCCGCTCGGGGGTTGGATGCGCGCGGCAGCCGGGTAGAGGCTGCGAGCGCAGCCTCTACCCGGCTGCTGTGTGCATGTGTAACCGCCGCGGCGAGCCGGCAGCCGGCTCGTGCCGCGGCGGTTGCATGCGCGCGCAACCAACCGCCGCTGGTTGCGCGCGCATGCGCAGTAGGGCTTTGGCGACGGACAGCCAAAGCCTTACTCTTTTATAGTATAGATGGAGCAACAACATTCTAAAAATAGACAGTTTTTTCAATAATATTCCAATAACTATTAATAATATTTAGAAAAAAAATTATATAATTCTCCTTAACGTACCAAAAAAAAATGAAATATAATAAAATAAATAAATAAATAATACAAAGGACAAAGTAACATTTTAAATCCAAACAGTCCTTGTAAAAATCCTTGTTATCCTGTCTGGACTTCAAAATGTGCCCATTCCTTGTCTTGCTCTTAATTATTTTATACCCACACCTATATTATATATTACACCTATATTTTATGATTCTCCCCCCCCCCCTTCATTTTATACATTTCAAGTTTTTGTCAATATTTTCTCAGCCCGGTGATCATGTCCTTGGAATGTGACCGTTCTTTGCTGTCAGATTTATTCCCTCCAATAGGAGTTCATTGTAACAGTATAGCTGTGAATTGAATACTATTAAACCTCGAGGTCTGACGTGGAACATACATTTCCCGTTGTGTTTCCAGTGACGGCCTCTGACCATCAGACTTGCAGCTGGCTCTGCTGGAGACGGATCTCATTTTATTTGGGCAGCGGAGCTCTGACTTTTCCCCAGGCAGGTCCGAGCTGTCACGTTCTGAAAGAGCAGAAAATACTTTGGAAAAAAGTACTTTTTTTTTTTTTTTTAGCTACAGATCACAGGCAGGAGAAATGGGTTTCTGGCAGGTAAAAAATATATATAGAAGACAAAAATGTAACCCATAATGCTCATTAGTTAATAAATATTTAGAAACGGCCTAACGATTGACACTGCATCACGTTACTCCACCCCCCCCCCCAAAAGAAAAAAGACACAAGGAATTAGTTTAGAGCAAAAGTTGTTTGCGTTATACCTAATAAACAGAGGACACAATAAAGGGAGTCTGGGATTCACTGATATGTCTGCGTTACACATAATAAACTGAGCACACAATACTGGGAGTCTGAGATTCACTGATACTGTATGTCTGCGATACTAATACACATGATACACAGAGAAGATACAATGCAGAGAGTCCGGGTTTTTTCCATCTTCAATATGCATTCTATAGAATACAAATGTATACACACAGTAACAACAACAAAACCATCATTAAAGGACATATATATATATATATATATATATATATGTGTGTTTTGATCTGAACCAGATTCCACTTTTACCTGGTTTTCTTATTAAAAAAAATCCTGTTTTTTTTTGTTAGTTTTCATCGGACCAAATAGTAGGAAAGGACTTGCGACAACTTAGAATAAAAAAGGTAAGTGTGGTCTGGAGCGTAAATGTAAATGGTTTCTAAGCTATTAAGCACTGGAAGGTTTTAGGATTTACCTCCAGGGTGTTGGGTTAAGAGGCAACTTTAAGTGTCTGACAATTTAAACATAATAAAGGTTTTATAGATTATGTTTGTTGAATTGTTTTTATGAAAGGTTTTCAGGTTTTATAAACACTGATCACTTTGTATCCAATGCTGATCAGATTTTCGTGATGGAAAGATCTCTGGTATCATTAAAACACTGACCCGGGTCACAAAAAAGAAGTGAATCCTTTTGTATAAAGGTCTGGAATGGGCTCCGGGTCATTTATGTTTATATGAACCTTGCGGTCTTTGAATGTGGATCCTCTCCTCCTGTTTCCAACCCCAACCCTTCTAGATTGTGAGTTCCTACGGGAATAGGGCCCTCATCTCCTCCTGTACTGTTTGTAAAATGTTGTTCAATGTATTGTAACCCTGTCTATACTGTGCTTATTGTACAGCGCTGCGGAATATGCTGGCGCTTTATAAATAAAGAATAATAATAAAAAAATAATAATAAAGGGACACAATGGATTTTCTGAGCTGGCATGTCTCTCTCCACGTTTGCCATTGAATACAGATGTGTTTTCCCCTTTTTCTGCAGGAGGGGGCCCTGGACCTCGCAGTTGAGGGGGGCATAGAATCTCCTATAGGAAAAATCGTAGTATCGGCCATATACGATGGAGGAGCAGCTGATAAACATGGTAAGGATTAAAAACTAAATCTAACCCTTCATTTACTTTGAGAATCTTTTTTTAGCTACAAATGGGACAGTCCTAACTAATCATCGGAGTCCAGAATAGATATGTTTTAGACACGGGGGAAATAGACGTCAGTTTACGGATCGGAAAAGACTGAAGTGTAAATGTATAATCTAACTTTTAACTCTCACTTCTGATACTTTCATAAAACCTCATACAAAAATATTTTCACAACTTCTTCCATTTGATACACGGGATGCGCGGATATCCAGAAAATACTGGGTAAATCAGGAAATGTGTAAGTTGTGTTTTCTGTAGGTTTTATTAAGCATTTTTCATCATAATAATAGAAGTTAATTGCAAAATTATCACTTAGAACATTTTAATCAGATATTCTGGACAGAAATAATGTTGGAATGAAGTTTTCAAACTGTGCAAGATGTTCCGTGATAGGTTTATGTTTTAAGCTTCGTTTGAGATGTTGGCATAGAGCCGGGGTTCAGTGGTGTCACAAGGGGGGTGCAGGGGGTGCGGGCTGCACCCGGGTGACACCCTCTGGGGGGTAACCTCTGGAATGCCTGCCCGGCATCATCTAACGGAGATCCTAAATCGATTTGGCTTTTAATTTTATTTTTTTTGCCCGGGCCTTTAATGCCAGGGCCCGGGCGCAAGTGTGACTGCTGCGACCCAGGTAGTTCTGCCACCAATGTTGCCGACCCCTGGCATAGAAGCTGACATACTGCTTTCAGCTTTGGTGGAATTTAACCCTGGTCCACAACTTTGCTGTTCATTACACTAACTCTCTGCACCACTGGAGGCTTTGCATCCTCCACCACTACATGTCTATCTGGAAGTCCAGATTGTGCTGAATTTGAAGAGTTTCATACCGGATACCTGGGTAACTAGAAGTCAAACCACTTACAGTGGAGGCCTCCTCATAAACCGCATCTGACGCAGATTACATGGGCTTTTGCATTGTCGGGCATGAATAATGCTCTTTTCCTGTACTTGTTGTATTACCTGTTGCCAGACCTCTGTTTATATACTGGCTATTGATCCTTTCCTGCCTGCCTTTTGTATTATCCCTCTGGATTATGTGTACCTGGACTCTGTTCTTTGTTATACACGCTGACCACTGCCAGCCAGCTTTTGCAAACGCCTCGAGGTCCATCCTATACGAAGACTCTTCTGCCTGACATTTGCTTATGCGAGCTGTGCTACCCCGGCTTACTCAAATTTGGTTTTCTGTCAATCTCACTGATTCACATCATTGTATTGTGGGATGTATTCAAAGGACATCACCAGGGGGTAATTTAGAAGTCTTTTAAGCTCCCTGTCATATCTCATTCAGCTGCCAGCTCATAACTTGAGTAGTTTAGAGAACACAATACAGCCCCTGCTGCTTTAGCTAAAACCACTCCCTCCTCCACCTCATTAACTGTTAAAGCCCAGCCAAAGTAAAACGTTTGCACGGATTTTGGTAAATGTTGCATCCATCATGGGAAAGATCCACAAAATGGAAATGGGAGAGAACAAACCATAATTTTGTTTGAATTGCATGTCAAAAGGAAAGATAATGAAGGGAAAAAAAAGGCATGGGTTTTGTAATGTGTTTTGTAATCTAGAAGCTGTTACTAGTTGACTTGTGCAGGGGTCGTGCGCCTTTTAAATAGCCATGTTTGCATCAGTAGGAGTCGGACGTATCTGTTTGTGTCACCTCCAGGTGGTATCGTAAAAGGTGATGAGATTCTGGCAGTGAATGGGAAGATTCTGACGGATGTGACGCTCGCTGAAGCTCAGGCGACTCTGGCCAAAGCCTGGAACATTGGAGGGGTACGTAACGTTCCTCGGGTAAAGGGTAGCAGGGTTCTCTGAATGTGGCGCTCATACTGCAACAAGATTGAACCATTTCATGGTGTTATTCTCATTCGATATTATTTTTTACAGGACTGGATAGATCTGGTCATAGCCGTGTCTCCACCTAAAGAGTACGACGATGACGTGTAAGTATCATCTTACAAAAAAAATGAAGGTTGGGAAAAATTCAATTATTCGAGCCATGCATGACCTCATCATCTAGGTATCATAATGATACAAAACCTATCTTTATACGATACAAAATTAACTGGTCGAGCCTGCCACGTTTGGAAGGACTGAGATCGAGAGGGTTTGGTTGTGGCCATTGGGTTCTGGTCATGATGCAGTTTCCGTCACTGACGACATCTATACTTACTGCAATGGTCATCGCATGGGGGCTTTAAAAGTCCGTTATTAACTATTTAAGCACCACGAGTAGCATTAAACAGGCGCTCACTGTGCATTTTCCCTTTCTTCAAAAACCGGTTGACAGCCTAGAGTTGTTGGTTGATCAAAAGGACTAAGGGAAAGGTGTGTAATTGAGGGAAGATATGTAGGACGCAGAATCCTGCATGGCCTCTATCCTCTCGCACACTTGTTGCCAAATAATTAAGGAACAGGTAAATTCTCAGACTGCCGACTCCTGGACAGAAGTGTTTAATCAGACTGCTAAGGGCAGGGCAGGGAGCAGAAACACTTCTAGGAAAAGCTATGATTTTCTTTTGTTTATTAGATTGTTACCTGGATAGTCAGGATCGCTGTATGTTTAGTAAGTGCTCTAAATGGAGCTAGGATTTGGTTTGTAGTTTTAGTTTAATCACCTGCGATAGTGATTCAAATCCAACTGTGGCGTTTGTTCATGATGGAATAAAAAGACCTCTTATTTGCGCAACTTCAGGTATGCGGCCGTTTATGCCCTAGAGCAGTGTTTCTCAACACCAGTCTTTAGGACCCACTAATGGGCCACGTTTTGTGAGATATCTGAAGCACAGCACAGGTGATAGGATTTGCTGCTCAGTGATTGCAGGATTCAGTCTGCATTCCCCAAAGTAATCCTTAAAACCTGTCCTGTTAGTGGGCCCTGAGGACTGGAGTTGAGAAACACTGCGGTCTAGAGGACTGTGTTGTTTGGCTGGAACCAAGTATCCGGAGTTGTTGCTGTATCAAAATCTATATACACATACTGTACATACACAAAGTATTCAGCCAAGCAATCTTTGACTTCCGTGGTCTAATGGAAGGATTCTTGGTGCCCTGGCAGTTTTTCATTGACCTTGTAATGCCCCATTTGTTGCTGGTTACATGTCAAAGCCGAAGTTACAATGTGACATCACGATACGTAACTGTACAAGAGGTTTTCACTTATTAGTGCTTATTATCCCAAATCGAAATTGCCATCAAACACATTATTTATGATCTCCCCCAAGAATTGTTACAGCTTTCTTCATTTTGTTGCTTTTTTTTCATTTTCTTATTCTAGCGCTCCTTTTCCAGCATCTATCACGCCAGACAGAAAGCTGTTTGGTAACAGCGACTCTGTGTACAGGCAAGGCTTTCTCATGCAGCTAACCTGAGCCTGGCTGTCACCCCCTTCCCGATGGACAATAAACCAGGTCTCTGCTGCCGCTATTGTATCACGCATGCTGCACCATGGTGATTGCATGACGGATTATGACATACTATGTAGTTCTTTGGACTGTTTTTTAATCGTTTTTATAGATTACATTGTATTTCATAAAACATCGTTCTTTGCATAATGCAAGAAATAGTTTTATGAAATACAATCCATTTTTTTTTTTTATCATCTGAATCATAAATGCACATTTTATGGCTTTAAAGTCACTAAAACATGGAAAAATAACAAATTGACCCAATAGTAAAAGATCCATTGGCTTTGGGATAGGTGCATAGGCGAGTGCAGCCTATTGCATTAGGGTGTGCACCCAAAAGCTCAAACACACACACATATGTATACATACATACATATAATGACACACACACACCATTACTATGTGTATGCTTCAGGGGTTAAGCAACCTTCGATACCCAGACGTTACATTTCCAATGAGTCTCAACTATCTTAATTAGTGGCCGAGCAACATATGAGATATAGTTCCAAATGAGCTAGAGGACCAATGACCCCGGTATACATCATGTCACGTCGAAATGCTAGATCAAAAAATTTTAATTTGGATTTCGATCACAAACAGCGTGTAAATTTATTTTACCACATTTTTTCATCCAAAAGATTGTTAGTTATATATTCTACGGGCCATATTACAATCCCAACGCTAACGTTAGTGTCCATCTGAGTGAGCGTTAACGTTAGCTCTGGTGGTCCTAGCGCAGGTGCACCATATTAAAATGCAAACGCTAATCTGTTAGAAAACCCGTTACCATTTGGAATCTTGCGCTTTTCAGCTCCCTATACTTAACATGGGGAGTGGAAAGTGTTAATCAGCATTAGCATTACAATCTACTAGCGCTGATTACCGTCCGGTTGCGGTTACTGAACATTTACTCACAACCAGGATCTGGTGATAACGGATTCCACTTCTGCAGAATCAGTCAGCACCAGCTGAAACCCCCCCCCCCCCAAAAATCAGATACTCACCTCTTATCCCGCAGAAAGAACGACTGCTCCATTCGCCTTCTCTGGCCGCCAGGAGCAGAGGGAGACTGGGAAAAAAAGTCCCTCAGTCTCACTCTGGGAATCACTATGTCGACCTGCCGGATCTCACAAGGACTTCAACGACGTGCCGAGTACATCCTCTACACACAAACATGAAACCAGAGGATGCGCTCAGCACGTCGTCAGCAGCAAAGTGGTTAAATGTTAAAAAGGGAGTGAAATTTGAGTAGAGTGGCCCATTTAACCTCTTGCTGACTTGTACCAATACAGTCTCCTACCTGTACCTCACGATGCTGCCAAGACGCTCGCTGTAATTCTTTTTGTGGAGTGCAGGCAGCAGATATTGTGGCGATTTCTGTGCACAATACAATCCTTTATGGTGCAAGACAAGGGGGCAACACCGGACTGCGACAAGGAAACAGGTGCAGAATTTTACGCAAAGCAGCCTGTTTAAAGACCGATACATGCATTTATACACACAGCCATACGTTCACATACATAACTATATATCCTCCTCCCTACACCCTGGGGGTATGTAGCAATAAAGCCCACATTAATGTGCAGTGTGTATGAGCATATCCCAGAATCCAAAACAATAAAACTCACAGTAATGTGCAGTGTGTGTGAGCGTATCACAGCGCTCCACAGGAATAAAACCCACAGTAATGTGCGGTGTGTATGAGCGTATCAGAGATTCGCAGCGATAGAACCTTCAGTAATATACAGAGTGTATGAGCATATCAGAGCTCCACAGCAATAAAACTCAGCAATGTGCAGTGTGTATGAGCATATCACAGAATCCACAGCAATAAAACCAAGCAATGTGCAGTGTGAATGAGCATATCAGAGAATCCACAGCAATAAAACTCAGCAGTATATAGTGTGAATGAGCATATCACAGAATCCACAGCAATAAAACCAAGCAATGTGCGGTGTGAATGAGCGTTTCAGAGAATCCACAGCAATAAAACTCAGCAGTATGCAGTGTATGTGCATCACAGAATCCACAGCCATAAAACTCAGCAGTATGTGTATCACAGAATCCACAGCCATAAAACACAGCAGTATGTGTATCACAGAATCCACAGCCATAAAACACAGCAGTATGTGTATCACAGAATCCACAGCCATAAAACTCAGCAGTATGTGTATCACAGAATCCACAGCCATAAAGCGCTGTGATTTAAAAATATTTTGAATACACTATTAAAAAATATTTTTGATATATAAAAATTGCCCCCTCTCCTGCTTACCTTTTGTGTGTTTTTTTTTGCTTGCAGGGAGGGGGTTGAATATGAATCATTGGTGGTCCAGTGGCACAGGGGGGGGTCGAGGAGGGGGAACCCGGCTGGCCGCATCTCACTTACTGACATCTCGCTTACTGACTGTGTCAGAGCGCCGGCGGTCAGGTGACAGGTCATCAGAGATCGCGGCCGCTCGTCTCAGTGAGGGATGTGCTGTGCGGTCTGTGCGCCATGCACAGATCGCAGTGCAGCACCCCACGAACCACAGGGACCACCAGGGCAGCGGAGGCTGCCGCCAGGCCCGTTGAGATGAGAGGTCCCGGCGGCTATCCATCGGATGCGGCTAGCCGGGACCCAGAAAGTGCCGCGGCCGGCATTAGGGTGTGCCTAGGCACACCCGGCACACCCCGTGCGCACGCCTATGGATAGGTGTATACCTTGGCAGATGATTTGACGTCCAGCTTGTGGTTTGATCTGTCACCATGACATTATTAATCGTTGGCATTTCATTCTTTGTTGTTTACATTGGTCACTGGTCACCAAAATAAAACAAAAATCCTAAAAAGTCCTAAAAATAATAATAATAAGTGTGGGAGCTCTCCGTGGTATCTGTCTATTCTGGTCTTAAGAAATATTATTGGGAGCCGTAGCAGCTGCAGCACTTCTTTATGCACGAGAATGACATTCGTCTGGCAAGTACCAAGAGATTGTTACTTACGTCCCATAAAAACCATTAAATAAACACCATTTTATAAAAATGACAGTATTTATCAGCCAAATTTTTAACTTAAAGGGTTATTCACTAACCTCCGACTTGTACCGAATAGTAAATTTCAATGTAGGGGCAATTAATTTATTCACAAAGCTGTGCGATTCGCTGCAATTTGGTGGCACTGAAATTGTCCTATTGGATACTAACGATTCATCCATTCACCGCACAGAATTGCACTGAGATTTCTGCAAAATGCCCTGATTTTCTGTGATTCAATTCGACAGGTTTAAAAATCTGAATCCCATAGGTTTCAATGTAAAATAAATTTTATATATATATATATATAAATATATAAGTTTTTTTTTAAAGACCATTATTTTTATTTTTCCAAAATCCCTTTTTACTTTCTAAAAGACCTTTATCCGTTTATTTTTTTTAAAATATTTAGTAACCCATTTTATTATTTGTAAAAGACTGGATACATTTTTGTTAATTTAAGTTCCTTTTTAGACTCTTTTTTTTTTTTTTTTCGTTTTTCCTTTCAGTTCAGAGGAATTCGCCAATGCTAGTTCAGCAGTTTTCGTCGATGTCCGATAATTGCTTCGGTGATTAATTTCACCAAAACACGGCGATCTCTCGCTAAGTAGTGAATTCAGCGTCATGGATTTGGCAAAGTGTGCTGAAATTGCGTTTAATATCGGTGCTTTATGAATAGACCCCTATGGAAGTTCCCCCACTTTAATTTTAGACTTGTCGCCCGCAGAGAAATATTAGGTTTCAGTATTGTTATTTTCTTTTTATAATTTAAAATTTTATCTGGTTTAAAATTAATTACATAATAAAACAAAATAAAATTTTTAAATGCCATAATGAACAGAGTGTCTACTTCCTATATACAATACACATATCCCTCTTCCATTTCTGTAATCTATTACAAAATAATGATTGCCTGTATGGAGTCCCTCGCTCTTAACCCTTTACACTCCCCACCCATTGCTCCAAGCTAAAGGAATTATCATTAATTATTCATATATGTCTTTCAGTATGTTCTACTGTTAATGCGAGAATCTGAGCCATGTTGATATATAATCCTTGCAGGTAGCTCCTTGTCTCACCTGACCCAGAGTACGGGATCATACATGTCTCACAAAGCACAGGGCACCATAATAGTTGCAAAAGGTGACAGAGCGGAAGCAGCCGGCTTCAGTACATTCTAGGATTGTCCTGCAAAGCACAGGTGCCTGACATGAGCCGGGTATTCATATTTACTGCATTTCAAAATAAAGATTAAAACAGGAGAGGGGAAACAGGGGGTTAAAAAAAAATCAACCTCTCCATCAACATCTCCTACCCCTTCGCACTCCTAGTTCCCATTTTTAACCCTTAATGCGTTTGTAAAATATACATTCTTTCCAGTGTTCTGCACTGGTCGGACGTGACATGCTGCAGGCTTCCTGTTAGTTGCAGCAGTCACATGACCACAGGGAGTCCTGAATCTCAGGAAGGTTATATCTGCTTTTGCTGAGCTCTGCTTCTGGTTGGAGCTAATACCCCACACTCTGAAGGCTGAATCTGCCCTCCAACCAGAGGGGGAATGGGCAATCAGGTCACAGACCACTCAACTTGGATTAAGTGGTCACAATGCCATCCCTTTTAATAAAGACTACAGTAGAGGAACACACTATAAAAACTCCCCTTTTTTGCCTTTAAATTCCTGATGACAGCCTCTACCCGATTTATTTATTTTTTTATTATTATTCATAGCTAATAATACTCTTCTCCCTGGCCGCACGATGCTCCTCCCCTCCAGCTTAGGGCTTCCGAAATGCAGAAGTCCCTGCAGCTTTTTTTAAAAAATTTTATAAAGCCTTTCAGGTTCCTATGCAGATTGCACGTCGATCAGAACATACGTACTTTCCTACACACGTTGTGTAGCGCTTGCGCATCACGATGATTCAGAGCTGTGAGCACAGACTCGGTCCATCAGCTTCCTCTCACAGGACCCTGGCTATCGCGGGCAGTATGAGCGCGGTGGATGGCAGCACGTAGACATCACAAGGGACAGATCTGGTGATCAGCAGCCGGGAAATTCAAAATCCCGGTTGCCTGGTGACCCTGGCTGGAGGAAAGTCTTCTACTTCATCCAGTGCTTTCTCCAGCTCAGCCCTGGAGGGAGAAGACTAGGGAAGCGGGGGGGGACTCTAGCGTTTTAAAGTGGTCAGTGTGTAGAGTGTCCGTTTTAATATGTTGCCCAAAGCAGACATACCTTTAAAAGCATTAAAAATTATGTCTGCGCACGTGATTGCGCTACTCGTTAGATGTGCGTTCGACCAACCTGAGGAAACTTAGTATTTGTTTTGGATACATTTTCTCTCTTGTTTGCGGTTCCAGCTAATTTCCTCTGTAAACATTTACAGCCAAATTAATCTGTTTTTATTCTCGTCACAATAGAGAAAATGGAATAATAATAAAGAAATGCAGAAAGCTCATTGTGTATCCCCGGGAAAATGAACAATTACTGCAAAGCCGCCGCTGCCGTCATTTACTGTGTGTGTGAAATAATGCGACATTTGTAAATCGCCACTGGAATCAGCCGTGTTTGTCATTCAATTATTGGCATCATTATTTTAAGTTTAAATCCACCGAAAAGGCCTGTATTACATATCAAGGGACAGTATGGAGATATTTATATGGAGACTATACAATTTATAAAATATAATAAATTGCCTACCACTTAAAAAATTATATATATATATATATATATATTATATATACACACACACAAAAAACCCCATAGTGCAGCACTCTGTCAAAAGAATAGAACTTGCCAGGTGCAAAAAAAAAATCTAAAGAAAGCGTACTCCTCAAACAATGGAGGATACACTCGGAAGTGTATTCAAAGAGCACCAAATTGACCCCGAAATTGCAATTTTGTGGCTATTCGGTTATTCAAAAGGCTGGCAATGTGCCAAATATTGACCAATTGCCAGCGAAATACGGTGCCTGTTTGGCAGTGAAATGCAATGGTTAATCTATTCATAGACACCGAACAGCAGAGAAATGTCAGTGAAATGCCCTGATGTTCAGTTGTTTCATTCGACAGGTTTAATCAGGCGAATCCCATAGCCTTCAATGTCAAAAATATTCCTCGTTTTTCTCATATTTATTCAACCGTTTATTCTTTTCATTTGCAGCAAAAAGTCTCCTAATTTCTCTTTAGACATTTTTTTAAGCATTTTTCGGGAGTTTTTTTCCCTTTTTATTATTATTCATAGGGCCGTATATATTATTCCCAGGCATTTTCATGCATTATTTTTTGTAAAACGCCTATTAAAAGTTGGTGTTTATTTACTCTTGTTCGGCGGCTTGTCGGCTTTTTCTGGCTGCTGGTCGGCAGTCTGTTTGGAGGATGCTTTCGGATCGATTCCGCAGTTTTGCGACCTGTTCGGCGGGTCAATTTGCCGCACTTCGGGGACCCTGCGGTGAATGCTGAATTGACAGATTTTTGAACAGCCGAATGGCCACTAAATTGCACCGTACAGGGAAATTCACTGTTTGATGCAATTTCGGCTCTCTCTGAATACCAGACTACCTTATCTGCTGTCACTGATTCGCTGGAGGTGGTGGTGGGATTAGAACCACCTACAAGGATCAAGGAGTTCTCGAATAGAATTCCATGTGTTAAATACGTCAAAGCGAACCCACAGTGTACAAAAATGGGTTTTTTTTAACGCTAAATCTTAAACTCAAAACCGTTTTCCTCCCTATATAATGAATATAAGATAGCCAAAATATCTACGTCACTATTTTATCAGAAATGTTTGTGTTTTAAATTGTAAAGATTTTTAGCCGACAAAAATAACCTGCAGAGTTTACAAAGGGTGTATATATATATTATATATATATTATATCATTTGCATATCCTACCCAGAAGTCCTTGCTGCATATGGGGAATGTGGCACAGGAGCTCTGGGAGGCAATTCTTTGAATTGCTATGATGTGCAGGTGGCTTCTGCAATATTAAACATATATATATATATATATATATATATGCAATCTGTGGCATTGTTATTGAAATTAAAACAAAAAGATGGCAGTTCAAAAACGTAAAACAACAATCCAAAGAACTATGTCTACAGTGCATGTTATTTGGTGTGTATGTGTGAAATATACTGATATCACAGTATATTTTAGCTTCTTGTGTTCATGCAATTTTACATCACTATGGAAGTTAGGTTCAGAGTTTGATTTCCCCCTCCCCCAGTGGCGTAGCGTGGGGGGGCTGGGGGGGCCGTGGCCCCGGGCGCAGTTTTGTTAGGGGCGCATTCGCGCCCCTAAATCTGGCCCGGGGGTTGAGGGACCCAGATGCCGGGCAGCGCGAGAGCGCCTGCCCGGTCTTGAACAGTCCGTCCTGTGAAGTGGATGCGGCTGTGTGCGTGCGCAGCCGGTCGCGTGGTCCGGCTAATCAGGTGGTACTGAGTCTCTGTACCACCTGACTGGCCGGACCGCGTGACCGGCTGCGCACGCACACAGCCGCATCCACTTCACAGGACGGACTGTTCAAGACCGGGCAGGCGCTCCCGCGCTGCCCGGCATCTGGGTCCCTCAACCCCCTGCCGGAGCTGGGGCAACAATCCAGGTGAGAGCTGGGGGCAAATCCATGACCTGGGGGCAAATCCATGTGTGACCTGGGGGCAAATCCATGAGCTGGTGGCAGTATCCATGAGCTGGGGGCAAATCCATGAGCTGGGGGCAAATCCATGAGCTGGGGGGCAAATCCATGAGCTGGGGGAAAATCCATGAGCGAGCTGGGGGCAAATCCATGAGCGAGCTGGGGCAAATCCATGAGCGAGCTGGGGCAAATCCATGAGTGAGCTGGGGGCAAATCCATGAGTGAGCTGGGGGCAAATCCATGAGTGAGCTGGGGGCAAATCCATGAGTGAGCTGGGGCAAATCCATGAGCTGGGGGCAAATCCATGAGCTGGGGGCAAATCCATGTGTGAGCTGGGGCAAATCCATGAGCTGGGGGCAAATCCATGAGCTGGGGGCAAATCCATGAGCTGGGGCAATATCCATGTGAGAGCTGGGGCAATATCGATAACGTGTCCACAGGTTGGGGGGGGGCGCACAATTCTTGGCTGGCCCGGGCGCTGACAACCCATGCTACGCCACTGCCCTCCCCAAAAAAAATATAGAAAACTGGCTCTACCTGGGGCCTCACATGATATGATGAGCAGGTGCCCGCATTCGATTTTTTTTTTTTTTTTTAATTTTATTTTAAGCTCATCACACATACACACCTACTGTACATTCATTTTGCCCCCCTGTACCAGAAGAATTGTGCAAGTTGTGCTTGAAGTCATTTTCTGCTTCTTTTAAGCTTTTCCAAAAGCCGATGCATTACAGTGAAATCTGCAAATAAACATACATATAGATAAAGAAGACACAAAAATTATAGCTGTACGCTCTCTCTGGAGTATTAAACGCTCAACCCATTCACCACCCAAAAACATGTACTTGATTTGCATTGTATACAATGAAAAGTCAGAACCTGCACAAAATAACCATTTGTACACCTGTTTAATGCAAGAGCAGTGTCTTCCCTGGGCAGAAATTAAATTCTCAGTGAGCCCTCACTTCTGTCCCCCTGTATGACTGTAAAGAAGCTACAAGGAGCAGCCTCCACCCTCACTGTAACAAAAAAAAATCAACAAACTTTACTGCAGTATTCCGGTAGCCAGGGGTTTGGTAGAATACAGGTAGAGCTGTGGTGTCAGTCGCTGCTGTGCAGGGATAAGATTCAGGGGGTTATAGTGAGTTTAAATCCCTGTACAGTACAGATACAAGGCGTTGCTGTAATTGCCATACACAGGCATTCTGCAGCACATACAGATACAAGGTGTTGCTGTAATTGCTATACACAGGCATTATGCAGCACATACAGATACAAGGTGTTGCTGTAATTGCTATACACAGGCATTACGCAGCACATACAGATACAAGGTGTTGCTGTAATTGCCACACACAGGCATTACGCAGCACATACAGATACAAGGTGTTGCTGTAATTGCTATACACAGGCATTATGCAGCACATACAGATACAAGGTGTTGCTGTAATTGCTATACACAGGCATTATGCAGCACATACAGATACAAGGTGTTGCTGTAATTGCTATACACAGGCATTATGCAGCACATACAGATACAAGGTGTTGCTGTAATTGCCACACACAGGCATTACGCAGCACATACAGATACAAGGTGTTGCTGTAATTGCCACACACTGGCATTACGCAGCACATACAGATACAAGGTGTTGCTGTAATTGCTATACACAGGCATTATGCAGCACATACAGATACAAGGTGTTGCTGTAATTGCTATACACAGGCATTATGCAGCACATACAGATACAAGGTGTTGCTGTAATTGCCACACACAGGCATTACGCAGCACATACAGATACAAGGTATTGCTGTAATTGCCATACACAGGCATTATGCAGCACATACAGATACAAGGTGTTGCTGTAATTGCCATACACAGGCATTGTGCAGCACATTCCGATACAAGGCATTGCTGTAATTGCCATACACAGGCATTATGCAGCACATACAGATACAAGGCATTGCTGTAATTGCCATACACAGTCATTATGCAGCACATACAGATACAAGGTGTTACTGTAATTGCCACACACAGGCATTATGCGGCACATACAGATACAAGGTGTTGCTGTAATTGCCATACACAGGCATTATGCAGCTTATTCAGATACAAGGTGTTGCTGTAATTGCCACACACAGGCATTATGCGGCACATACAGATACAAGGTGTTGCTGTAATTGCCACACACAGGCATTCTGCGGCACATACAAATATTGCGTTGCTAACAATTCTCATTCTGATCACTACAAACCCCCATAAGCAGGAGATCTTACCATCTTATCTGTCTACAGCACATTTACTACATCTGCCTGTAGGCTGATAATGCAGACCCTGTGTGACATTGTTTGAGCTAAGGAACGCCATCTAGCGTTTAGAACCTTTCATCTCATGTAGTATTTCTTTCTGTAGATGATAATCAAATAAATGCCATGGAGAATAAGAAATGGGCAAACAAATCTATTTAATTATCAAAGAATGGCAAACTTTATGAAAAACTTCTAGTTTATCCTGCATTTAACCCTTTCCCTACCAAGTGCGATCTCACTGCAGTAACAATAATAAAGCCTTTAAAGGTATTAACAATAGCAGGCTAACAATCGGTTCGTTATCAAAGAATCTTCTGTCCACTGGGTGTCTCTCACTTGGGTTAGTAATTCTTAAAGTGTAAAACTTCATACATTTTAGATATTCTTTAGTTTTTATTATGTTACTCATCACTTAATCCTAATAGTATAACGTTTTGTTATTTATGTGTTTATTATTCTATATATTCATTAAAGATGGGCAGAAACGTTGTCCAGGTAGGGTTTTCATGTTGTTGCACAATTTTTAAAGTCTTTTTAGTGACTTATCTGTATGCATGCGGTTTTAATCCTATTTTTTTTGATTCAAAAGACATTGTTTGTTCTGACTTATTATTTTGGTAACATTCTAAATTAATGTTGCGTTTATGCTTTTGCTGCAATTCACATTTTAGCCATGGATTATGTTGCTCCTTGATATCATATAGCATTAATACTATTGTTATTATTATAATATATATGTATTTTTTAATGTCTTGTGAAATAGATTTTTTTTAAATTATTTTATTTGTGTCTTTAACTCTTGCCGTCTCTATTTTAATACAAAACAGAGTAAAGCAGTCCATGTAAGACGCGTTTTATTCTACTAATAACCGATCTGTTTTTGTTTTACAGGACTTTATTTTAACGACTGGGAAAACAAGAGAATGGCGTGGAAAAACCGCCGGCCATGCCCAGAGACGACCCTGGCTCCTGTGTTCTGCGGCTGAGCAAAACTTCACTCGTTCTTTCTTCTTAATGTGTATAGTTAATGACGTCCTGTATCTGGAGATTATGGGAGTTTGAAAGATGCAGGACGTAATAAGTTAGTGCTACAGTACCATTATAACCTGACTGGACTGGAAGCAGAAATTAAAATCAATGGGCTCCTTGCAGAGTTTCCTATAATTAAGCCGCGGGTCAATATCTCTGCAGGACAGAAATGTTAAACACGTCATTACTCAGAGGTTACCTTGAGACGGAAGGGCTGCCTCAGGACGCCAGGGACTGATACATTGTACACAGAGCGTCGGAGTTCTATTTCACAGGTTGTTATCCTGGCCTCTACATTTCACAAGAATCCCGTACATTCACGTTTACAAATATAAATTGAACATGTGTACACGTTGATGTATAGAGGCTACAAATCATCAAATGGCAACACTAGACAACCAGCGGCTTAAGACACAAACACTCTAACAGGCAAGCTCACACAAGAGAAATCCTATGGAGGATATTGTGCTATGTTGCAGTGCATGCTGGGTGCTCTATTACGAAGCTGTGCTGCACTATATGGGAAATGCTGTACTATGCAGCCTTGCTGCACAATATGGAGACCGTGCTGTGTGGAAAGTAGAGGCATCTGAAGAGTTACTGAGGTCGCAGGCAAAACACAAACATGAAGACTAGTGTTGTGTCAACAAAAAATATGCAACAATAATAAATCAATTTACCAAGAGGACGGTGTCAGCATTCATTAAAATCTCGGAGTGTCACTGGACGCATCCATTGTGTGATATTTTCCTCTATATGTGTCACTGGGCGCATCCATTGTGTGATATTTTCCTCTATATGTGTCACTGGGCGCATCCATTGTGTGATATTTTCCTCTATATGTGTCACTGGGTGCATCCATTGTGTGATATTTTCCTCTATATGTGTCACTGGGTGCATCCATTGTGTGATATTTCCTCTATATGTGTCACTGGGTGCATCCATTGTGTGATATTTCCCTCTATATGTGTCACTAGGGGGGGAAAAAATGGTGCAAACATTGTGTGATACTTTGTGTTGTATCTTTCCATCACTTGTTCCTCACTGTGTGGCTTTGGTCATAGAATGGAGTGAGTGGGTCAGTCACCGACTCACATGATTGTATTGTGTGGGATGTATTCAAAGGACACTGCGGAGAGATTAGAGTCTTTTAAAGTGCCCAGTCTTCTCCTTGAGCTGCCAGCTCTTATCTTAAGTAGCCCGGTGAGCAATTGCCTCCTGATGCCTTACCTAAACATTCCCTCCTCCACCTCGTTAACTGGTAAATATTGTAGAACAGATAAATGGAACCCAGAGATAAAATAAACCCTAGCCTTATTTTTCCTTTTTACTTGCATTTACTTCAAAGAAAACAAATAGCAGCATGTGTTTGTAGAATGTGTCTGTAGCATGTGTTTGTATAATGTGTATTATTATGTGTATTACCCGGGGGTCCGGGTGGTGCCCTGGGGGACAGGAAACAAGGACAAAAAGTTAAAAAAACATGTTTTAAAAGGAACAGTGAGTTTTCCATGAAATAAGGGTTAGAAATAAAAACGAATATCAAATATCATGCCTAGGAGGTCCCCATAACCTGCCCGTGGAGGGGCGGATTTCTAGGATGTATAGAAACATTTAAAAACAAAACAATTACATTTCAAATGACGGTAAACGCTTTTCCTTTAATCTATTCATAAACAACTGCTTGGGGCGGCAGCCTGTATGAAAAGAGGAGGCATTTTAGGACACGCAGAACAAGTTTAGTGATTTTTTGGCTAAATTATGGTGAAACTTATGCAGGCTTTGGATGAAAGTAACAATAGGTGCTTTAACATTGGGCCTTTAGTGTCGGCAACAGTGCCATCACACCGTAACCCCTCTGTGGTATTGTGGAAGAGTGCAGGGTTGGACCCTGCGGTCCAATATTAAAATGATATGAATCCGGTACAGTCGTCAGTGCACCCAAATATTGTGCCTTTGGTGGCAGCAAGTGCCTTCACACCATCAGTGGCGTCACTAGGGTTGGTGTCACCCCCCGAGTTTTACATTTATTTTTATTTTTTTAACTACTCTTACTCATAAAACAGTACTCCCATACAATACTGAATGCTCATAATACACGGCACACATTACTGTGAGGTTTAAAAAATCTAGAAATAAGAGACTCTTTACTACAGAATATAATAATAAACGGTTTATTAGATATTGAATTAAAACGGGAATATTTTTAACATTGAAGTCTATGGGGCAAAACATTTCCCACACCGAATACACGAAAATGTCCAAAATCACGAAAAACAGTCGATACGAAAAACGAGCTGAAACAAAACGAACTGAAACGGAAATCGGCCGAAACAATCCGAAATGAAAATTGTCGAATTACGAACGAAACGAGCCGAAACTAAAATTTTATATCCACACGCAGACCTATATATACGAATATATCAACACGCAGATATATATATACACCCACCCACCCACAGACCTCCGACCATATATACACATACGCACATGGGGGGGGTGGCATGTGGACAATCTCAACTAAATGTGCCCTCCCATTTGGCTGATCCATCCAGAAGAAATGTTGAACCCAACAGAGCAGAGAATATATATATTATTCTCTGCTCTGTCGGGTTCAACATTTCTTCTGGAGGGATCAGCCAAATGGGGGGGGGGGCAATTAGTTGTCAAAATGTGTGTGTAATACAAATCTGCTAAAAATATACACACAAAAAAAAACAAATCACTGCGCAGCCCACATGCCACCCCCCTCTACCTGGCTGAATGTATCTAATATATATACAATTAAATACATTCAGCCAGGTAGAAAAAGAAAAAAAAAGTTATTTTATGTTGCTGGGGAAATTTAAAAATGTCCTTGGATTTAATTTTTTTTTTAAATGTGTCGCCTTACCTTTTAGCCTGGTGGTCAGTGGGGGCTCCCTGGATCCTGGTGGGGGCTGGGGGGTTTGCCGTGGCCGCAGGTGCAGTGGCTCCCTCCCTGCGCTGCCTGTCTCTGCCACATGCACCTGGGCGGCTAGCCCGCACAGTCACAGCTCTTTCATTCAGAGGCCGCATGCTCCTTGCTCAATGCTTCTCAAGGGGATCCTTGGGAGGCCCCTGCAGGCTGCCCTCTACAGTGCCTGCAGTGATTAGAGGGCTCTGAATGCCTGATGTTTTAGTAACAAGAATGTTTTATCCCATAGGCTTCAATGTTAAAAATATTCAGTTTTTAATTCAATATCTAATAAACCGTTGCTTATAATATTCTGCAGTAAAGAGTCTCTTAATTTCTAGATTTTTTTGTATTTTTTTAAGCATTTTTTATTTATTTTTTTCAACAAAAAAAAAATTTGAACGTTTGGCGAACATCCCAAAAAGTTCGAAGTTCGCAAACTTTCGAACTGACAATGTTCGAATCGAACTCCGAACTGATCGAACCGAACAGCTCATCCCTAGCCCTGAAGACAGGTTTGGGAAACACTAATCTAAATGAGCAATAAGTGTCACCTTTTAATTAGGGAATGTTATGCCGGGAGGCGGCCGGAGATGCACATCACACGTCCTCTTCCTGAACACGTGCTATAGTGTAGGATACAGACAGACAGACGTTGCGTCTCCGATGGCTGGCGTGATCTAACACTAAATGTATGTCCCTCTTCTCTCTCGTGATAAACATGTCCCGTTCTCCGGCTCCCACTCTGATCTGTAAATATTTCGGGGGTTGAGGAATTCATGTATTCAGGCTTTTTCCATTTTTTTTCCGGTCACCGTTTGTGCGCACGTCCGATGGCCTGAACTGGCGTCGCTCTTAATTTTCCGTGTCGTAGTGATGAGGTCAGGGAGGACAATCACTTAATTCCGCTGCTTATGAAGGGATGGAAATCGAGAAAAACCCTAGAGAGAGATTATCTCCTGACCCCATAATCCGGACACATGCTGGGAAAGCGCGCAGAGAATCATTCATCAGAACTCCATCAATGAGCTGGTTAAACCCATTCTATGCAGGCGGGCGCAGAAAGGTGTGCCCGGCCCACTGGATTAGCCACTCCTGGGTTTGACCTTTTAAGGTCCCGCTTTTCACTTTTTTGGGATTTTCTTTTATGTTCTTCATTATGAATAAAGTACCATGTGCTTAAAATAAGGACTGCTCACGCCTGCGCCATTATATCCGAGACATTGTTTCTATGGTCTTCTTTTAGCATTCTATCCTCCAGTAAGAGCGAAGAACATCATCATGAATGACATTAATGGTGAACCATTCCGCTTCAACCTCTGAAATGCAGGGGTGATACAATGTATTCATCTTGAGAAATTCTATAGCTTTAAAGCCGTTTAGATTAGGGCGAGGATCTCGGCTAGACATATGCACAACAAAAAAATTTAGTTTCGGACCGATTCGTTCTGGTTTTCAATTCGTTTTGGTGCATTCAATATTCGATTCGTATTTCAGATCAATTCGTTCAGACTATCGGTAATTAGTATTTTGAATTGATTTGTTGTTTTTATTGGTAATTCATATTTTGGATTGATTCGATATTTCATTTTTATTGGTAATTTGTATTTTGGATTGATTTGTTTTTTTATTGTAATTTGTATTTTGGATTGATTTGTATCTCGTTTTTATTGTAATTTGTATTTTGGATTGATTTGTATCTCGTTTTTATTGTAATTTGTATTTTGGATTGATTTGTATCTCGTTTTTATTGTAATTCGTATTTTGGATTGATTTGTATCTCGTTTTTATTGTAATTTGTATTTTGGATTGATTTGTATCTCGTTTTTATTGTAATTCGTATTTTGGATTGATTTGTATCTCGTTTTTATTGTAATTTGTATTTTGATTGATTTGTATCTCGTTTTTATTGTAATTTGTATTTTGGATTGATTTGTATCTCGTTTTTATTGTAATTTGTATTTTGGATTGATTTGTATCTCGTTTTTATTGTAATTCGTATTTTGGATTGATTTGTATCTCGTTTTTATTGGTAATTCGTCTTTCGCTTCGATTCATTATTTAGTTTTTATTGGTAATACGTATTTTGTTTTTATTAGTTATTTCGGAATGTGAAACGGATGAATTACTTAGATTCATATTTTAAGAAAGATTTGTAATGCTCCTCTCAATGTTGCTGAAACCTATTCAGTAGGTTTCAGCATCAAGAATAGCAGCTCTAGCTTCTGTCCTTGGTGCTGAATAGGTTTGAGCACCATAAAATGCCCCCGAACGCAGCCAGACTGAATGTAGGAAAAAAAAATGCTGCGTCCGGCAAAGAAAAAAAGCCTCGTTTTAAAATAAATTGTGAATCCAAAAATCTCTCCAAAAGAGCCCCCAAAAAATGGCTAGAAAATCCTAAAAAAAATAGAGACTTTTTGCTGCAATTGAAAAGAATAAACGGTTGAAAAATAGTTAATAAGAACGGTGAATATTTTTTACATTGAAACCTATGGAATTCGACTGTTTAAAGCTGTTGAATGAACCACCATATCAGGACTTTTCAGTGACATTTCTCTGCTGTTCGGTGTCTCTGAATAGATTAACCATTACTTGTCTATGGGGGATTTCACTGCCGCCGAACAGCACTCAACAGCACCAGGCGCTGTCCATGGCCTGTGGTGCTGAATACAACAGATTCAGCACCACGTCCAGCGAATTGATCCATAAAAACTAAATCGATTTGGTTTTATACCGTTCCGTTTTCGGACCATTTTGGGCGGAACCGATTCGTATTTCGGAAGCACTTGGATTTTTTTTTTTTAAATCAATTTGGACATCGGCAAATCGGATTGAGACGAATTGCTGGACTAGTAGGGCGATTTCCAAGTAAATCTGAACAGAATCGCACATGGGGAGCAATCGCTGCAAATATGACGGTAAACTACGATGATTGGTGAATATCCCGGTGAGTCTGCTCATGGTGCAGAGCGACCGAGGATCAGGTAGGACTCGGATATCCTTTGTGTGCGCACATTTTCCCAGGCAATTAGTTTTAACGAGCCCTCTGTGTTAAGCAGCAATCCCTTGATATATTGTATCTGTGCAGCTGTCACCAGATGTTCTGCGGTGGCCAAACAATAAACAGCGGGGTCTTTCCAGTGGGGAATTGGAACGAAACAAGAGGTGGGAGGTCAGCAGGACGTTCCATCAGTGGTAATGTCAGATTAAAAAAAGGCTCAGATCCTGTTACTCCAGCGCTCGTTATTATTGGCCAGACCCAGTGATCATAATAATCAATTTTTTTCCCCCTCTCCGCATATAAATAGAATTCTAGGGCCCCATGTGAAAATTAACCCTTTCAGTGCTAGAAGGATCTTGTTTCCAAGAAATATGATCTTGCGGAGTACAGGTGCAAAGTAAAGTCTTCTGGATTTCGTCCTAAACCTGCCTCTCCTGCAGTATCAGCTGTACCATGATGCTCTTGGAATCTGCCAAATCTTGCTTAATAATTACGTTACATTTCTGATTTTAAAAAAGTATTGGGTGAATATTTTGTGTTTTAGGAATACGTTTTCTGTCTTCCTGTCTTTTCACTCTGTAACCTGATATCAACTCCCCCCACCACCACAGAGAAGCAGAAACCATCGCCCCCTGCTGGTAACTGACAGATGAACCTGTATCATCAGGTAATATGTTGTATAAGTAGGATTAACTCTTTTGCAGGTAATAAATAATGAAGATGCTTAACCCCCCCCACCCGAATCAACCCCAGCTTCCAACCCTAACCCCAGCTTCTATTACCATGTGTTACATTGTCAATTCTTTCCAAAAATTGAGCAGCGTATGTATTTCTGGTGTCCGAATTGATCTGAAACAAAGTGTCGGACGAATCTAATCCATATTTCAAACAATATTTGGTTCAGATGATAAAGTTTCATTCAAACTAAAAAAAAAATTTGGCTTGCGCATGTCTGATATAGGCTAGGGTCAGACGAACGCATTTTTCGCGTCGTCCATGAAACAGTGCGTTCTAACGAATGGACGTATTTTTTCACGGAATACGCGATAGCGGTCATACGATGCGCATTTTCATCCGTGATTCTGTACGGATCATCAATAAAACCCTTTTATGTTTACACTTCGCGTCTGGACGTTATGTTGGCCAGACATTAGCAGCGTCTGACGTCTCCTAATCACACACACACGCCGCTAGCGGACGCAGCGCACTCTACCTCAGTACTAGCGGTATCACGTTCTCGAAAAAAAATGCGTTCGTTTGCCGCTTGCGTTGCCCGGCCGAACTTTTCCGTTCTTCGTATATTGCTCGTCATTGGCCGTCATTTGCTGCTACTACGGCCGTGATACAGTGCGACTGCACGCGCGTTCGCACTGCGTTCGTCTGTCCCCAGCCTTAAAGTGAGGCGACCCGGCAACATATTCACTCATCCCGTGCTTTATACATGAATAATACACCCAAGGGAACATTCGCTGTTAACTCATTATTCTTCTTCAAGGATCCAGTGTAATGTAATGATTCTAAACGCTTATTCCGAGGAATCAAACACCGGCAAACTCTGAAACCCTACGGAACATCGGCAGAAACTATGGTGAAAGGTACAATCACTGTGCTTGATACTCTGTGGACCCGACGTAAAACCACTATGACGAACCCCAGACAATCAGGTAGACGATAGATGAACGGGTGAATAAATAGATACAGGTAGATGGATAGAAGGAAGAATGGATAACTTAGGAGGTTATTCAGAGAGCACCGAAATGTAGCAGACATGTCGGTGCTCTCTCGTTCCCCGCACTTCAGGGAATCAAAACTCTCCACCCTGCAGTCAGCATTCAATGCAGGGTCCCCAAAGTGCAGGGAAGCGGCCGCCGAATGCCACCGCAAACCCATCGCCCGCCGCCACCAACCTGCTGAACATCCGCCGCCAACACGCCGGAGGGCCGCCAAACACAGCCGCCGAGCACAGCGCCTACCAGCCGCAGGAGAAAGCCGACAAGCCACTGGATGAGTAAAAAAACTATACGATTGAAAGTGTCAAAATTGAAACGTTGTTTGTAATAAAACTACTGAACAAAAATGCCTGGAATTTACACATAAGATCCTATGGATGATAATAGAAAGGGCTGTTACAGAAAAAAGAAGAACCGCTATTAAGAAAAAAAATTGCTGAAAATCTTGAAAAATGATGCAAAGATCCTAAAAATATCTATAAATAAAGAGACTTTTTGCTGTAGATTAAAATAAACAGATTATTAGATATTGAATTAAAAAACAGGAATATTTTTAACATCGAAGCCTATGGGATTCACCTGAATAAACCTGCCGAATGAAACCACCGAGCAGCAATGCACTTCGGCAACTTTTCACTGCTGTTCGGTGTCTGTGAATAGATTAACCATTCCTTCTCTACGAGGGATTTCACTGCTGTCGAACAGGCACCGTACTTGCAGGCAGTTTGCCAAAATTTGGCGAACTGCCTGCTCTTTGAATAGCCGAATGGCTCCGAAATGCACCGTACGGGGAAATTCAGCGTTCGGTGACATTTCGGGGCCAGATCGGCTCTTTCTGAATAACCCCTTAAATATCAGATGGATGAATGGATGGACAGATACTGGTAGATTAGGCTAGGGTCAGACGAACGCAGTTTTAACGTGCGTTTAGCCGCACGAAATCACGGCCGTGCTAGCAGCAAATGACGTCCAATGCCGGGGAACACACGACGAACGGCCGCACAAATGTTCGTCCGCGCAACGCAAGTGGCAAACGAACGCATTTTTTCGAGAACGTCAAACCGCTACTACTGACGTACAGAGTGCGCTGCGGCCGCATAGCGGCGTGTGTGCGTGATTAGGAGACGTCAGACGCTGCACACGTCCGGCCAACATAACGTCCAGACGCAAAAGTGTTTTATTGATGATCCGTACAAAATCACAAACTAATATGCGCATCGTATGACCGCTAACGCGTATTTCGTGAAAAAATACGTCCGTTCGGTCGACCGCACTTTTCCACGGACGACGCGAAAAATGCGTTCGTCTGACCCTAGCCTTAGAAGATAGATGGATGAACAGAAATAGAGGGAGATAGGTGGACAGACAGAAAAATAGATACAGGTAGATAGAAGAACAAAAGGGATAACAAAGTATTAAATGGATTAAGAGATTAATAGACACAGATAGATGAACAGAGACAGGTAGACGCCGGATAGAAGAATGAAGGCATAAGCAAGTTTTAGATGCATAGAAACAGATAAATAGATACAGATAGACGGACAGATGAGCAGATAAATAGATACAGATAGACGGACAGATGAGCAGATAAATAGATACAGATAGACGGACAGATGAGCAGATAAATAGATACAGATAGACGGACAGATGAGCAGATAAATAGATACAGATAGACGGACAGATGAGCAGATAAATAGATACAGATAGACGGACAGATGAGCAGATAAATAGATACAGATAGACGGACAGATGAGCAGATAAATAGATACAGATAAATAACAGGTAGACGATAGATGAACGGGCAAATAAATAGATAAAGGTAGATGGATGGAAGAAAGAATGGATAACTATCAGGAGGATAAATGGATGGACAGATACAGGTAGAAGATATCTGGATCAATGATCAGAAATAGATGCAGATAGACGGAGAGAAGAACAAAGGAATAGCAAAGTATAAAATGGATTAACAGATAAATAGATACAGATGGATGAACGGATGGATAGATTATTATTATTAATCTTTATTTATAAAGCGCCAGCATATTCCGCAGCGCTGATAAAGATACAGATGGATGAACGGACGGATAGATAGATACAGATGGATGAATGGAAGGAAAAATAGAATCAGATAAATGGACGGACAGATAAATAGATCAATTTACTGTCCCCAGTATAGAGCAGATAGACAAATGGATGATGGACAGATAGGTGGATAAATGAACGGACAAACAGATATCAGATAAACGGATGAATGGACTGATAGAAGAGACAGCTGAGCGGACGGATGATAAATAGATGTATTTACTGTCCCCTTAATGAAATGAATGTTATTTTTCGGGGCGTGCTGTTTAGATGTCTGTGGGAATGCCGCCGCTCCGCACGGGGATTGTTTAACTAAGCCTGCAGCATCGCTTCCTATTCTCCATGAGACGTCTCGGCCTCCTGCGTTCTCAGGACTGTCAATAATTCGCTATCCCCGCCGGGATTTGTGACTCGTTTGGAGGACGCGAATAGACTCATCTTTAATTAAAAAATACAACTCTTAATTCAAGCACTAACTCTGCGCTCTGTATTATATAGATAGAAAGATGGACGGACGGACAGACGGATAAATGTGTGAAACGCCACCGTTTGTCAGTGTTGCAACATCAGCAAACTCCGGCACCTACTACTGAGTAACTCCTTATAGTGTCAGATACATCAATAGACAGGAAGATAAGGGGTAGATTTAGATAAATAGTCTGACACAGATATTGATAGATAAAGAGACAGATGGACAGACAGGATGATAGATGGGCTGAGATAAAGATAGACATATACATGTGTGAGCATTAATGTGAGCCAAGCTTAGCCGCAATATGCACGAGCTGCTGGATTCCACTCAGTCCTCACTGACTCCCATCATTCCCAGAACTTTCATTAAGTATCTCTTTCTGAGAATGTATGACAGTAACTGCAGCTCGAAGACCAAATATCTAGATAAAGTGTTAAACCTTACATTCTGTTTGTACACAGAGCTTGATAAAAAGACACCCGCACACCCTGAATATATGGAGGAGCCTCTAAAAACACACCCGCACACCCTGAATATATGGAGGAGCCCCTAAAAACACACCCACACACCCTGAATATATGGAGGAGCCCCTAAAAATACACCCGCACACCCTGAATATATGGAGGAGCCCCTAAAAACACACCCGCACACCCTGAATATATGGAGGAGCCCCTAAAAAGACACCCGCACACCCTGAATATATGGAGGAACCCCTAAAAACACACCCGCACACCCTGAATATGTGGAGGAACCCCTAAATACACCCGCACACCCTGAATATATGGAGGAGCCCCTAAAAATACACCCACACACCCTGAATATATGGAGGAACCCCTAAAAACACACCCGCACACCCTGAAAAAATATGGAGGAGCCCCTAAAAATACACCCGCACACCCTGAATATATGGCGGAGCCCCTAAAAAGACACCCACACACCCTGAATATATGGAGGAACCCCTAAAAAGACACCCACACACCCTGAATATATGGAGGAGCCCCTAAAAACACACCCGCACACCCTGAATATATGGAGGAGCCCCTAAAACATGCCCTGAATATATGGAGGAGCCCCTAAAAAGACTCCCACACATCCTGAATATATGGAGGAACCCCTAAAAAGACACCCGCACACCCTGAATATATGGAGGAGCCCCTAAAACACACCATGAATATATGGAGGAGCCCCTAAAACACACCCTGAATATATGGAGGAGCCCCTAAAACACACCCTGAATATATGGAGGAGCCCCTAAAAACACCCGCACACCCTGAATATATGGAGGAACCCCTAAAAAGACATCTGCACACCCTGAATATATGGAGGAGCCCCTATAAACACACTCTGAATATATGGAGGAGCCCCTAAAAAGACACCCGCACACCCTGAATATATGGAGGAACCCCTAAAAAGACACCTACACACCCTGAATATATGGAGGAGCCCCTAAAAAGACACCCACACACCCTGAATATATGGAGGAGCCACTAAAAACACACCCGCACACCCTGAATATATGGAGGAACCCCTAAAAAGACACCCACACACCCTGAATATATGGAGGAGCCACTAAAAACACACCCGCACACCCTGAATATATGGAAGAGACCCTAAAAGACACCCACACACCCTGAATATATGGAGGGACCCCTAAACAGACACCCACACACCCTGAATATATGAAGGAATCCCTAAAAATACATCCGCACACCCTGAATATATGGAGGAACCCCTAAAAATACACACACACACCCTGAATATATGGAGGAGCCCCTAAAAATACACCCGCACACCCTGAATATATGGGGGAACCCCTAAAAAGACACCCGCACACCCTGAATATATGGAGGAGCCCCTAAAAAGACACCCACACACCCTGAATATATGGGGGAGACCCTAAAAAGACACTTCCACCCCCCAATGTGTAACATAAGGAGCGTTAATTACCGAGCGGGCTGACACAAAAACATTCACCAAGTTATATCAGAAGTTGCCGTTCGCTCAGTCTTTATATTATTATTGGTCCTAAACTCATCTGCAGGTGTCTGTACATTCCCTGTGTAATACCAGTGGTAACCTGTGGGTGGCAGCAATCCACTGCTAGCGGGATTTTCTCTCGCTACCACCAGCTGTTTACCGCGCGACTCAGAATACCAGCCAATATTCTGTGCAGCAAAACAACTCTGTCGCTTTCTGTAAAATAAAAATATAGAACTCTGATAATTATGTCTGAATCCGTTCTCCGATGAAAGAAAAAGAACGAGTTAACAGGTTTATTCACTAAAAGGTGAAGCGAAGGAGAAGTGAAAATTCTAGGTCAAAATAGCCAAACCAGAAATATTCTCCAATTTATCTCACTTTCCAAATCGGCTATTTGCTCTAGATTGTTCTCTTCTCCTGCCAGTTCTCCTGAGTTTCACCTATGAATATCTATTTTTGTTATTTTATATTAGTGCATTTGTTTATGTATTTATTAATTATTTTGTGTCCATCTAACCTCAAAAAAATCCCCAGGGGTTAATTCGCCCAAGACGCTCCATCCCATAGAATTTCCAAACGCGATGAATCGAGTAGAAGGTGCACAGTGACTCGTGGTTGCGCATCGCGCCGCCCCTGGTTTGCGGACGCAGCGTCCTTTACGTTAAAGAGCCCCCAGGGAATGTGTTTGCTCTTGGAATGATGTATTTTTCCCTTTCTCTCTAGAGATCATCGCCGGTTCCTGGAGATAAATGACTGATTTAATTCCGCACATCAGAAGAGCTGAAAATCATCACGCGGAATGGATTTATTCATTAAAACGGGCAAAACAAAATGATTTTTTGGCAAATAATTTTTTTCTAATAAATTAATAATAAAAAAATTAAAAAAAATCTGGATATTTAGGATATATGTAAAATGTCAGCTCACCACAGCTCGCTGTTTAGTTGATAATCCCCTGGTATATATATATATCTGGTATATAACCAAAGGATATTGAGGTTTTGTTTTCCAGCGCTGCAATTTCGCATACATTAGCGCACCCAGGGGCCGCAGCGCTTATACCTCCTCTACCAGCCCGCGGTCTGATTCGTCGTATTTCAGGCTCCGCAATATCAGCCACCTGCGCCTGGAGGGAACATAACGCCACGTAATGAACCTAAATAAAAAACAGGGCTTCTGAACAACACAGAAAAGTACTTAAACATGGAAATGGTGCAGCGATGGGGATTATCATCATGTTATTATTAGTGCGCATCGCCCGGCTGTACAGACTGTTATGCGCACAAATAAGGCCGGTGTCAGACGAACGCAGTGATCACGTCCGTGTCGCCGCACAGTTTAACGTCCGTCGTAGCATAGAATCATGAGCAATAGAGACCCACACACTTAGGGCCCTATTACATTCTTCGCGCACAATTGTGCACGCGCGCAAAAACGCAGTAACGCGAGGGGTAAAACCCTTTGCGCTGAACGTCGTATTACGCCGTTCGCGCACAAAATGCGCGTTAACATCTAACGCGGGTGACCCTGTGCGAACCCTTTGCGAGCGCAAATGCGTTTGTGCGCTGGTACGCGGATGTTATCGCAATCTTAGTGCAAAATTTAACCGACAACGTTTGCGCGCATAACTTTAACGTCTTTGAAAAGCTGGTGGTAACGGCAAATTGTAACAACCTGACCGCACCAAACTGCGGATTCACAACGGAGAACGTCGATGCGCACTTTTTTTTTACTAGATCCGTCAAAAATTACGGCCACTACCTTGTCTTCCGTCAGAATGTACGTCTGTTGTGCGCAGTCTGCACAAAATGCATTCGTCTGACGGACTCGCGTTAAAAATTACATTGCGCTCACTGATTTCTGCGCGCAACGGTACCGGTGCTTTGCGCCCATTTTTGCGTGTTGGTTTTACGAGCGCAATTTCCCGACGGATGAAAAAATGCGCGAGGAATGTAATTCCAGAGGTGACTTTCGTGCGTTAACGTTTAACGCTTTGCGCAAAAAAACACGCGTTTAGCGTGCGTTTCTGCGTTAAGAATGTAATAGGGCCCCAAGTGCGTCCGCACCGAACTGCGCACACACAACGCACGTGGCAAACGGATGCAAGTTAGGCAAGAACGTAAAACTGCTAAGGCTAATGTCAGACGAGCACAGTCTGAGCGCATTCTGCGTGCGCACACAGCGGACGGACATACTGACGGAAGATATTGTAGACACCACACAGTCCGCTTTTCTTGACGGACGTAGAAAAAAAAGGGAATTATGGGAAACAGAAATTGGTACAGGATATGAAAAGCCAATCAGGGTTATTCAGAGAGATGTGAAAGTCAGGAGAATGACTGGAGAATGGAAAATTCTAGGTCAAAATAGCCAAACCAGAAAAATTCTCCCATTCATCTCACTTTCTAAATCTGCTATTTTGACCTAGAATTTTCCATTCTCCAGTCATTCTCCTACTTTTCACCTCTCTCTGAATAACCCTGATTCTGTGCGTCAAGGTGCTGGACATCGCAAATGCACTGCGTCTGACATCACTCACACAGAACGCTACGCGGATGTGGCGCACTCTGCGCGTCCGTCCTAGTGGTCTTATGTTCTTGCCTAACTTGCGTCCGTTTGCCACGTGCGTTGTGCGTGCGCATTTCGGTGCAGACGCACTTCTTGTGTGGGTCTCTATTGATCAGGATTCTATGCTACGACGGACGTTAAACTGTGCGGCGACACGGACGTGATCACTGCGTTCGTCTGACACACGGACGCGCAGAGTGCGCCACATCCACCACGTCCGCGTAGCGTTCTGTGTTTGCGTGATTAGGAGACGTCAGACGCAGCGCATTTGCGACGTCCAGCACCTTGACGCACAAAATGCCTTTTCATATAATTTTTCATATTAATTTTGTTTCCCATAATTCCATTTTTTTTTCTGCGTCCGTCAAAAAACAGACCGTGTGGTGTCTGCAGTATCTTCCGTCAGAACGTCCGTCCATTGTGCTCGCACGCAGGGTGCGCTCAGACTGCACTCGTCTGACTCTAGCCTATAACTGCAAGCAAAAATATATATATATATATTATTGTAATAATGCACCGGCCGAATAATCACATCCTGTGGAGTCACATGGACATCACACACACACACACACACACACACACACACACACACACCTGTCCCGTCCTCCTTGAGCCCCATCAAGCTCTATTATTCTGGTTTATTAATACAGGTGTGCACAGCTGAAAATAATTTCGCCTGAAACAGAATTTGTTTGAAAACTGACTCGTTTTCGGAATTTTGTTTCGTCTCGATTTGTAATTTTGATTCGATTCGAATTTTAGGATCACTAAAAAAAAAAAAGAAAAAAAAAAATCTAATCCTGCTCAATTACTGTTAGATTAGGGTTAAACATGAGGGTTAAAAGGCAAGCCAGGGTTAAATACTGAGCTGTCTATTGGCCTGTGGTGCTGAATACAACAGATTCAGCAGCACAACCAATTGACAGGGACGGGGTGCTTTGTGGATCAGTAAAACGAAACGGATTCGTTTTCATAAATACGTTGTTAATTTAGAATCGATTTGAATTTTAGGATCACAAAAAAAAGATTAAGGTTAGTTAGATTAGGGTTAAACACGAGGCACGCTAGGGTTAAATTACCGTTTCGCTGCAGTGTGCATAGAGGAATCATTCAATCGATAATTCTCTTGTGAAACAGTATAACGAATCAATTTTGTTATATACGTTTCGGAAGAAAACAAAATTTCAGAAGTACGAATTAACGAATTTTTAGGCGAATTGAGATTGAGTTACGAAACGAATGCACACCTCTATTTATTAATCACCGACCTGTTCGGCAGCGCTGTACATATGTGCAATATATATGAAGACAGACAGGACACTAGACGAATACAGATTGGATGGATGACCCTATTCACGCGGGAGCTTACAATCTAGACGGCAGGAGGGGTGAGACACATGGCACGGAGGGACGCAGGGAAACACTGTCGCCGGGCATCTATTACTCTGCCCGTCACGTAGCTTCTAGCCTCTGTCCTCCAGTAGTGTGAATAATTTATTGTAACTTGGAAGCGTTGCCAAATATGAAAGGCCCGGCGGCATAATATAATAACGTGACCCGCAACCAGGAATCTCTCCCTTCCAGGAATATTCACTACACTTTTTATTGTCGGTGGCGGGTGATATGAAAAACGCTGCCATCCTGGGCCTTAATCACACCCTTAAACACAACCCAGTTTGTTTGTTTTTTTTTATTTTTTTTTAATACTGTTTATCCTGACACTTTATAAATAGTTTATTCAATCATAATATTGGTTAGGATTAGGAGATGCTGGGATCAATTTATAATTTATCAGCTGGACCTCACCCTCCTCAGCACTCAGAGGGTTAATTTTACCACTAAACCACTAAGGGTTAATTTTACCACTTAACTTTGAATATTATAATATTGCGTTATTTAAGATTTTTTTAAATAGGGGTCAAGAAGGAATTTTTCCCCAGTATGTTGCATATTGGCGAGCGCTTCAGACTGGGGTTTTTTTTTTTTGCTTATTTTGGATCAACAGCAGCAGGTGATGCGTGAAAGGCTGAACCCGATGGACGCACGACTTTTATCGGCCTGTCTAACTAAAACATTTTATTTATTTACATAATAAATATTATATTTTAATAAAATCATTTCAATAATAAATATGTTAGTTATTATTGTACCATTATGACCTCATTTTATATATTAATAGTAAATTAAGTAAACTGTTAAAATAGCAAATACTATTAATTTAATATTAGTAAATGTATTATTGTTAATAATATAATAATATTTTAGTAAAATGTATATTTATTTTTTTAGTAAACTATTAAAATATTTTATAAATTAAAACTACTAGATAATTATTATTTTATATGGTCGTGCCTTACTTATAACCGTTACTTGTGTAAACACAGATTATTTGCGATCAGCGAAGCATCAATTTATTAATTTAATTAATCAGAAAAAAATGTATATGGATTAAATGTTTTTTTTGTGATATAGAGTGGAGGCAGACAGGGGCTCCTGTGTTACTGAATGGAGAGGGGAGTCAGGCTCAGAGCAGACTGTGCATTTATGATATATTCCTGCATTAAAATGATGTTTTTCTCTGGATTTATGGTGGGTTTCTGCCTCCTCTGACAGATGGCAGGCCTCCCCTTGCAATGACACAGATTTAGCATCACCCCAGCAATGTGTGAAGCCTGCATGCAGCTCCCTCATCCTGCTTATAGGGAGAGATGCTGCTGCTGCTGCTGCTCTGGATGGATGTCAGGCATAGGAGAGGGGTGCTGGCCCTTTAAGAGGAGCTTCTGCAGCTCCCAGCACACAAGCAGCTCCAGATCAGGCACCAAAGGGCAATGCACTGACAGCAGGGAGGGGGAGACAGAGACCCCCAGCCCTCCCACACCATCATCAAGCCCCCCCTGACAAGGCAAGGCATCCCAGCAAAGGAGGAGAAGCTATTTCCAGGCTGGAATCTCAAGGAGACACATCCCAAGCCTGGGCTGCCTGTGCCCTGTGTGATGAGTGAAGGTGGCTTCACAGAGCAGGCAGGACATCTCACACAAGTGCCTCCTCTCCTCCACCACTATCACCTCATCCACCTCCTGGTCCCCCCCCCCCCCCAATTGTCTCAGGTGATGCTGGCGTCAGATTTCCTCATCCCACCCCAGCAGCAATGGAGCCCCTAGCACAGGAGCCTGCAATGTGCACCTGTGACATGTGTCCTAGGTAGACCACCCACACCAGCTGGAGGACATCCTGGACAGCCTGTACACATCCCCCCCCCCTCCCTCTGTGTGTGTGTGTCTCTGATCCTGCACAAGGTCCATCATGTCCTTAGCCTTCTGTGGCAATGACAACAACTCCATGGCATACAATGTGGACAAGGGGGTCCTCAACAATGGATGCTTTGTGGATGCCCTCAATGTGGTCCCTCATGTGTTCCTGCTCTTCATCACTTTCCCCATCCTGTTTATAGGTAAGTGAGGGGCTGGGAGGGAGGACAGGTTGGGGGGGGGGTGATGCTGTCTCTGTAGGCTTAACATGTTTGTCACTCTATAGCTCATCATGCAGATATCTACAGGGGCCTCTGGTACATGGCTTCTATGTGTTCAGCAATTTATTATGACTTGTTGTGTTATCCATCCTGTGGTCCAGGGATCTCAAACTCTGAGCTACAACTCCCATGACTGGCCATCATCCATCCATCTCTCTGGTCCAGGGATCTCAAACTCTGCCCCCCCCCCCAGATGTTTCTGAACTATAACTCCAATGACTCTCTGGCCACCATCCATCCATCTCTCTGGCCCAGAGATCTCAAACTCTGCCCCCCCCCCAGATGTTTCTGAACTACAACTCCCATGATTCTCTGCCCATTTATTGCATTGAAAGAATTCTGGGAATTAGCGGCTGTATACCTGGGGGGGGGGGGGTCTTCAGCCCTGCTCTAGTCTTGACTGCTTTCTGTGCCACAGAGCTTGCAGTTTAATTAAGTGGATCCTGAGTGTATATTTATTCATATTAAGTTTTATCACTTTATAAACAAAGGTGGATTCTGACACCTAGTGTGTGCTATATAGGGCATTATTTATATATATAGAATGCTATAGAGCACATCTGAACATATATAGAGTACGCTATACGGGACATGAGGTAATATAGGAGGCGTTATACAGAACATGAGGTAATAGAGGAGGCACTATACAGGATATGAGGTAATATAGAGTGAGCTATACAGGACATGAAGTAATATAGGGTGTGCTATACAGGATATGAGGTAATAGAGGGTGCGCTATACAGGTCATGAGGTAATATAGGAGGCTCTATACAGGATATGGGGGTAATATAGGGTGCGCATACAGAACATGAGGTAATATAGGTGCGCTATACAGAACATGAGGTAATATAGGTGCGCTATACAGAACATGAGGTAATATAGGGTGCGCTATACAGGATATGAGGTAATAGAGGATGCGCTATACAGAACATGAGGTAATATAGGGTGCGCTATACAGAACATGAGGTAATATAAGATGCGCATACAGTACATGAGGTAATATAGGGTGCGCCACACAGGACATGAGGTAAAATAGGAGGCACTATACAGGATATGAGGTAATATAGGGTGCGCTATACAGAACATGAGGTAATATAGGGTGCTCTATACAGAACATGAGGTAATATAGGGTGGGCTATGCAGGATATGAGGTAATAGAGGATGCGCTATACAGAACATGAGGTAATATAGGGTGCGCATACAGAACATGAGGTAATATAGGGTGCGCTATACAGGAGAACATGAGGTAATATAGGGTGCGCTATACAGAACATGAGGTAATATAGGGTGCGCTATACAGGAGAACATGAGGTAAAATAGGAGGTGCTATACAGGATATGAGGTAATATAGGGTGCGCTATACAGGACATGAGGTAATATAGGGTGCGCTATAGAGGACATGATGTAATATATGGTGTGCTATACAGAACATGAGGTAATATAAGGTGCACTATACAGGACATGAGGTAATATAGGGTGCGCTATACAGGATATGAGGTAATAGAGGATGTGCTATACAGAACATGAGGTAATATAGGGTGTGCTATACAGAACTTGAGGTAATATAGGGTACGCTATACAGAACTTGAGGTAATATAGGGTGTGCTATACAGGGCATGAGGTAATATAGGGTGTGCTATACAGGGCATGAGGTAATATAGGGTGCGCTATGCAGAACATGAGGTAATATATTTATTTTTCTGCATAAAGTTTCACATCCTGCCCCAGGCTCCAGCGGTTTGTGTTCGCCCATCACTCCCAGGTGGTGAGAGCATGCTGAGGATGATAGGCCTTGTTGTGCTCTGCGATTTCATTGGTCCTCGCGGGGGCCGGCAGCCGCTCTGATGGCGTGTAATGACGTGGAACTGGAATATCAATACCCGGCTTATTAATCAGGAGGCTGATGTCTGGGTGAAGCTGATGAGGGGAGACGCTATGTGCATGCGATATACTTCCTCTAAAGTCCCCCCAACAGGTCAGGTTTTCCAGATATCTGGAGCACAGCACAGGGGATATGATTTGCTGCTCAGTGATTGCAGGATTCAGTCTGCATTTCCTCAAGGTGATCTATAAAACCTGGTCTGTTGGGGGGACCTGAGGACCGCGGTTAGGAACCACTGCTCTAAATCAGTCACTATATAAATCTATTACTTTGCTCAAACAGCGAATAGAGGCTGCGAGGCCTTTCAGTGCGATGAGATGTGTTACAAGGCATCACCAGCATGGCGAGGGTTAATGTTTGCCTCGTGCACTGCACGCACATCCACCCATTAGCATGGAAAGGGTTAAAATGTGTAAAATGGCCCAGCAGAGATTTCTGTTAATGATTAAGGATTCCATCAGGCACTTCTATACTATAGGAAAAAAAAAATACCAACCCCCCCCCCCCCCCCCGCTGACCCGGACGCGGCGCTCGCTCTCACCATCAATAAAACCCTTCAGATTCACCTTTTGCCAAATACTCGACTCGGAGCGCGCGCCCCTTACTGGCCGGGATACCATCAAACCATGGCCTATATATAGCAACTTAAAAATAATGCTCAGATAGCGGCCCAGGTTCGTCTTGTTGCTGGAGCGGAGCAGGCCGACGCGTTTCACATCACACAGTCTGGTCCTCCACAATTTGCCGCAGTAAAACCTGGAGCAGGAAGGCTCGATTATAAACAGGCTGCCCCCACTGGGAGGCTATTCCATGTATCTACTACCCTTTCTATATCACTGTTACTGCCCCCACTGGGAGGCTATTCCATGTATCTACTACCCTTTCTATATCACTGTTACTGCCCCCACTGGGAGGCTATTCCATGTATCTACTACCCTTTCTATATCACTGTTACTGCCCCCACTGGGAGGCTATTCCATGTATCTACTACCCTTTCTATATCACTGTTACTGCCCCCACTGGGAGGCTATTCCATGTATCTACTACCCTTTCTATATCACTGTTACTGCCCCCACTGGGAGGCTATTCCATGTATCTACTACCCTTTCTATATCACTGTTACTGCCCCCACTGGGAGGCTATTCCATGTATCTACTACCCTTTCTATATCACTGTTACTGCCCCCACTGGGAGGCTATTCCATGTATCTACTACCCTTTCTATATCACTGTTACTGCCCCCACTGGGAGGCTATTCCATGTATCTACTACCTTTTCTATATCACTGTTACTGCCCCCACTGGGAGGCTATTCCATGTATTTACTACCCTTTCTATATCACTGTTACTGCCCCCACTGGGAGGCTATTCCCTGTATCTACTACCCTTTCTATATCACTGTTACTGCCCCCACTGGGAGACTATTCCATGTATCTACTACCTTTTCTATATGGGACAGGTCCTTCTTGCCTTTCTGTTGTCCAATCTGGGTTGGAGACCCTGGGCCATAGGAACCTTGGCTGGTGCGTCTCACTAATGGAGGATCTCCACGTGCTGCTCCACGTATGGTCACATGTCCTCTGTACTGGCCAAGTCTTCATTAGCATCGGAGACCCCCGGCCACTTACGCCACGGTCTGTACTCCGCGTTGGCTGTCCTATCTGTGCTCTGCAACGCCAGCTCCACTATTCCCTAAATTATTGTCTTCCCTTTGCCATCACCTCTCTTTTCATACACAGTATATTTATATATACACACACTGTATATATATATAAGGATGGAGCCAGCGAGGGGTCCTGCACCTCTGAAACGTTACTGGCAGCCAAAGAAAGGTCTTGGAAATGAGATAAATTGGAGATCATGACCCCCGGGTGCAGTGCAGCAGCCAGCTGATTGTGTAGCGACGCTCAGATTAAATCGCGGAGCCTGAGAGCACGACGCGCGTACGTGCTGATTTATATTTAGATAGACGCGTGTGGCTGCAAAAGCCAATGTTATCAGCGTCGTTATTGTGTCTGCAGGTACCACTATAAACCTCCAGTAACTGATCCCGGGCCGCGGCTATAAAGGGGGAAAGAGAAGATTTCAGTCACACAGACATGGCTTTTATACACAACATGGGAGAGATCAGGCGCACGCGTTTATATAGAGGCTTTCAAATGAAAATATTGACATAAACACCCAGCAAGACAATGGAGGAGCTCATTAGATACATAGAGATGGACAGTGAGACACACACAGATCAGCCACATCATTAAACCTCCTGCCTAATGTTATGTAGGCCCCCCTCGTACTGACGCGTGGAGACATGGACTCCCCCAGACCTCTGAACGTGTCCTGTGGGATCCGGCCCCAGACATTAGCAGCAGATCCTTTAAGTCCTGCACGTTGTGAGGTGGGACCTTCATGGATGGGATTTGTTCTTCCAGCACATCCCGCAGATCCTCGATCGGATTGAGATCTGGGGAAGCTGCAGGGCCAAGAAATCTTTGTTAAGTTCCTCAAACCATTTGACGCCGACGGCATTATCTGCTGAAAGAGACCACTGCCACCAGGGACACCATGACCATGAAGGGGTGCACATGGTGTGCAGTAATCTCTAGGTAGGTGGTGCGTGGCATGTGTGTGTTGACACCTTTCTTTCATGGCCAGTGTTACCGTTTTACGGCAGTTTGAGGTCCTGTATCTCCTCTGTATATTGGGACCAGACGTGCTTGGCCTTCTCTCCCCACGTGGATCAATGAGCCTTGGGCGCCCATGACCCTGAAGCCGGTCATCGGTTGTCCTTCCTTGCTCCACTTTTGGTAGGTATTAGCCCCTACATATATGGAACTTGACTTGGCGTCTTGGAGATGCTGTGACCCAGGTGTCTGGCCGTCACTATTTGGCCCGTGTCACGGTCACATCTTTTTCACATCTGTCTATGTTCCTCCTGTTAAATAGTGAGGGATACATTCCCAGGTTCCCGCTTGATTCCTGCCTATACGTAACCCTTGCATGAGGTTAGAAATCACGGTTAGAGGTTAGGGATAGGATGCAAATTCAACTCGTTATATTCTGAAATCCATCCGTTCGATTCGTTTCATAGAAACGTAGAATATGTCGGCAGAGAAGATTCTTTCGGCCCATCCAGTCGGCCCAATTCTATGGATACTTTTATTTAGGATAGTCTTATGCTGATCCCATGCTGCCGGCTTTAACTCAATCACTGGTTTAGCCTCTACCTCTTCTCCTGGAAGGCTGTTCCATGTATCCACCATCCTGTTGGATGCTTCCAAAATCTCTGAGATTCCAGACGGATTGCGATTCGTTGGAAACAAATCGGTCGCATCTAGAAGCTGCATTGAGATAACTGGAGAAGACTGGGCAGAGGAAGACCTAAACTCTTCCACTGCAGGAGAAGTAAAGCCATAAAATGTGAACGGCTCGACGTATTGTGTCAGTGAAGGCAAAAGGTCCGGCTATTGATTTTGGGAACAAATAACTAAACACACGGCACAGAGTCGGAAATGATAAAAACTGAAACAGGTGCCTGTGGGCCGACACTTGGGACATGTCGGTCAACGCTACGAATCAAAGAAACCGATTGATTCACAGAATGCATCAAGTGTGACGACTTAATGACTCATCAGCCAATACAGGGGAAATTAATCTACGCCCGTATCATGCACCGCATTGTCTTACGAGAGCGCAAGGTGATGAATGGAAGGCGGCCATCAGTTGATGAATAGCAGCCAGTGAGTGATTTATGCAGGTTGGACGTCGATAAAAAGAGGTCTGTCAACTGACACATACAAAGAATCCATGCTTTGATTAAATGGGTGGCAACGATTATATGGGGGACGTCCATCATGGTTATAAAGAAGGTGCTTGCGAATGGATTCATTAGAAGTTGTTAATGCTGGTTGGTGGCCACCAGTTGAGCATTGCAAGGCCTACCGATGATAATTTGGGGTTTTCTGTGATAAATATGTTCTCCAGGACAGCAGAGACATTGAACACACTTGACCACTTCTGTGCGCAGCACATTTCTGTAGATTTTGCACCCATGGAAGATAAGATAACAGGAGAAAAATAATCAATTTCGTGCCAAGGAAAACACAACTTTCATGTGAAGATACAGTTCTTTTTCATGCCACCATGGAGCTGATCCGGAACATCCAAACTTGTCAGGGTCACAACGCTCTGGCCCCTGGCACTCACCTTAACCCTGCACTATGAACAATGCACGTTCCTAGAACTTCTGTTTGTTCCTAGCATCCTAGCCCTGGAGCCCCACCTGAGCTCACCTTGCCCTAATTGTCCCTGCATATCAGGAAGCTACGCCCTCCAGAATCCACTTCCACATTGAAGTTGCAGACTGTGAACCTGTTTGAGAAAGCTCCCTGACGTTCCCAAGGATTTCCTGATTGAACCACCAAAGACTCCAAGGACCCTCTGTTGCTATCTGGACATTCATTTCATTACTTCATCATACCGGTACCCGTACCCCCATCCTGCTTCCTTCTGACCCCATCTAAGATCCCCGTGCACCAGACCCCAGACCCATTGCTTGAACTCTGACCACTCTATTGCCTGAGACCCTGATTTCTAAGATCTGTTATATGTTTATATCTGTATTATTGTTTATTCATTGCTTGCCCCATGTGCTGTTAAGTTCCCTTTGAGTCTATTTTCACTCTCACCCTCTGATCTCTTATTCTCATCTTGCTATCTCTTTCTCCTGTTCCTAACCGCTCCCATATTCAGTTCTCCTTAACCTCCCTTCCCACAGCTCTCAGACATCCCTCTATTGCTTCTACCTCCTTTTTCTTGCATCTCCTTCTCTAAGCTATTCCCTTTTGTGCCCAGTCTCCTCCAGTGTCTAGTTCTGATCTGCTGTTTAGTTCATGTCTTTTTATGTTGTGTTTTTATTCTAAATAAACCCTTTTGTTACTTTGCAAAACCTGCCTTTTTCAGCGCTACGAATCACAAATTAAAGAGCACTATCGGATTTTTAGATCTAATCGGTGCTATGACCTCCTGTAAGCGTACGCTGACGCGCGCCTTAGAGGAGGGGGTCCTCTTTCATCTCCATCGACATTTTAGACGTCCCTTATCTAGTTCAGGATGAATAACATAAAAACAGACACTAATAAAAAATGTGCAATTATTTTATTTAAGTTTTCAATTAATAAAGGTTCTGAATTTGCTCGCTCTACTGTATCGGGCTGCGCACACCAGTGATAAAAGGCGTATCTTTATGAAAACCTTTTTGCATTTTTTGATCATATCTGAATAGTGCAGGGTTTTACTGGCAGCCACTCCCGCTTGCTGTCAGCAGGATACTGGATCTCCATCCTTGTGCTATACAGAACTTTTCATTAAAGGGTCTTTGCTCTGATATAAAGACAGCATCCGCCCCCTCCTGCACAATGTAAGAAGTAACTGCAAGCTCTGCGTGACGCGTAATGGAAGTATATCATGCTGGCGTGATTGACTGCTCGCGCCCACAGGATCCAGCGGAATCCATATGTAGCTGTTTGTTTGTGTTAAGGACAATGTATCTCACCAATAGAAAGACAAAAAGTCAAATATTTTGCAGTTTATAAAAAAGAAATAAAATCATTGTAAAGGAACTCGGCACCGAACTAAACAGACGATGATACAGTATCGCGACCCATAAAACACTGACACCGTAACACTGTTGCCTCTGTATTAAACACGCTGACTCATGTAAGAATAAACAGATACAGTAACACTGTGTCACCTCTGTATAAAACACACTGACTCATGTACGAATAACAGCCGGGAAAATAGAAAAGGCCAGAGATACGGAATTCTATCACTGTTTACAATGTGCGAATATAAACCCCCACCCCCTGTGCATTCTCACCGCTTGTGCCACCAGCTGTGCACCATGTACCAGAATAATCACTCCTGCCTTTGCAATGAAATGGGGTGTCTGCCGTAGCCATGGTAACAGGAGAATGCAAACTTCCAGGAGTTACTGAACCCTCTAGATCAGTGTTTCCCAAACCTTGGGACCCTCAACCAAGCCAGATTTCAAGGATCACCTTGGGAAAATACAGACTGAATCCTGCAATCACTGAGCAGCAAATCAGATCACCTGTGCTGTGCTTCACATATCTGGTAAAAGTGGCGAGGCAGAGGGTCCTGAGGACAGGTTTGGGAAACACTGCTCTAGATTGTAAGCTCTTGCGTGCAGGGCCATAATTATTTTTCTTCATTTTAGTTCATATTGTACTACTCCCTGTAGGCCGTGTATGATGATATAAATCAATACAGGAGGCAGGTGTTCTCGCTAATAGCTTCAGTGATCAATGTCTAGTGTTCTGTGTGCGCAAAGTAAAGGTGACAAAATCTCCCCCAAAGGTAATAATCACCAGGTCCTTCAAGAAATGTAATCTTGAATCCTTCCTAAATGATCTCAAACGGCTCACATGGTACAGGCTAAACCTAATCCCAGACCTGGACTGTGCAATTGAATACTTTCAGTCAGAGCTCCAGCAAGTCTGGAATGCCCATGCCCCGCTGCGTAAAGTGCGAGTCAAATGGGCATATCTCCCCTGGGTTACAGCTGACCTCACACACATGTACCAGTTTAGAGATTTGCTCTGGTCAAATTTCAAGAGTACTGGATCTATGAACGATCATTGTGAATACTGAAAATGGCGGAATGCATGCACAAAGCAAACAAAAATGGCCAAAGCCCAATACTTAAATGAAAATCTAAACAATAACATATCAAACCCGAGAAATTTTTGGAAAATCATAAATAACATACAATCGCCCCCTGTCCACTCCCAACCAGCTGCTGTCATAGAAAACAACCAAACCCTGCAACACCCCCTAGATGTAGCAAATTCCTTTAATAACTATTTTGTTGGATGCGCCAACACCCTGATTGCTAAGCTAGCAACTGAAACAGATTCAGAAAGGCAGCACACAAGGCAGATCCTTCCAACTGTGCAAAAACCCTGTATCAAAGGGAAATTCAGTTTTAGACCGGTGCCTGTCAGTGCCATTACGAAACTTCTCTGTAACCAAAAAATGAAACACTAGTCAGGACCTGACCAAATCCCAGCAATGCTGCTGAAAATCAGCACGCCGGCAATTGCAAAACCTGTTGCAACCCTAATCAATGAATCACCGGCGACTGGATACATACCCAAACTCTGGAAGACTGCGAGAGTGGTACCTATCCATAAAAGTGGAGACAATACTTTGGTATCCAACTACCGTCCAATATCATTGCTTCCTGTAATGTCAAAAAGTCTGGAAAACTGTGTTTACACTCAATTTCGTGATTACTATCAGTATTGGAACTATTTAACCCCAGATCAATCCGGCTTCCGCCCAAATCATTCAAACCACAACTGCCCTTTTAAAAGTTTCCAATGTAATCCAGGCTGGTATGGAACAAGGAAACCTAACTGGAGCATCTTCCTTGATTTTGCCAAGGCCTTTGACACGGTAGATCATGGCATCTTGTTAGAAAAACTTAAAAACTCTGGTATTGGTGATCGCACGCTAAGCTGGTTTCAATCATATGTGTCTGATCGGTCACAATAGGTGCCCATTTCTGACAGCACTTCCCTCCCCCTCCCAGTCACGTGCGGTGTACCCCAAGGCTTGATACTCGGCCCCCTGCTATTCACAATATTCATAAATGATCTGCCCAATGTCTGCAAAGCCTCAACTGTACACATGTACGCAGACGACACTGTAATCTATACCAGCCAACCAAATCTCCCGCGGCTGGAGGCCGTGCTGCAAGAACAATTCACAGAGGTAGAAAAGTGGATCAAAGATAACAAACTTTTTCTAAATGCTGACAAAACTGTTACAATGTTCTTTGGAACAAAATCTAGACTACACAAATTGCAAACACCCCATCTATGTGTCAGGACAAAATCAAATGGCACGCTGACCACAGTCACTTCTCTCAAATATCTACAGTTGTGTTCAAAATTATTCAACCCCCACTGAAATTGAGTGTTTTGGCCAGTTTGACATTGATTTTGATCATTCAGTCATCTTGCTTACAATTAAATCAAAGAGGCACGTGTAGGTCAGACAAATATAACATAACATTTATAATGAAATAACCACAAATGTCTTTTCTGTGCTCACATCATTATCAGTTTTATTCAACCCCCAAGTGACATTCAATCTTAGTACTTAGTACAACATCCTTTTACAGTTATAACAGCTTTTAAACGTGAAGCATAGCTTGACACAAGTGTCTTGCAGCGATCTATGGGTATCTTCGCCCATTCGTCATGGGCAAAAGCCTCCAGTTCAGTCACATTCTTAGGCTTGCGCACTGCAACTGCTTTCTTTAAGTCCCACCAGAGGTTCTCAATCGGATTTAAGTCAGGTGACTGCGATGGCCACTCCAAAATGTTCCAGTCTTTAATCTGCAACCATGCTCTAGTGGACTTGGAGGTATGCTTGGGATCATTGTCCTGTTGAAAGGTCCAACGTCTCCCAAGCCTCAGGTTTGTGACGGACTGCATCACATTGTCATCCAATATCTCCTGGTACTGAAGAGAATTCATAGTACCTTGCACACGCTGAAGCTTCCCTGTACCTGCAGAAGCAAAACAGCCCCAAAGCATGATTGACCCCCCGCCATGCTTCACAGTAGGCAAGGTGTTTGTCAGGACCCCTGTCTGGAGCCCCCCAGCACCCCAAGTAAAGTCCGCCGTAAACGGAAGAAATGCAAACCTGGAGCTGCGTTGTCCTGACTGCAGGGCAGCACTTCTACAAGACGGCGTAGCCTATGTCCCACCTTGCTCTCAGCACTGCAGGCCTAACAGGTGCCTCTAATCCACGCAGAGACTATTTCCCTATTTAAGGGTGAAGCACCCAGAAGGCAATGCTTCAGCATTATGGTTCCTGAGCCAGCAAGCGAAGTACACAGATCCAGACGCTATCCTGTGCTTACTCTCTGCATCAAGTCTCCCGAGCCATCCAGAGACTTCATCCTAGACCCCTGCATCCTGGTTTCCCGCTGATCAACTGTCTCCTGATTCCTCAGCTATCAAGAAACCATTCAGCCCTTTTCCTGTCCTGTCTCGTATCCCCAGTAAGTCTCCTACGTGTGTCTACCCTCTGTGTCTCCTTGTATTGTGTCTCCTGCATCCCTTTGTGTCCACCTAAGATTGCATATTCCATTGGTCCCTCTCCTTAAATTCTGCCCTTCATCCTGCATAACCTGGACTTATTTATCTGAATCCTACAAATAAACCCCTGTTTTCCCTAACCTGGTCTCCGTGTGTCACTGCATCCTGGGTTCGGAACCTTGCCTGTCACGCTGGTGCCTTACAGTGTTCTTTTCTTCATAGGCCTTGTTCTTCCTCCTCCAAACATAGCGTTGATCCATGGGCCCAAACAGTTCTAATTTTGTTTCATCAGTCCACAGAACACTATCCCAAAACTTCTGTGGTTTGTCCACATGACTTTTGGCATACTGCAGTCGACTCTTCGTATTCTTTGGAGACAGCAAGGGGGTGCGCCTGGGAGTTCTGGCATGGAGGCCTTCATTATGCAGTGTGCGCCGTATTGTCTGAGCTGAAACTTCAGTACCCACATCTGACAAATCTTTTCTCAGTTCCTCAGCAGTCACACGGGGACTTTTCTCCACTCTACGCTTCAGGTAGCGCACAGCAGTCGAAGTCAGCATCTTCTTTCTGCCACGACCAGGTAGCGTTTCAACAGTGGCTTTTGTCTTGAATTTGCGAATGATGCTTCCTATGGTCTCTCTTGGCATGTTTAACATCTTTGCAATCTTCTTATAGCCATTGCCCTTCCTGTGAAGAGTAATCACCTCTTCTCTTGTCTTCCTGGACCATTCTCTTGACTTCCCCATGTTTGTAACCACACCAGTAAATGTCTAGAAGGAGCTGAGTATCACAGTCATTTTAAAGCTGCCTAATTGGTGCTTATTATGCTTTATTGCTGCTCCTTGACATCCACAGGTGTTTTCAATACTTCGATTGAAAACACTTGAATGAACTTCTGTTCTTCAGAGTGGTAGTCTTTAAGGGGTTGAATAATTGGGTCAATACAGAATTCACAAAAGAAACATTTACTACTGTATTACAAAACCAATTGATGTCATTTTAGTTGCATATGGTTCTTTAAAAAGTCCTTGTAGGATTTCATTCTGAATACAATTACAAATGTCACTAAATTCCCTAAAACCCTTTACAGCATTGGGGGTTGAATAATTTTGAACACAACTATAGGTATGTGGTTAGACCCAAATCTATCCTTCGGCCCCACATCGAAAAACTTTCATCTAAACTTTACCCCAAACTAGGTGCCCTGTACAGAAACAAATCCTGCCTGAGCCCCGCAGTTAGAAAGCAGATTGTACAACAAATGCTTATGCCAGCTATTGAATACAGAGATGTACTGTATGCAGCCGCCCCGCAAACGCACCTCCAGAAACTTACTACATTGTATAACTCATTCTGCCGCTTTGTGCTACAATGTAACTACATGACCCACCATTGTGACATGTTAAAAGAACTAAACTGGCCGTCGCTGGAATCTAGACGCACCCTTCACCTTTCCAACCTGGTGTTTAAGAGCTTTTCTGGGAAGCTGCCACCCTATCTGAATAGGCAGCTTCCCTCAGCAGTTCCCTCATCCTATAACCTCCGATCCAGGACTTGCACCTTACTTGCAATACCACTATACAAAAAGAAAGTGGCTCAATCCTTATTTTCCTACAGAGCACTGCAATTATGGAATAACCTCCCAGACACCATCAAATCTTCCCCCAGTCTTAAGTCACTCAAGAGCTCCTTACTAGCATACCTTAATATGGAATGCACCTGTAAACATGTAACACAGTGACTATATACAGAATGCACCTGTAAACATGTAACACAGTGACTATATACAGAATGCACCTGTAAACATGTAACACAGTGACTATATACAGAATGCGCCTGTAAACATGTAACACAGTGACTATATACAGAATGCGCCTGTAAACATGTAACACAGTGACTATATACAGAATGCGCCTGAAAACATGTAACAGTGACTATATACAGAATGCGCCTGTAAACATGTAACACAGTGACTATATACAGAATGCACCTGTAAACATGTAACACAGTGACTATTTCCTACATATTTATTTTCTGTTAATCTGTATATTTGTTTTGTGTTAATTTCTTGCATTTTACTACCTTGTATTTCTGTAACACTTCAATGTTCTTGAACCCAGGACATACTTGAAAACGAGAGAAATCTCAATGTGTCCTTCCTGGTAAAATCCTTTATAAATAAATAAATATTATAATGAAAATATTATTGCACAATGGAACTTGGACTCATTAAATAGGGAATCCCTCCCTAAATGTGTTTTGGCATTTGTTTACTAATACATAATTGAAAATAAAAAATAAAGAAAACACCAAGACATAAAAAGTAATTCCCCATAATGCTTTCCTGTCACTCATTTCTGTGCGGCATGCCGCCGGGGGGGGGGGGGGAGTTCTGAGCAGAGAGATGTCAGGAGTAGGAACACAGGGTGATGCAGGGTGCTCGCGGGGTTCATAGCTCCTGTGTGTGCAAAGGATGAAACGCGTCGAGAGTATCATGTGTGTTTAACAGTTTGTTTTTGGCACTCCTTTAGGCTGGTTGCTATTCCCCTTGTAATTATTTGGTGATTAGGGGTATGATTTAGTTGCCATCCAGTTGATCCCACTATGGTAAATTGACATTGCATCTTTCCATCTTATTGTATTGTGGTCTTAATTAACATTGGTGTATAGTAGGCAGCTTGAGCTGCCAAGGTATGACTTCAGCGCTGCGGAATATGCCAGCGCTTTATAAATAAAGAATAATAATAAGATCCCATTGTGTCATACTCGGTTTGATTGTGCGGAATTCTCACTTTCATTTTATTGGTGAATTATAGGCAGTCTATACTGCCAGGGTATACCCTAAGTGAGATTATGGTCTGTGCGTCAGTACTTTACTACACTTTCTGATTTACTGAGGGTGTAGCTCCACTACGCATTAAGGTACTGATCAGGTACCTAGTTATATTGTGGTTTTCTAGGTGGAGTGGTATTTTTATGTTCACAATTGTATGTGTTAATGTCTATTTTTTTTTTTTCCAATAAGGATTTATTTTTGAGCACCCTGTACGGTAACTTTGTTACCAATTACTTTTTTTCTCGTTAATAATTTAGGGTTCAGTCTTGATCTCAAGGTGTGTCTGTCGCTTTTATATTCCATCTTGTCTATTTTAGCCCATTGTAGTATGAATTCTGAGCAATATGAGTTTCATTAAAATGTATTTACTCAATATTTATTTCTTTTTTGTTTATTACTTCTGGGATAACATACAGATACACAGGTTTCTCCATCACTTATTGGATGTTTTGTTTCAGTCATGTTTGTGCTTCATGTCTTTGCAGGCTGGGGAAGTCAAAGCTCTAAGGTCCATATTCATCACAGCACGTGGCTTCATTTCCCTGGACACAACCTGCGCTGGATCCTCACCTTCATCCTGCTCTTTGTGGTGGTGTGTGAGATCGCAGAGGGCATCGTGTCAGACGGGTGAGTCAGAATAGTCTGCATATCTGACCGAGCTATTTATAAAGGGGCACAGCCTGAGAACTGAGGTGCTGCAATTTGTCATCCAAGACATCCACCCCGCGCGCGCACGCGGCCTGTAAACCACATCACAACATTCCACACCGAGTGACAGTCTGGGATTAATGGCTTTATGAAACATTGAAGGGGTTATTCAAAGAGAGACGAATTTGCCACCGAATTGCACCAAATTGCTCCACAGCAATGTGCAGTGTGTACGAGGGCATCACAGAGTTCCACAGCAATGTGCCGTGTGTACAAGGGTGTCACAGAGCTCCACAGCAATGTGCAGTGTGTATGAGGGCATCACAGAGCTCCACAGAAATGTGCAGTGTGTACGAGGGCATCACAGAGCTCCACAGCAATGTGCAGTGTGTACGAGGGCATCACAGAACTCCACAGCAATGTGCAGTGTGTACGAGGGTCTCACAGAGCTCCACAGAAATGTGCAGTGTGTATGAGGGCATCAGAGCTCCACAGAAATGTGCAGTGTTATTAGGGCATCACAGCTCCACAGCAATGTGCAGTGTGTATGAGGGCATCACATTAGGTCCACAGCAACAGTTAAAAACTCCCACACAGGCTTGAGGCCTACCTAGATACCGCCAGTTAGATTGTCCTCAGAGCCTCCGTATACACTGCAATTTAACATATGTTTATCAGACACGTAACAGCTGAGTTTGACCAGATGGAAGAAATCCTATTAATTTCGGCGCTTTGTACCCGACCCCAGATTTACTGAGCCAGTTGTGTCACCGTCTCCCACGCAATTATCTGCAGCAGTGGTTACATAAAGGAAATACTCACATACCGCACCAATAGCAACGCACTACCTGTATATTCCAACCTCACTGCCGGCTACAATACGTGTATTTTTACACCAGATACAGTGACAGCTTCCTCCACGGCAATTCAACATCAAACACGTCCTGGATTTAACACCTCAGGCATCTGAATTATTAACATGTGGATAAAACGTTAAGTCGCCTGTTAAGTGAACACAGTGTTACCATCAGTCAGTGCACGGTGTCCATTTTTCAACAGTTTCCTTTTTTTGCCCTTAAAGGGCCAGTACCACCAAAAACCGCAATGTGCTTATTGTGTGCATTTGATGTTGCTGATATCTTACATGTGTTTTGTTTTTCTCTTGTATGTTTAGTTTAGAAAATATTTTCCTCTATATGTGTCACTGGGCGCATCCATTGTGTGATATTTTCCTCTATGTGTCGCTGGGCGCATCCATTGTGTGATATAGAGGAAAATATCACACAATGGATGCGCCCAGCGACACATATTTTCCTCTATATGTGTCGCTGGGCGCATCCATTGTGTGATATAGAGGAAAATATCACACAATGGATGCGCCCAGCGACACATATTTTCCTCTATATGTGTCGCTGGGCGCATCCATTGTGTGATATAGAGGAAAATATCACACAATGGATGCGCCCAGCGACACATATTTTCCTCTGTATCACTGGGTGCATCCATTGTGTGATACTTTGTATCTTTCCATCACTTGCTCCTCACTGTGTGACTTTGGCCATAGAATGGAGTGAATGGGTAAGTCACCGACTCACATTGTATTGTGTGGGATGTATTCAAAGGACATTACCAGGGGATAGAATAGAAGGGCCCTATTACACTCTTGTTCCTAACGGTAGCTCTCACTTGCGTGAGCACTACCGTTAGCTGCGGTATCTAACGCATTTTACAATCCAAACGCGTTAAAAAACCCGTTTGCGTTTGGTACCTTGCGCTTTTTAGCGCGAGGTTACTGTACTTTGCGCTCCCTAATCAGCGCTGGATTACAAAGTCCTAGCGCTGATTAACGCCTGGCTCTGGTCAGCGAAAAGTATTAACCAAAGCCAGAACCTGGTGTTAACGGATTCCGCTTCTGCAGAATCCGTTAACACCAGCAATAAAAGCAAGAAAAAAATTAAGCACATACTCACCCTCTGTCCCGCGGCGATGACCGCGGCTCTGTCTGCCTCCTCCGGCCGGCGGGAGCAGGGAAAGACCAGGGGAAAAAGTCCCTCCTGTCTCTCCCTGCGTATCCCTACGCCGATTGGCCGGATCTCGCGACGCGAGATCCGGTTGGTCATGTGACTGGCAGGGGGCAACTCAATAGAGTCCTATGGACTCCAGCGTGTGTATGCTTTGTAACAGGCGGAAACAATGCAGGCAGCTTTTTTAGCGCCTGCATTGTAATCCAGCGTTATAAAAAGTTTTTCCACCCTTGCGCCCACGTTTTAACGCCAGGATTGTAATAGTGCCGAAGTCTTTAAGCTTCCTATCTTATCTCATTCAGCTGCCGTATCTTAGGAGGTCTATTGTGTTCTCCAGGCTACCTATCTAAACATTCCCTTCTCCACCTCTTTAAACTGTTTAATACTGTAGATTATATAAACCACAAAAGTAAAGAAAACACTTTTAGTAAATGTTGCCTCATGGGGGGATGGTAGGGAGATAACCTAAATTTCTCCTTTTTACATGCAATTACGTCAAACAAAGGGGAAAAAAACACAGCATGTTTTTTATAATGTGTTTTATTTGTAATGCACAAGTAATCTAGTTACAGCTCATGTAAGTGTTAGTGTCCCTTTGAGTAATTGGGCAGATCCTGTTGACAACCTCTGCCCAATTATTTTTTATATTTTTGGGTGATTTTATTCACATTTTCACCGCACGTAGCTCCTCTACGGCTCCAGAACCTGGAAGTCCCTGAAGCTTTTCTGCGTAGTGAAGAAACCGCACATTGTGCAGCGCTACTGGACTCACACACTTTTCGTACACAAGTTCCATAGCGCCTGCGCAGAGCGATGGATCGGAGCTGCACGCGCATGCACAGATCTAACCCATAGCTACCTCTCTGAGAGCGCTCGCTACAGCGATTGGTCTCAGAGGGTGACGTCGCCCACTCTCTGTATGTGAGATCACTAGTGACCGATCTGGTGACCGGCAGCCGGGAAATTCTAAATCCTGACTGCTGGTGACGCTGGGTGTGTGGACTTCACCCCGCGAAGTCACCAGATGTGTGTGGGGGGGCACTCCTCGCATCCTGACCACTTTATCCTTTAATCACCCCATTACTCATCCACCGTAAGAGTCCTATCAGGACAATAAGGCTGGGGTCAGACGAGCATAGTGTTCACGTCCGTGATTGCACCTAAAAGTACGTCCGTGATAGCATGACAGAAAGCCCATTGGAGCCCGACACATGAAGTACGTCCGCACTGAACTGCGGACGCATGACGGCCGCGGCCCACGGACGCAAGGCAGGCAAGAACGTACAACCACTAGAACGGCCGCACAAAGTGCGCTGCGTCCACAACGTCCGCATAGCTTTGTGTGTGAGTGATGGAACGTGGTCAGACGGACTGCATTTATACGTCCAGCATTTTTCACGGACAAAATGGTTTTGCTTTTTAATTTATTTTCCCTCCTACATCCGTCAAAATATACGTCAGTGAATAAACGGACTGTGTGGCCACTACTGCGTCTTCCGTACTGACATCCGTCCGTGTGCACAGACGTACAGTCCGTAGAAATCACGCTCGTCTGATCCTTAACCCTCAGGATGCCGAGCGCCAACCCAGGACTGTCCGTCCCGGGAGATTTCGGTTGGAGTCTGCGAAATGCAAAAAAGTCTGAAACTTTAAAAAAAGAAGAAAAAAAGATGCATAACTAAATAACGAACGCCACACTGCAGAACCTCGTTCTATAAAACCGTCTTCAACCATGGAGACGTAACAGATAATTAATATTTTTGTTTATGTAAAAAAAAAAATATATATATATATATATATGATATATTTTTTTTATTTTAGGCTGGGGTCAGACTAGCGCACTTTTAACGTGCGTTCTGGTGCACTTAATCACGGCCGCACTAGCAGCAAATGACGGGCAATGACGGCCAATATACGAAGTACGGTCGCACGAAAGTCCGGCCGCGCAACGCAAGTGGAAAATGAACGCATTTTTTCGAGAATGCAGAACCGCTAGTACTGACGTACTGAGTGCGCAGCGTCCGCATAGCGGCGTGTGTGCGTGATTTGGAGACGTCAGATGCTGCTCGTGTCCGGCCAACATAACGTCCAGACACCCAAAGTTTCCTGGTTTGGATCCGTAACAAATCATGCACGAAAATGCGCATCGTATGACCGTTTTCACGCATTCCGTGAAAGAATACGTCAATGCGTTCGGACACACTTTTTGACGGTCGCTGTGAAAAATGCGTTAGTCTGACCCTAACCTTAGACTGAAAACTTGGATACGTTAATCGTTTCTTGTATCCGTTTGTAAGAGGCGTCCCAAAAAAAGTGGAAATTATCTCTATTTGGACAAATCCCACGTATTTCCTCACCATTTCTGCCAGTTAATTTTAGGAATAATATTTATACGTTTAAATTTGTCCCATTTTTTCCTCCTTATTTGGGCAAACTCGTTATTAAGCGACTAGAAACCGTTCTGTTACTCATTATTAGCTAAATATAAGCCCCCTCTGTAATATCCCTATTCCCAGCATCCCGCTTGGTGCTCATTTATACAAAGGTCAAAAAATAAATAAATACATTAAAGCCCTTGCGTTATTAATCTGACGGATTTATGTGCTGCAGGAAGCTGATGGGTGTCGATTCACTAAACAGCGATTATATAAATCATAAAATAACCATCTATTACTTATTGTACTTTTTGTCTTCAGTACCCCCAGCCAGAGCCCACCCAAGTTAACGTTTAGTGAATAAACCCTTAAAATGCTTACATATGTACAGTAAGGGATCTTTAAAGCAGAAATCGCACGCAGAGGTCAAACCGCTTCGTTTTTATTGCGCCGATTTAATCGCGCGGCTGTTCTTCGGGCTGAAGCCCTCTCCCCAGAAATTAAAAGGGCCGAACGGACCCGTCTATTGGGTCTTATAATAAACATCTGTTTCAGGCCTGAATGGGAAATGCGATCCAGCGTTCACATCCGTGGGAATTAAAAAAAAAAGTAAATAATATTCCAGGGTCTGTTAAGGCTTTATTTTTTAAGGACAACAATATATAAATTAATGTGGAATCTCAATTAAGTCCGGGGCAAACAGTCCCAGGGTTATGTATTTGTATAAAAAAAAAATACTAATAAAAAAAGAGGCTTAATGCAATAGAAAAATAAACACGAAAAGAAGCCAAGATATAAACAATGTAACAAAAGCAATGACAGAATAAAGGGCAGCGATAGAAGTATCTGTTCTTCTTGAATTATAGAAAAGAAAAAGAAGTTGCATCTGAACATGCAGGCGTAGCTAAGGCTAAGGTCAGACGAACGCAGTATTAACGTGCGTTTAGCCGCACTTAATCACGGCAGCGCTAGCAGGAAATTACGTCCAATGACGGGCAGCATACGAAGAACGGCCGCACGAAAGTGCGGCTGTGCAACGCAAAAGGCAAACAAACGCATTTTTTCGAGATCGTCAAACCGCTAGTACTGACGTACAGAGTGCGCTGCATCCGCTAGCAGCGTGTGTGCGTGATTAGGAGACGTCAGATGCTGCTCATGTCCGGCCAACATAACGTCCAGACACAAAAAGTGTTTTATTGATGATCCGTACAAAATCAAGGACGAAAATGCGCAACGTATGACCGCTATCGTGTATTCCGTGAAAAAATACGTCCATTCGTTCGAATGCACTTTTTCACGGACAACGCGAAAAATGCGTTAGTCTGACCCTAGCCTAAGTCGAAGCATTTGAGGTTTAGTCTATGGCTGCCAGGTCGGCCATGTTTTTCTGGACACATAAGGGCGGGGACAGGCGATCGCGCGCACTATGTGCGCCTGTACTGACGCACCTCCCGGCGTACATCGTAGCATTGTGACGCTTCAATGGGGCCGGCCACACGCTTATGCATGCGCACGAATTGCATGCGTTACAGTGGACATGCCGCGGATGTTCTGAAAGCTGAAGCGCTACGACGGGGCTGCAAAGCGCGATCCTCCATAGGACCAACTGCACTCAGCGAGGTGGTCAGACGGGCGCCATAATGGAAGGAACGCTCACTCTCAGACGTTCCCGCCGCTCTGCAATACACTCGTCTGACCCCGGCCTAAGAGGTTATTCAGAGAGAGGCGGATTTGCCACCGGAATTGCACCGAACAGTGAATTTCCCCATACGGTGCAATTTCGTGGAAATTTGCCAAATATGGCAAATTGCTAGTGAAATATGGTGCAATTCGGCGGCAGTGAAATCCCCATAGAGAAGTGATGGTTAACCGATTCAGAGACACCGCACAGCAGAGAAATGCCCAGATTTTCATTGCTTTCGTTCAACAGGTTTAAGCAGGCGAATCGCATTGGGTTCAATGTAAAAAAAATGCCTATTAATGAATTAATTTTTTTATTCAACCTGTTATTCTTTTCATTTGCAGCAAAAAGGCTTTATCAATTTATTTTTTATATATTTTTTTTTGCCATTTTTTGGTAAACTTTTTGATACCGATTTGTCTTAAATGGCTTTTTTTTTTATTCTGTAACAGTCAGACCTTTTTATTATTATTCATAGTACCTTCTATATGATTTCTATGCATTAGTTTTGTTTAAAACGCTTTTAAAAATTGCGGATTTTTTCGCGAGTGAGAGCACACCAAGTTTTGGTGCTCTCTGAATAACCTAATGTATTCATGCTGTTGGGCACTGGATGAAATATGCCACCCCGCAGCATGTATAATCCATACGCTGTAGTTAAGAATTCAGAGAGGAATTCCAGGTGACCTGCCTTGATTTCCTTCCTGCAGTGTATGAATTATATATGTTGCAGGGCAGCACATTTCCCTGTGCTCTCCCACTGCAGGAGATGGTAATATGTGCCCAGGAAAACATGGCCGACCTGACAAACTTAGGTTATTCACCATATAAATATACATATAAATCAATCCAAAATCAATCAATCAATACAAAAAACAATTAAAAAAAATCAACCAAAATCCAGATCAGGGACGGCTAACCTCAGTTAGTGCAACAGTGACCCCTTTAGGTCTGCCGTGGTAAAGTCGAATAAAAAAAGTGATTGCAAGAATCCAAAAATAGACTATTGGTTAAAAAGATGTTGTATATTGGGGTAACTGGGCCTAAGTTGACACGGCCTTACATGGAATCAAGATATTGATGATTAGGGGGTAAAAATGCCGTTAGTGTTATGAAGAAAGACTAGAAAAGCAACAATTATGCAAAGCTTGTCTTGTTAGTAACTTTGCTTACCCCCCCCAGCCAAACCCTAACTTCAGTCTTCCCAATGTGTATCAGAAAAGGACCAGAATCTGTTGCCCCGAAATGAAGCGAGTCGGTGATTTGACCCCACACAGAGATTGTTCAGTGATTTATATGATGTAACGGTTCGTCGAAACGCGCCGGAATACTGAGACTAATGTGTCCAGATCACTGTATCGCTAACACGACTCTCTGCTTTCTCCTTCAGGTTTTCCAAGTCACGCCACCTGCACTTGTACATGCCGGCCATCATGGCGTTCCTCGCCGCTATCACCTCCGTCGTCTACTACCACAACATCGAGACGTCAAACTTTCCGAAGCTATTAATAAGTACGTTCCAGTCTAAGAATAGAGGGCGAGTGTGTTATCTGTCCCTGGTGTAACTGAACGTACGGCAGCGAATACCTACCTGATAGCATCATAATCCCAGCCAGGACAGGCCATCAGGAATCTTGGTGGTCCTTTACTTTAGGAGTTACAGGAGATCAGCCCCCTCCACCTCCCAAAACTCAATGTATGATATGCTTTTTTAGAGGTTACCTCTATTGCAGATGGAGGGGTTAGATACTTGATGGTCCAGCGAAGGATCATTGAGATAACTTGTGGTCCATTAATGGGTTAAATGGAAATTCCCATTGCTCTCGTGTGGGGGACATAGTGGTCCAGTGGGAGAGCAGCGCTGTCTGTATCTCCCTTGAGTGCAGAACGTGCAACTAATCCCTCATGGTGCTGGTGCTCAGCGATGACGTGTCCGACTCACACCGAGTGGCGGCACTGCGAGGGAGCAGTTACATAGTCTGCACCCTATGTTAAGTATGGGCCGCATTGCTCTCCCACCAGACATCTGGTTAACACAGTCGTTCACCCTCTGGACTACAAGGGATTACTAGTTATCCTCCACTGGCGGAACACCAGGGATATGGCACTATATTACTACATGGGCTCGGTTTATGGTTGCCAGGTCGGCCATGTATTCCTGGAGACATTACAATTTCATGCAGAGGGGGAGCAAAGGAAAAATCAAGGCAGGTCACCGGAGATTCCTCCCCGACAGCGTATGGATTATACATGCTGCGGGGCGGCATTTTTTCACGCACTGCCCATCAGCATGAATACATTTAGGCTAGGGTCAGACTAACGCATTTTTCACGTTGTCCGTGAAAATGTGCGTTCGAAGAATGGACGTATTTTTTCACGGAATACGCAATAGCGGTCATACGATGCGCAGTTTCATCCGTGATTTTGGACGGATCATCAATAAAACACTTGTTGTGTCTGGACGTTATGTTGGCCGGACATTAGCAGCGTCTGACGTCTCCTAATCACGCACACACGCCGCTAGCGGACGCAGCGCACTCTGTACGTCAGTACTGGCGGTTTAACGTTCTCGAAAAAATGCGTTCATTTTCCACTTGCGTTGCGCGGCCGGACTTTTGTGCGACCGTACTTCGTATATTGGCCGTCATTGCCCGTCATCTGCTGCTAGTACGGCCGTGATTAAGTGCGCCAGAACGCGCGTTCGCACTGCCTCAGTCTGACCCTAGCCTTATATGTGCCCAGGAAAACATGGCCAACCCTAGTCCAGCTCCTCCAGAGGACCCAAGAGCCCAGTGACAGCTGTCTAAGGCTAGGACGGGCGTTATGTTGGCCGGACATTAGCAGCGTCTGACATCTCCTAATCACTCACACACGCCGCTAGCGGACGCAGCGCACTCTGTACGGCAGTACTAGCGGTATCACGTTCTCGAAAAAATGTGTTTGTTTGCCGCTTGCGTTGCGCGGCCGCACTTTTGTGCGGCCGTACTTCGTACATTGGCCGTCATTTGCTGCTACTACGGCCGTGATAAAGTGCGTTCGCACTGCGTTCGTCTGACCCTAGCCTAAGCACTGTCGTGGTTTGCAGGGCACCCAGAAGCCACCGGGCCCAGGAACAAGTTGTTTTATGTCACCCGCACTGGTCCCGCCAACTTGTGGTGCCTGGTAACATGCGGTTTTATTGCAGTGATGTGGAAATAGTGCGCGTTTGAGTGTTCTTGCAGTTTCCACGACTGCTATTTTGCCATTGACCTACAACGATCCTCTTCTCTGTGTTTAGAATTTTTGTGCAAAGTTGCAGATTTTGTGCATCGCGATTCATTGATTGGCAGGCAGCAGGAGATTAATTAGATTGGCATCTTATGGGTCTCCTGCCGTCGCCGCCAGCTGTCAATAAATAATGAGGTTGGTTTCTAGGCTTAGACTCAATACCATGAAAGGTGATTTTAAGAGAAAAAAAATAGATATATATATATTTTTTTTTTCCTATCCAGAGTGCAGGTTTAACTGTTAAAATCTTGAATTTCTTTATTTTTTTTCTCATTTATAAACAGCAAAATATAGCTTTATGCTCTGAAATCCACATTTTTTGAATTGTAAATTCATCTTTAACGCTGGAAATAATAATCAGTAAAAACAGCCAATGTGCATTTTTCTAAATCAAAACAATAGGACGTTTACTTAAATCTTTGTTAATTGAACTTGATAGACTGAGCGAGGGGAGTGATAGAATGTTCCTTGGAAACGCATCACCTGAGAAATTAGATAGGGACCCCTTTGTGAATAGATGTATAGCTTTGCCAGATCCTCCACGTTTTGCTCGACGTATATAATGTATTCATGCTGATAGACAGTGTATGAAACATTAATCCCTGCAGTCTGGATGCATATGCTGCAGGTGACAAATAGAGTAGAGTAATCTCTGCAGCATGAATCATACATGTTGCAGGGCAGCACCTTCTGATACACTTAATGTATTCATGCTGTTGGGCAGTGCATGAAAAGTACCACCCCGCAGCATGTAGAATTCATACGCTGCAGCTAAGAAATAAAAGGAATCCCAGGTGACCAATGCTACATCAGAAATGGATTTTCCTCCTGAAGCTTATACAGTATATATTGCAGGGCAGCACTTTTCCCTTTGCTGCCCTCTGCGTGAAATCGTAATACACACTATATTGCCAAAAGTATCCGCTCACCTGCCTTGACTCGCATATGAATTTAAGTGACATCCCATTCCTAATCCATAGGGTTCAATATGACGTTGCTCCACCCTTTGCAGCTATAACAGCTTCATCTCTTCTGGGAAGGCTGTCCACAAGGTTTAGGAGGGGGTTTATGGGAATTTTTGACCATTCTTCCAGAAGCGCATTTGTGAGGTCACACACTGATGTTGGATGAGAAGGCCTGGCTCTCAGTCTCTGCTCTAATTCCTCCCAAAGGTGTTCTATCGGGTTGAGGTCAGGACTCTGTGCAGGCCAGTCACGTTCATCCACACCAGACTCTGTCATCCATGTCTTTATGGACCTTGCTTTGTGCACTGGTGCACAGTCATGTTGGAAGAGGAAGGGGCCAGCTCCAAACTGTTCCCACAAAGTTGGGCGCATGGAATTGTCCAAAATGTCTTGGTATGCTGACGCATTCAGAGTTCCTTTCACTGGAACTAAGGGGCCAAGCCCAGCTCCTGAAAAACAACCCCACACCATAATCCCCCCCCCCTCCACCAAACTTTACACTTGGCACAATATAGTCAGACAAGTACCGTTCTCCTGGCAACCGCCAAACCCAGACTCGTCCATCAGATTGCCAGATGGAGAAGCGCGATTCGTCACTCCAGAGAACGCATCTCCACTGCTCTAGAGTCCAGTGGTGGCGTGCTTTACACCACTGCATCCGACGCTTTGCATTGCACTTGGTGATGTATGGCTTGGATGCAGCTGCTCGGCCATGGAAACCCATTCCATGAAGCTCTCTGCGCACTGTTCTTGAGCTAATCTGAAGGCCACATGAAGTTTGGAGGTCTGTAGCGATTGACTCTGCAGAAAGTTGGCGACCTCTTCGCACTATGTGCCTCAGCATCCGCTGACCCCGCTCCGTCAGTTTACATGGCCTAGCACTTCGTGGCTGAGTTGCTGTCGTTCCCAAACACTTCCACGTTCTTATAATACAGCTGACAGGTGACTGTGGAATATTTAGGAGCGAGGAAATTTCACGCCTGGATTTGTTGCACAGGTGGCATCCTATCACAGTTCCACGCTGGAATTCACTGAGCTCCTGAGAGAGACCCATTCTTTCACAAATGTTTGTAAAAACAGTCTGCATGCCTAGGTGCTTGATTTTATACACCTGTGGCCATGGAAGTGATTGGAACACCTGATTCTGATTATTTGGATGGGTGAGCCAATACTTAGGCAATATAGTGTATGTCCCGGAAAACAATGGGCGATCTGGCGACTCCAAATCTGAATTAGGGGGGACGAGGATACATTTATAAACTGATTTGAGAGGTGGAAAGGGATTCCAGGATAGAGTCCCCAGGTCGGCCATGGTTTCCTGGACACATTTTAGGATTTCATGCAGATGGGAGCACAGGGAAAAGTGCTGCCCTGCAGCATGTATAATTCATATGCTGCAGGAAGGAACTCAAAGCAGGTCACCTGGGATTCCCTTCTGATATTTTTTAGCTGCAGTGTATGGGTTCTATATGCTGCGGGGTGGCATTTTTCATGCACTGCCCATCATGCATTACTATATGTGTCCAGGGAAACCTGGCCGATCCGGCAACCCCAAGCAAGAAAATGTATCAGGTCAGCAGATTTCATGTATTGCTCAGCTAGGTTTGCCAGATTAACCATGAGCAATCCCTGGACACAGGTTACCATTTCACACAGGTGGGAAGCACAAGGAAAAGTGCTGCCCTGCAACATGTATAATTCAGATGCTGCAGGAAGGAAATCAAGGCAGGTCTCCTGTACCTTACGGATTATGCATTTTGCAGGGTGACATTTTTCATGCACTGCCCATCAGCATTACTATAGGTGTCCAGGGAAACATGGCTGGACAGACACCCCTATGTGTAAGTGGTATGTGTGCAGGTGGTCCTGGCTGACACTATATGAGTGTTTTCCGGTCTTTATTTTCTGTATCAGTCTTTGCATTTGTAATAACAATATCTAAACATTCCAAGAAAAAGTGAGTTACGTAAACAATGTGCATTGTCCCCTCTCCTCAGCGCACGCAGCTGCACAAACCTATTATTCCTTAATTCACTGCTGTATTCGCTTTGCTCAGGCGGAGGAACGCGCACGTTTATCCGTTTATTTATGGCTGGTCTCGCTTAGGTAAACGCAATTCAATTATCTTTAAGCAGCAATTAAATCCCGTAATCTGTTTTATGAAATGATTGCTCTCGCAGCATCCAGGGATGGAGGAGATACGGGGAGTGAAATGCATTGTTTAAAGGACAATCAGAAAAAGGCCTATGCAAAACAAGCAACAATTACTGGTGAGAAAAATAAAAGCAATTTTATTTGAATAATTCAAATTTAAAGGAAACCAACACAAAAAGGAAAAAAGTGAGTTTAGGTAGGAGAAGGCGATTGCAATGCTCATGCATAAATTATAGGTAAGGGTATACCGGAGGAGGATTTAATTGGTCCCTGTAATTGAACTCGGCGGTTCGAGCCGCCTGCAATACCCAGCTATTATAGGATGTAACCGTTAGGAGGCAACGGGAGAATAAACTCAGGTGCCCCCCAAAAAATAGACCATCAATGAAGACTTAAGCCTGAAGTCAGAGTAACCAAGGTGAACAGTTAAAAACGGGTCAGCATCACGACTCGACACCCGTCTGAGAACGGTGAAACGCGTTGAGTCTTGATTCTGACCTCTTTTTAACTCTTCACCTTTATAATTAGTTTTGCTTCTATACATCATTGCTCATTGACGAATGCGATTGATTAGACTGACAGATGAGAAGCACAGGGAAAAGTGCTGCCCTGAAACATGTATAATTCAGATGCTGCAGGAAGGAAATCAAGGCAGGTCACCTGGGATTCCCTTTTGATTTCATACCTGCAGCGTATGGATTATACATTATGCAGTGTGACATTTTTCATGCACTGCCCATCAGCACGAATAAATTATGTGTCCAGGAAAACATGGCTGGTCAGACACCCCTATGTGTAAGTGGTATGTGTGCAGGTGGTCCTGGCTGACACTGAGTGAGTTTTTTCAGGTCTTTATTTTCTGTATCAGTCTTTGCAATTGAAATAACAATATCTAAACATTCCTGCGCGTCTCCTCCTGCTACTTTTTATCCCTTAGGCTAGGGTCAGACGAACGCATTTTTCGCGTCGTCCGTGAAAAAGTGCATTCGAACGAATGGACGTACTTTTTCACGGAATACGCGATAGCGGTCATATGATGCGCATTTTCGTCCGTGATTTTGTATGGATCATCAATAAAACCCTTTTTGCGTCTGGACGTTATGTTGGCTGGACATTAGCAGCGTCTGACGTCTCCTAATCACACACACACGCCGCTAGCGGACGCAGCGCACTCTGTACGTCAGTACTAGCGGTATCACGTTCTTGAAAAAATGCATTTGTTTGCCGCTTGCGTTGCGCGGCCGCACTCCGTATATTGCCCGTCATTGGCCGTCATTTGCTGCTACTACGGCCGTGATAAAGTGCGGCTGCACGCGCGTTCGCACTGCGTTCGTCTTACCCCAGCCTTAATGATTAATTTTGGTTTGTTTGCTTGTGACCGGCCCTGCTTAGAAGATAAATCCTCCTTCCTAGGGCGCGTTTAATTCTGCCTGCAAATAATTGTTTATAAAACTAAAAAAATAAATAAAAAAATAGAATGAAAAATGTATCAACTTTTACCAATTCTGCACATCCTACTCGTCCTGCAAATATAATATTGACGCAGGGAGATGTAGTGATTGTTAGAAAAATGAGGTGCGTTCATTACGACTTCGATGTTGATGCCGTATATTTCGGTTGCTGTTATAATGCTGTATTATACAGTATTTACTTTGCACCCTTGAAAATAAAGATTTAAAAAAAAACACACGTAGAAGAATTTGAAACTATTTAGAAACATAGAAACATAGAAAAATGTCGTCAGATAAGTACCTTTCGGCCCATCTAGTCGCCCAATTACATGGATACTTTATCTTTTGTTTAGGATAGCCTTATGCCTATCCCATGCCTGCTTAAATTCAATTACTGTTTTGGCCTCTACCACTTCTACTGGAAGGCTGATCCATGTATCCACCACCCTCTCAGTAACATAATGCTTCCTGATGTTACTTTTAAACCTTTGCCCCTCTAATCTAAGACTATGTCCTCTTGTTTTGCTACTTTGTTTCCTTTTAAATATACTCCCTTCCTCTACCTTGTGGATTCCCTTTACGTATTTAAATGTTTCTATCATATCTCCTCTGTCTCGTCTTTTTTCCAAGCTGTACATAGAAACATAGAAAAGTGTCGGCAGATAAGAACCTTTCGGCCCATCTAGCGTTTTCATTAGGGCTGCCGGATCGGCCGTGTTTTCCTGGACTCGTGTTACTAATTCATGCAGAAGAAGAGCACAGGGAGGAGCTGCGGCTGCCTGCAACCTGTATAACATATATGCTTAAGGAAGAAAATCCGTTTCATAATAGGTATGTGTCACCTGGGATTCCTCTTTGATTTACCTACAGCATATGCGTTCTACATACTGCAGTCTTGAGTTTTTTCACGCACTGCCCATCAGCATGGAAAAATTAAATGTGTCCAGGAAAACATGGCCGATCTGGAAACCCTAATCTGCATACGTCGCAATATCTTCTCCCACAATATCTGCTCCTCTGATGAGCTCAGCTTTCCCTCCTCTCACCTTCCCATCCTTGGCTTTGGTTGCAGTTCATGTTGCAGAGCCGCCTGGGAAATATTGATGATAAACAATAACAATACACTTTGGTTTCATTAGAATAACCCAGAACATTTCTAATTAAGGTCTGTAATAAAAATAAGTGTTAATGATGCTTCTAAAAATGAAAACCGACATGTTTGTGTAAACACAGAGATTGTGGGTGGGGGGGGGCGGTTTGTTACAGTATCACCACCAGCAGAATAACTGAGATGAGGTCTAAAATTGAAACAATTACCATGGCAACCAATGGAAACAGGAGAGACTTTCCATTAATTTTTCTTGATAATTGCCTCAAGTTTAGAAGTTTGTTTGAGGTTATTATTATTATGTCGACATGTATAAACTTCTGCAATGTTTCCTTTTGGCGATAATTAATTCCGAGAGGGAGAATAAAACCCAATTCAGGACCTGATCTCAACTCAGAAAGAAGAGGCACAAATCGAAAACCTTTGCGTCTGTGACTCGCCATTAACGTCCTTATTACGACTGAAGCGCTTCGCCAGCAACTCGTATTGTAACACGGCCGAGCTGCAACAAGATAACACCAGGTGATCTGTAGCACCGCTGTTACCAGCTCCATGAATCCATAGAACTCCATGGAGACGGACGAGAGCTCGCTCGAATGAGATCTGGCCAGGAGGTGGAGGGATACATGGAGGAACATTGTGAACTATCAGACGCAGATGGAGAACAAGCCGGTTGTAATGGCTCGTTTTCCATCTGTTGGGGGTCACGCCCTATACAAAGTATGGGAGACATTTATGGACAGTAACCTGACGCTACACCCGAGACGCAAGCTGAGGTTGTGTCTCAGATGGAATGGGATGAGTTAAGACCAAGCACAGTGATCACGCTGTTACACTGTACGTTATAATGTACGGTTCGAGCGCTGCGCCTTGCGTCCAGGTTGTGATCTTCTGTGTCCAGTAAACCTTGCACGTGGTGCTGGACCCTAGCTCCCCAGCCGTCTCCTCTGTCTGGGGAAATTAAGGCTGGCGATTAATCACGAGTTACATATTGGATCGAGCTCCACGTAAATTTTTAATGAGTTTGAGACAATCTAATTCCTGCTCTTTGGCCCGACGCCTCGGGAAGAGTTGCGCCAGTGATTAAAGTTAGATTAGAATTCAGGCTGGAACGAATGGGCTTTAAAATCACGGGAAATGGAAATGTAATCTCTGCTCGTGATCGCGAGGCGTGGATTCCACTCAGCGGCGTGTAGAATCAGCATCTCGTCGAAGTGTAACCCCCCCCTGGCTCCCACCCAAGGCTCGCTCATTTACACGATTCTAGTTAAAGGAATAGACGCTTGGGGACCCAGGAAAAACTGGCGCCAAACAATCCGGTGACTCCGCGACAAAGAAAACCCCAAGAGAAATGTTACCTACAATCAAGTGCACAATGAGATTTTGTTAATTTTCTTAATTATTACCTAAAACCATGGATTTGGGGGCGTAAATTGTAAAAGGGCTGATAATTTGGTAAAAAAAAACAATACTACCATGGAAATCTGCAGGGGTTCTTCACTGACCACCGTTGTGACACCAAAGTTACCAGATGTTATAAATATGGTGAACATTGATCTTCCAGAGAAGGAAAACTCAACACCAGCAGGCGTAGTTGATGCAAACACTGGCACCACCATTATTCTTCCATGAAATGAATAACCTGCGGCTGTTCTCCATTCAGCATTGGTCCAACGTTGGTTGTGACACCGGGAATATACTTCTACAATTTTACAGGGGGTTCTCCATAGGACTCCGGTAGAAACAATAGTGAAAAACCACTAGACATCCTTGACAGAAACGGCAGCGGAAACTGCTGAGAAATGTCACTCAATAACTTCAGCAGGAACAAGGGTGGACAGAACGATGAAAAGGCATGGGGAGCCAATAAGTTGCCTAACTAAAAAATTCGCAGTACTTGATCCAGCATGTGGCTCGATTTAATTCAGCCCGTTGGCTAAAATTGGCATTTTTTTCAGTTCGCGAGATTCCAATTCTGGTTTACCAACATTCCGAATCCCGTTGAAAATCCGGATGGAATATTGGTGCTTGTGGGTATACATTTCAATGGAAATATCGACTTTAGCAACTACAGAGAATTTGAACAACTCGTTCCTTTTTTATAGACATGGCACGTCCCATTTTATGTTAAACGGGAAGTAATCAATAAAGAGATAGTAATATCAGATATCCACCTCTCTATCTGAGCTGTAAAAATATTATGGGTAATCGTATGAATGTCACATTGAGCAATGGATGGATCCTCACACAATGGTGAGACGTTGGGTCAACTGGCTACTGCGAAAAACTCCCAGTCCCAGTTAGCGCTGGTTAAAAGATATTGCCAATAAATGGATTGGAAATTTCCACACTGGGGTTTTAAGTGGTTCTCTAACACATCATTTGAATGAAGAGTCTGGTAGTGTTTCATCTTGTGATGGTCATGGTCCTCACGGTGGTAGGTTCCTCGTTGGGATGATGGAATAAATAACCAGTGAATTTGATATTCTTGGAGGTACTAAGCCATTTATTGGATACTTCAAGTCTACTGACCCATTGGTGCTGATCCTGGATCAGGTGTCCATTGAGCTCTTCCTTGGTGATTTCCAACGTCCAGCTAAAAAGATCATTGACCAGCTGTTCGAGGTCTACTGTCAATCCAATTTATCGAGACCATTCTCTGGACTGTTGATTTCTCGTTTCTTGTTTCCAATGTCCCAAATATGAAGATAAAGCCAACAGGAGAGGCACAAAATGAAAACAGAAGGTCCAAGACAACACAGAAAGATTACAACTACCCTATGTCCCATATCAAAGCTGGAAGATATGTAGATGGGGGAATAAAATCTGACATACCCTCCCCAGACCCTCAACTAATGACGGCACATAGTCTCATCCCTTTTATTATTATTTATATTATCATCATTTATATAGCGCCAACCGTTTCCACAGCGCTGTACAATAACCAATGGGACTGAGACAAAATTAAGTCAAGCATAGGGATGGAAGCAAGACATGTAGAGGGCCCTGCTTAGAGGAGCTTACAATCTAGAGGAGTTGGGGTGGAGTAAGGCAAAAGGAGTTTTATTGGTCGTCAGGATCATTAGTGCTAGTGTTACAGAAATGGTGGGGGTCAGGAAAGGGTCCCTATCATAATGCGGGTTTCATACAACCAAGCCTTGGCCCATTTCTTCTGCCCATATTTGAAATGTAACATGTCTGGTAGGACCACCATGTGTTCTTCCTACTTCGTTCCTGTGTCAGAAGACAATGCATTAAAATGCAGCAAGACTATAAAAACCATTAAATAAAACATGTAACCCCAGTCGAGCACATGTGAAGCTCCCACGTGAGCCGTGTTCAGGATTGGAAGGGGCTCGGCCAGTTGGGAATGGAAGCTCTCGTTATTTTCATGCAATGCCAAGCATGTCCTCCTAATCCCAATAACACAGAGCTGTGCTAGATACGGGGAGATAGTTATGTATCCGCCAAGTGTCTATCAGCCGCATGATGGATTCCAGCAGCTCAGTGACAGCTCCATTCACTCTGCTAAACAGAGCTATAGATAAGATGACACAACTACTCTCCCGCTACGTCAGACTTTACATGTTCCTGCAGGTGAATTTCCACATGAGCTTCAATGATCAGGGAACCGAGCCTCACTTACATTTCTTGTGCGGCCTGACACCACGTTAAATTTACAAATGTCTGATACACTATCACTGACCTTGGCAACTAATGACGACTATATTTGTGAATATATATATATTTATTCTTATTTTATTCAAAATCATTTAATTTTAGCAATTTATGATAATTATATGTAATCTGTGTGTATGTATATATATAAATTATTTTATCTAGTTTTGTGTGTATATATATATAATAAAATTATTTGTGTAACTTTAAAATCCTTAATTTTAGCAACTGATGATGATTATAGTGAGACAAAGGGGGGGTGTGAGGATCCTGAGGACGAGCAACAGCACTAGTGGCCTGCTCTACGGTGGAGCCCGCTCAGGTCTCACAAGGTTTTAGCTTGCTTGTGCCATTACAGGGATGAATGCTCCATATGCAAATCAGTCTGCTCTTACCCAATGAGGGTGGCCAGTACTGATTGCCAAGGACGTCATCCCTGCACGAGAGGTGCAGCAACCCCCGACGATCGTTTCGGCCTTGTTAGGCCTCGCCAGGAGGGTATAGCTGACACCCTCTTGGCACATCAAGCAAGGGGTCCACGTCTGGATGACCCTGTAAACCTATAGTGAGACAAAGGGGGGGGTGTGAGGATCCTGAGGACGGGCAACAGGACGTCTGCACGATCGTCGGGGGTTGCTGCACCTCTCGTGCAGGGATGACGTCCTTGGCAGTCAGTACTGGCCACCCTCATTGGGTGAGAGCAGACTGATTTGCATATGGAGCATTCATCCCTGTAAGCAAGCTAAAACCTTGTGAGACCTGAGCGGGCCCCCACCGTAGAGCAGGCCACTAGTGCTGTTGCTCATCCTCAGGATCCTCACACCCCCCCTTCTCTCACTAATGATGATTATATGTAATTTTTGTGTGTGTATATATATATATATTGTAATCCTTGTACCCGCCTTGGTAGACTCAGGAACCATCTAGTCACCCTGGCATTTTTTCCCTTGTTCTGCCCGTATCCTCCACCATATTGTAATCCTTGTACCCGCCTTTGGTGTTATGTCCTTAATAAAGCATGGTCCTCTTGGGTTGCATAAACAAGTACTTTACTTTATTGATTTGACTGCTGTTCAGCAGGCAGCAGTTTTATCATTCAAAATAAAACAAACACATCCCTATAAAACTAACCCTAGCTCCTTTGAGCGCTGACTCACTTAAAGATCCCTTACTATCAGGGGCTTTCTTTTTTAAACTAAACAAACATAGGTTTCACCAACCTTAGAACTGTTGTTTCTGCTTGGAACCAAAACACTTTGCTCCTCTCCACACAGGCACCTCCCTCAGCCTGAAAAGCAGGCAGTGATTTCTTTTTTCTGCTGCTAAATGACTTCCAGCTGACCAGTGTGTGGAGAGTAAAAGAACCTCTTGGGCTTCCGTAATGTAGTTCAGAAATGCTCCCCCTGTAGCTAAATATCATATCCCTCCCTAAAAAGATTAGAGGGAATATACACACCTTCACAGACCACACCGTGTACTTTATCACAATATATATATATATATATAAATATCTATAAATTATATTTTTATTTGAGGTTGTATATTATTATTATATAGCATATATATAAAAAAACTCAAATAAAAAATAATAATTTATTAAAAATATTTTTTTTTTATTATTATTTTTATTATTTTTTATTTGAGTGTGCGTTTTATATATATACTATATAATATACACACTCAATTAAAAATCTAAAATAATATAGCCAAGTACACAGGCTATTTTTAATTGATGATTCATTAAAGTTTTTTGTATTTTACTGAAGACCCTAAGTGCATGCCGTTTTTTGCAGTTCTGTATCTTTCCTTGGGATTATGCATTGGGCATGACTGCTTTGTTGGCTGGCTGATTGGGGCAATTTATTGAGACTTATATAAATATATATATATATTAAAGAATTCCCGCATTCGTACATCTATCACATTGCTTTCTCCTGTGACACCGATTACCGAATGTATCAAAAAGACATGTCTTGAGAATAATCCCTGCGAGGACTGAAACGTTGATTATGTTATGCAATAAATTAGAAACTTTTGTTAGATATAGATAAGATTATATTTATTTTATTTGAAATCCTTAATTTCAATATATTTATCCTGGATTTTCTTGATGTATGTTGCAGGTTCGGTTTACTTTATCAGTCCTTGTGAAGAATTGATAAAAAATGAATTTGACACTTTAGCTATTTAGAAAAAGAAATCACTTTTAGTTTTTTCTTCCAATGTTGCAGGATTTGTACTTATTTCACATCATTTCCCCCACGTCACCTGCCGCCTAATTAATCCTGGTGACACATTATTGGTGTAAGCGATCGGCCTTCCCGCTTCACCTGCCTAATGATTTCTCCTAATGACTAGGTTAAATTTGCTGATAAGTCCCCAGCCGGCTCTTACTGCAGCCTCATCAGGGATTCCATGCGTCACATCTTAACCCTCACAGTGCCAGGAGAGCATGTGGGTCAATTAGTAATGCGTTGCTTAAGTGGTACTAGGTATACACAGAATATATATATGTAAATACACACTGCCCGGCCCAAAAATAGCCCACCCTTCCTCCCATACAGGTCTGTTATGATCTGGGGTGGCTTCGGTCGATCAGGTCAAGGTTCAGCGACGTTATCTGCCCAAAAAATGAGGTCATGTGACTCCCTGAATATACTGGAAGAGCATGTTTTTCCATCAATGTTTTTTTTGTCCCCTGATGGCACAGCGGGCATATTCCAAGATGGCAATGCCAGGATTCATCGGGCTCACATTGTGCGAGAGTGGTTGAGGGAGCATGAGACATCATTTTCACACATGGATTGGCCACCGCACAGTCCAGACTTTAACCCCATTGAGGTTAATCTTTGGGATAATGTGCTGGAGAAGACTTTACGCAGCGCCGCGACTCTCCCATCATCAACACAAGATCTTGCCACAAATTAATGCCACTCTGGACGCCAATAAATGCTGTGACATCGCATGAGTTTATCCACACGATGCCGCGGGGAATGCGTGACGCGATCACAACAAAAGGCGACACAATCAGATATTACAGAGTGTGACTTTCGTTTTGGCTGGGCGGTGTGTATGCATGTGTATATCTAGCATGGCATGGCATGGCACTGGCAAGGATGTTTCTGTGTTAAAACAGACCCTGAATGCAAAAAAGTGAGAAATTGGAGATATCATTTGCATGTCCTACCCAGAGTCTACCCAGAGTTCCTTTCCTTGCTACATATGTATGAATGTAGCACCTGAGATCTGTGGGCACAGTAACTCGCTTAATTGCTGGGATGTGTTAATTTTTTCTACCATGTTTTACTTTATTATTTGCTATTCTGGAGGCTTTTGATCTCACTTTTTGACGTCCACCATAACTCTAATGTGTACATATATATAGGAGATAATGATCCATTCCTTTTACTGATTTCCCTTTTTTCTCTATCTTTTCAGCGCTGTTAGTGTATTGGATGTTAGCATTTGTCACCAAGACCATTAAATTCGTCAAGTTTTGTGATAACGGCATTGGATTTTCTCACCTGCGGTTCTGTCTCACGGGATTATTAGCCATTCTGTACGGGCTGCTCCTGGCCGTCGAAATCAATGTCATCAGGTTACGGGTGAGTTCGATACAGTCTCCATTCATCATTTAAATAACACAACACCCAATATATGTCTTTTTTAAAGTCTAAACCAGGGCTGTCAAACTCGACCCACCCCCCCCCCCCAGAAGTTTCTGAACTGCACGTCCCATGATCCTCTGGCCATCTGTTGCATTCAAAGAATTCTGGGAATTGTGGACAATAAACATCTGGTGGGGCTGGAGATTGAGATCCCTGCCCTAAACATTCGTAGCTTGTAAAATCGAGATGAATACGGCATGTTTTCGGGTTATATTTAATTTATTTGTATAAAATGCCTTTTTTAATTATTTTAATTCCTGGGCAGCTCAAAAACCTCGTTTACATAAATAATCCAACATATAGAACCATAAAACCAAAATCTGAAAATTCCCAAAGGTGGACGACTAAATCTTTCTGATCAAATCACTGGGTCTGACTTGGCCGTCCACTCGGTCCGACTTGGCCGTCCACTGGGTCCAACTAGGGACAATTTTTTTCAAAGATTCTGAATGATCTGTGTCGTCCACTGGCAGCGAATATGTACGATACAGATCGACTGACAGGAAGACCGCCGGACTGAAAAAAACAAACAAACCCGCTGCTGAACACAGGTATTGAAGCCCTTTCAGCATCAGGGACAGCACTGGACCTCCCTGAATGTCTTTGACAGCGTTCGCAGGTGTGTGTTTTTCTTTTCAGTTCGGCGGCGAAGAAAAAAAAACGCATTTACAAAAAATCTGGAATTAAAAATTTTGCCTAAAAAAATACTCATAAAATTCAATAAAATCAATAAATAAAAAGGCATTTTTTGCTTCAAATGAAAAGAATAAACTGTTGAATAAAAAAATACAATTGAAAATATTATTTTGTATTGAATCCTTTGGGCTTTGCCCGTCGAACTAAATCACTTCTCTACGGGACAATTTCCCTGCCTCCGCACGGCGGTTTAACTATACATTTCATCTTTTTTTCATGTAACTTGTACCAGATCGTCCGTACTCATCTGACAAATCCCGTTCAAATGGGTAAAGATCGCTAGTTTGTTGTAGTCACACAAAGTCATTTGAAGTCGCCCAATGGAAGCCGGAGGCAGTGGACGAGGGCTGAATCTCCTCCTCAATGTTGTGGGATTGATCAGACGATGATGGACAACGACGCACACTTGCACCATCGCACGAATACGGACCCAGTGGACGGCCAGCCTAATGCTGTGTTTCTATAGACCAGGGCTGTTCACCCAGGCTCTCCAGATATTTCAGCACTACATCCCCCACGATGCTCAGCCACTTATTAGCAGAGCCTGGTGGGAGTTGTAGTTCCAAAACATCTGCAGGGCCAATGTTGAGGACCCCTGGTGTCATTCCGTTTCCTCTGCTGCTTAGTGGCAATGCCCCTAACCGGTCAGGTTTGCAGGATATGTGAAGCACAGCACAGGTGATATAATTTGCTGCTCAGGGATTGTAGGACTCCCCAAGGGAATCCTGCAAACCTGTCCTGTTAGGGGTACCTGAGGAGCAGGGTTTGGAAACAATGTTCTAGATCAGTGTTTCCCAACCGCGGTCCTCAAGTTCCCCTAACAGGCCAGGTTTGCAGGATCACCTTGAGGAAATGCAGACTGAATCCTGCAATCACTGAGCAGCAAATCATATCACCAGTGCTGTGCTTCACATATCCTGCAAACCTGGCCTGTTAGGGGGATCTGAGGACCTCGGTTGGGAACCACTGCTCTAGATCATATACCTTTTGTTCCAATTAGTAAAATAAGTGCATTATTATACTTGCTCTCTGTATGTTTCCCTTCGGGAATGCGCGTGGGCTCACGTACGGCTTATAGATACATCGAAAGCACTTTGTGAAATTGCAGCGTTGGCTTATTTTTTTTCTTTTATGGCCCTGATGGAATTACTTCTCGTTAAACGTCTTTGGAAAGTATTTAAAGGCAATTACACGGTGTAATACAGAGCGTCGGACGTCCCTAACACAAAGCTGTGGACATTAGCCTGGAATGAGATTTTCCGTCTATAAAAGCCTGGCCATTTTATTGACTCTAATCGGCTCATATAAAAACATGTTCTGTGCACCTCCCCAAGCTCCACCTTATAGATATTAAAGGGGATATTTACTAAACCCCGAACTTGTCACCGAACAGTGCAATTTCAGGGCAATTCGTCTATTCACTAAGGCTGGGGTCAGACGAGCGTGATTTCTACGGACTGTACGTCCGTGCAGTACGGACATCGTCAGTACGGATGACGCAGTAGTGGTCACACAGTCCGTTTTTTCACTGAAGTTATTTTTGACAGATGTAGGAGGGAAAAATAAATTACAATGAAAAAACATTCTGTCCGTAAAAAATGCTGGACGTATAAATGCAGTCCGTCTGACCATGCTCCATCACTCACACACAAAGCTATGCAGACGTTGTGGACGCAGCGCACTCCGCACGTCCGTTCTAGCAGTATTACGTTCTTGCCTAACCTGCGTCCGTTTGCCGCGGCCGTTGTGCGTCCGCAGTTCAGTGCGGACGTACTTCATGTGTCAGGCTCCAATGGACTTTCTTTCATGCTATCACGGACGTACTTTTAGGCGCAATCACGGACGTTAACACTACGCTCGTCTGACACCAGCCTAAGCTGTCAATACTCCAAATACTGACGATCTGACGGTGAGATACGGTGAAGCTCGCCACAATTCAATGATCTTCCGCAGCAGCGAAATTATCCCATAGACAGGGTTATTCAAAGATTATATTACTATTATGAGTGAAAAATAGGGACTTGCACTGCATAATAGGGCACTTGGGGGCTGTGATATGAGTTTATTTTTTTCCTTTTGGAGCAGCAGCAGCAGCAGATGTGAAATCTTGAATGTGATGGCTTTTAGTAATTTGTAAAATGTTCCATTAAGGGACGTGTTATGTTACCTGTGACAGAGAGGGTTTATTGTTGTGACAGTCCATTCTTTGGAGCTATTTTCAGCTGTGTGTGTGTGTGTGCGCAGTGTTTGTGTGTGTGTGCGCAGTGTTTGTGTGTGTGCGCAGTGTGTGTGTGCGCAGTCAGGCTGCATCACTGAAAGCGCGGAGGGTGACAGTAATTCCTCATAATTGCATCATTCGTACATTCACTCTGTGTTTATCATTTGTCTGCGGCGATGGAACCTCAGGGGAATCTAACAGTATCCAAGGCTGAAACGCGAATGAATGTCACGGGAATCTGTCACGCTGGGGTTTCCACCTTCTTTTGGATCACTGGTAAAAGGAGATAAATATGATAGTAAATGCCCTGCAGCTTTTCTGTGCAATTTGCATTCTAATTCAACTCACATAAAATAAGAACCGCACATTGTGCAGCGCTACAGGACTCACACACTTTCCGTACGCACGTTCCGTAGCGCCTGCGCAGAGCGATGGATCGGAGCTGCACGCGCATGCACAGATCTGATCCATCGCTGACTCCTTGAGAACGCTCGCTACAGTGATTGGTCTCAGATGTGACGCTCTCCGTGTGTGACGTCACGTCACTAGTGACCGGCAGCCGGGAAATTCAAATTTCCCGACTGCTGCAGGCACTGGGTGGGGGTGGTGATTACACCATACGGGGGAGATACGGGGGCACTCCTCACATCCTGACCACTTTACAAAACCTAAAGTAGGATGAGTAGAGTTTCCCTTTAATGCATTTTACAAGACGTGGTAAATGACACAGTTATGCATCTGATGACATCATGTTGGGACATTACAGGGATAATATATCGGATAAATTGGTCTCAGGTACAGTCACCTTGTTAATCAATAGCAAGAAAGAAAAACAAACAACAGACACATAAATACTGTTTCCAGCCTGTACTAGTGACAATGTATCTGTGTTTCTGTGCGTAGAACTTGATCAACATTCCGTCTGTGATAATGTCACTCGCTTGTACATAGAGTGAGACCCGCTCTATCATGTCGTCATCAGTTTATCAACATCAATTCACATACATAATGTTTTTTTCTGGGTTCTGTTTGCATATGAGCTCTATTATTTCATTCTTAACCTGTGACTGACACTGGACGTGATGCAATGTATCTCTTTTATCGTACTGTGACATCATCCAGTTGTTTCCTTAATGGTGGCGCCGTGCCCCAGCGTAGCAAATGTCATGATATTTCTAGGACACTTCATGTAATGTATCTCTTGTGTCTTACAGAGATATGTCTTCTATAAACACCCCAAAGAGGTGAAACCTCCAGAGGACCTGCAGGACCTTGGCGTTCGCTTCCTGCAGCCCTTCGTCAACCTCCTCTCCAAAGGGACGTACTGGTGGATGAACACGTTCATAAAGACGGCTCACAAGAAGCCCATCGATCTCAAAGCCATAGGAAAGCTCCCCATAGCCATGAGGGCAGTCACTAATTACTTTCTCCTTAATGAGGCCTTCCAGGCTCAGAGGGTAAGTCAGTGACGAGGCGGGCGATGTATGATACTGTGAGCGCAGTCCTCTCCCATGCGTCCCGGTAATATGTTTACAGGTGGCGGGTGCAGCCTGATGAATACACGGCATTGGAAATACATGACAGTAATGGGGCGCGTGTCATCCGAAACTGATAGGTAGCCATCAACAAAATATAACAGTAGCAGCAGTATCAGCATTGCATCGGTTTCCATGGTGACTGCACTGCATCACTTTTAGAATTTTGCTCAAGATTTCCCCTTTATCCCCAAATACACAGGGGGTTATTCAGAGAGCATCGAAAATGTACCGAAATTTCGGTGCTCTCTCGTTCAGCACATTTCATGGCGCTTCAGCGACTTCATTTTTCCGACCGTGTGGTGAATTCAGCATTCACTGCAGGGTCTCCAAAGTGCGCCGAACGGGATCTGCCGAACGCCGATGATCAGCCTGCCAACACCGTTGATCAGCACGCCGAATGCAGACGACGATCCACTGAACACCACTGAAGAAAGCAGATCAGCCGCTGAACTGAAGGTAAAGAAAAAAAAGGCCAATTTTAAAAAAGGCATTTAAAAGTGAAAAAAAAATGCACAGAAATAATATAAAGCGGTCTGTTACAGAATAAAAAAATCCGGCACTAAAAAAAATAGAAATCAGAAATTGTGATGAAAAAATGCCTAAAAGATATTAAAAAAATAATTAAATAAAAAGACTTTTTGCTGCAAATGAAAAGAGTAAACGGTTGAATAAAAACAGTATATTTTTTTACATTGAAACCTATGGGATTCGCCTGTTTAAACCTGTCGAACTGAATCACTGAAAATCAGGGCATTTCATTTTCATTGCGGTGATGTTCGGCGTCTCTGAATAGAGTAACCATTACTTCTCTATGGGGATTTCGCTGCCGCCGAATTGCGGTGAACTGCACCGTATTTCGCTGGCAGTTCGCCAATAATTGGCGAATTTCCAGCTTTCTGAATAGCCGAATTGCCGCGAAATTGCACTGTATGCGGAGATTCACCGTTCGGTACAATTCGGTGGCAAGTTCGGCTCTTGATCAACCCTACAGTCTAGTCACATGGCGTTAGTCCGGTGTAAAGCTGATGTCAGAATAAAAGATTAATTTGGAATTGCATATTTTTAAGCCATTCCATTTTTTTTTATAATCCCCAATTCCCTTTATTTTCTTCTCCAATTCGCCATATAATGTATTGTGTTTTGGGTTTTCTGATTTATTTTTATTGTAGCGTGATAGGTTCATTCCCAGGTCCACGTCTTCATGTTTATTTCTGAATATACCCCTCGTGTGTCGAGCTGTATATACGGCTGCAGACCAAGGTGTATGAGAGGAAAATACACATTATTCTTATTTTCTTTAAAATTTGAGAACTTTTATTTTTTTTCTTACCTGTCCTGCTTGAGGAGCCGGTGTGAATTCCCTCGCCCGCGCGCATCCTCTCGTTTGAAATAGCCCTGGTTTCTTGGCCCAGGTATCGGCTTCCTGTGCTGCAAAATGCAGAATAAGTCCTGGTGTTAAAAGTGTGAATTTTCCACAGCTGGAAAAGTAAATAAGATCATTGAATTAATTCTGAGCCAGTAACAGAGAGAATGGGGAATGGACGTCGCTGTCCGTTGTGCTGAATCATCGACATATGCGCTCGCTGACGCACTTGTCTTAGGGAAAAATCAACATTCAATGACTGATTATTTTATTTTATTGCAATCCGCTCAGACAGCTACTGGGATATAAAAGGTGCTGCTACTTGTAGAACAATCAGCTTCATCAAAGTCCCCACAGCTTTATTCAGAGGTTACAGTAACAGAATTAGGTGTAAACAGCTGTGGCCAGCCTTGGCTTTCCAGTTGTTTTCAGAACTACGTGTCCCATGATGCTCACTTAGCTTTTATGTCAGCTGGGCTTCATGGGACATGTAGTTCTGAATGTTTTGGGTTGCCAAGACTGGTCATCACTAGCCAAGAGCATAAAGCACACAGGTAACTCCCTTCCGGCCTCATCAGTAGGTATAGTATTGACACTTCTATCAAATCAGTCACCCTAAACCGTGTCTGGACAACAACTCCCATGATTCCCTGGCCATATATTGCATTCAAAGCATTCTGGGACTTGTAGGCTATCACATTCTTGGAGGCCATGAGTTTAACAGCCCTGCTTCAAAGAATAACGGGGGGGGGGGGAGAATTTAATGCCTACAGGCCATGCTATAGTATGGATAATATATAAATACACAATAAACCCTCTGGGCATCAGGGGGTTAATTATCTCTGCAGGAGCAGAAACATTCATAAATTTGTTCAATCATTAGTAATTACAAACACTGACAAACATACAGTAAACCATATCATAAATATAAACTGCCAATAAATACCCCCCTCGCTGTGTCCACTGATTTACCCTGTATCAAACCGCAGACTGATTTTACATACTGATTCCCTGGGAAATACACAGTATTATTTGCTTCTCCCACCTCTCTCCAGCTTTCTATACCCTTTCTATATCACTGTTACTGCTCCCACTGGGAGGCTATTCCATGTATCTATTACCCTTTCTATATCACTGTTACTGCCCCCACTGCGAGGCTATTCCATGTATCTATTACCCTTTCTATATCACTGTTACTGCCCCCACTGCGAGGCTATTCCATGTATCTACTGCCCTTTCTATATCACTGTTACTGCGCCCACTGGGAGGCTATTCCATGTATCTACTGCCCTTTCTATATCACTGGACTGCGCCCACTGGGAGGCTATTCCATGTATCTACTACCCTTTCTATATCACTGTTACTGCCCCCCGCTGGGAGGATATTCCATGTATCTACTACCCTTTCTATATCGCTGTTACTGCTCCCACTGGGAGGATATTCCATGTATCTACTACCCTTTCTATATCACTGTTACTGCTCCCACTGGGAGGATATTCCATGTATCTACTACCCTTTCTATATCGCTGTTACTGCTCCCACTGGGAGGCTATTCCATGTATCTACTACCCTTTCTATATCACTGTTACTGCTCCCACTGGGAGGATATTCCATGAAATTACTACCCTTTCTATATCACTGTTACTGCTCCCACTGGGAGGATATTCCATGTATCTACTACCCTTTCTATATCACTGTTACTGCGCTCACTGCGAGGCTATTCCCTGTATCTACTACCCTTTCTATATCACTGTTACTGCTCCCACTGGGAGACTATTCCCTGTATCTACTACCCTTTCTATATCACTGTTACTGCTCCCACTGGGAGGCTATTCCCTGTATCTACTACCTTTTCTATATCACTGTTACTGCGCTCACTGCGAGGCTATTCCCTGTATCTACTACCCTTTCTATATCACTGTTACTGCTCCCACTGGGAGACTATTCCCTGTATCTACTACCCTTTCTATATCACTGTTACTGCTCCCACTGGGAGACTATTCCCTGTATCTACTACCTTTTCTATATCACTGTTACTGCGCTCACTGCGAGACTATTCCATGTATCTACTACCCTTTCTATATCACTGTTACTGCTCTCACTGCGAGGCTATTCCATGAATCTACTACCCTTTCTATATCACTGTTACTGCTCCCACTGGGAGGATATTCCATGTATCTACTACCCTTTCTATATCGCTGTTACTGCTCCCACTGGGAGGCTATTCCATGTATCTACTACCCTTTCTATATCACGGTTACTGCTCCCACTGAGAGGCTATGCCATGTATCTACTACCCTTTCTATATCACTGTTACTGCTCCCACTGGGAGACTATTCCCTGTATCTACTACCCTTTCTATATCACGGTTACTGCTCCCACTGAGAGGCTATGCCATGTATCTACTACCCTTTCTATATCACTGTTACTGCTCCCACTGGGAGACTATTCCCTGTATCTACTACCCTTTCTATATCACTGTTACTGCTCCCACTGGGAGGCTATTCCCTGTACCTACTACCCTTTCTATATCACTGTTACTGCGCTCACTGCGAGGCTATTCCCTGTATCTACTACCCTTTCTATATCACTGTTACTGCTCCCACTGGGAGACTATTCCCTGTATCTACTACCTTTTCTATATCACTGTTACTGCGCTCACTGCGAGGCTATTCCCTGTATCTACTACCCTTTCTATATCACTGTTACTGCCCCACTGGGAGGCTATTCCATGTATCTACTACCCTTTCTATATCACTGTTACTGCTCCCACTGGGAGACTATTGCCTGTATCTACTACCTTTTCTATATCACTGTTACTGCGCTCACTGCGAGGCTATTCCCTGTATCTACTACCCTTTCTATATCACTGTTACTGCGCTCACTGCGAGGCTATTCCATGTATCTACTACCCTTTCTATATCACTGTTACTACTCCCACTGGGAGGATATTCCATGTATCTACTACCCTTTCTATATCGCTGTTACTGCTCCCACTGGGAGGCTATTCCATGTATCTACTACCCTTTCTATATCACGGTTACTGCTCCCACTGAGAGGCTATGCCATGTATCTACTACCCTTTCTATATCACTGTTACTGCTCCCACTGGGAGACTATTCCCTGTATCTACTACCCTTTCTATATCACTGTTATTGCTCCCTGGGAGGCTATTCCCTGTATCTACTACCCTTTCTATATCACTGTTACTACTGCGCTCACTGCGAGGCTATCCCTGTATCTACTACCCTTTCTATATCACTGTTACTGCTCCCACTGGGAGACTATTCCCTGTATCTACTACCTTTTCTATATCACTGTTACTGCGCTCACTGCGAGGCTATTCCCTGTATCTACTACCCTTTCTATATCACTGTTACTGCCCCACTGGGAGGCTATTCCATGTATCTACTACCCTTTCTATATCACTGTTACTGCTCCCACTGGAGACTATTGCCTGTATCTACTACCTTTTCTATATCACTGTTACTGCGCTCACTGCGAGGCTATTCCTGTATCTACTACCCTTTCTATCACTGTTACTGCGCTCACTGCGAGGCTATTCCATGTATCTACTACCTTTTCTATATCACTGTTACTGCCCCACTGGAGGATATTCCATGTATCTACTACCCTTTCTATATCGCTGTTACTGCTCCCACTGGGAGGATATTCCATGTATCTACTACCCTTTCTATATCACGGTTACTGCTCCCACTGAGAGGCTATGCCATGTATCTACTACCCTTTCTATATCACTGTTACTGCTCCCACTGGGAGACTATTCCCTGTATCTACTACCCTTTCTATATCACTGTTATTGCTCCCACTGGGAGGCTATTCCCTGTATCTACTACCCTTTCTATATCACTGTTACTGCGCTCACTGCGAGGCTATTCCCTGTATCTACTACCCTTTCTATATCACTGTTACTGCTCCCACTGGGAGACTATTCCCTGTATCTACTACCCTTTCTATATCACTGTTACTGCTCCCACTGGGAGGCTATTCCCTGTATCTACTACCTTTTCTATATCACTGTTACTGCGCTCACTGCGAGGCTATTCCCTGTATCTACTACCCTTTCTATATCACTGTTACTGCTCCCACTGGGAGACTATTCCCTGTATCTACTACCTTTTCTATATCACTGTTACTGCTCCCACTGGGAGACTATTCCCTGTATCTACTACCTTTTATATATCACTGTTACTGCGCTCACTGCGAGGCTATTCCCTGTATCTACTACCCTTTCTATATCACTGTTACTGCCCCCACTGGGAGGCTATTCCATGTATCTACTACCCTTTCTATATCACTGTTACTGCCCCCACTGGGAGACTATTCCATGTATCTACTACCCTTTCTATATCACTGTTACTGCTCACACTGGGAGGCTATTTCATGTATCTACTCCCCTTTCTATATCACTGTTACTGCCCTCACTGGGAGGATATTCCATGTATCTACTACCCTTTCTATATCACTCTATATCACTGTTACTGCTTCGACTGCTTCGACTGGGAGGCTATTCCATGTAACAGTGATATAGAAAGGGTAGTAGATACATGGAATATCCTCCCAGTGGGAGCAGTAACAGTGATATAGAAAGGGTAGTAGATACATGGAATAGCCTCGCAGTGAGCGCAGTAACAGTGATATAGAAAGGGTAGTAGATACATGGAATAGTCTCGCAGTGAGCGCAGTAACAGTGATATAGAAAAGGTAGTAGATACAGGGAATAGTCTCCCAGTGGGAGCAGTAACAGTGATATAGAAAGGGTAGTAGATACAGGGAATAGTCTCCCAGTGGGAGCAGTAACAGTGATATAGAAAGGGTAGTAGATACAGGGAATAGCCTCGCAGTGAGCGCAGTAACAGTGATATAGAAAAGGTAGTAGATACAGGGAATAGCCTCCCAGTGGGAGCAGTAACAGTGATATAGAAAGGGTAGTAGATACAGGGAATAGTCTCCCAGTGGGAGCAGTAACAGTGATATAGAAAGGGTAGTAGATACAGGGAATATCCTCCCAGTGAGGGCAGTAACAGTGATATAGAAAGGGGAGTAGATACATGAAATAGCCTCCCAGTGGGAGCAGTATCTATTACCCTTTCTATATCACTGTTACTCTGCTCACTGCGAGGCTATTCCATGTATCTACAACTATTTTCCGTGCTATTTATACTACATAAGATCTTTTGTGATCTGTTTTATGCATCACTTGTTCTGTGTTTTCCTCTTTATCCCTCAGTAAAGCTGAACATATTATATTTCAGCCCCTGATAAAATGTATCCTGGTTGAACCATGTTTGTCAATTCACTGTTGAAATGTAACATTGTTTCTGAGAGTTCTTCTCTCTAAACATTGACTTATCCCTTATTCTTCTGATCTTTAGGACACTCTTACGATGGACCTAACTATGTTTTAGCCTGACAGGGTCTTCCTCAGGTCTTGACTTTGCAAGATCCACTATGACGGTGCAATAAATATCATTAGAAGTTCCATTTATCCCATTGACTTGCGTGTTCATGGCCTGGCATTTTGCCCGCACTGTGTCCCACATGGCAGTGCAGTGTGTCCTTTCCCATGCATATTTTCAATGTGTCCTACTCCTTCTAGAAGTCCTTGTGCATCAACATGGTCCATGGTCTCCAGGACAATCTAAAGGTGCCGTGTTTATGTCTTTTCCATTCTTTTCGTAGAGTAAAACGTCGCCGTGCCCCGCTGGATCCAAGTCTATCTGGTGTGCCCTGTGCCACGCTTTCGGGAGGCCTCTCATCCTTAGCAGTATCTTCCGGATCCTGGCAGACATTCTTGGATTTGCTGGTCCTCTCTGCATCTCCGGGATTGTCCATCACCTTAGCCTGGAGAATAAGACCTTCCACCCACGGGTAAAAACCTTCTCACGTTATTATGTCCTGTGTCAATATTATGATGTATCAACAGCAGCAAAAAATACAAAGGAAGAACCAGAGTGATTTGGAAAATCTGCAGAAACGTGTCCCATGCTCCGAGCGCTGGGGTTATCCGAGGATTTGGGGCGCCATAAAACGGTCAAAACTGGCGGAACAAGGTCACATTTACCCTTTGTGATTAAAGCTTTCACTTTATGTTGAGGTTTGCTGCTTGTTTTAGGGATTCTGGATGTCCCCGCTGATCATAATCAGGTGTTTCCATTTATTGCCCTGTGACCGACGCGTTTTAACTCCGAGACAAGAAATGTAAAGCCGCAAAACAAGAAGAGATTCCTCCGCTAGCATGAGATTTACAAGTTGCCCGCACTCGGCTGAAGAACCCGTCCTCCTACACCCACGCTTTATTATATAAATTCCGTGACTCGATCTGCGACGCGCCTGAATTACGGCCATTCCTGCCATTGATTTTACGAATGGGGTAATTAGGAGGTTTATCACTGCCGGAGCTATTGTCTGTTTGTGACTTTATTACTGCGATCCATAGCATTATTAACATTATTGCTGCAACAGAATGATGACCTTTTCATGCGGCCGTCACGCAGCACCTGTAAATTATTTATCCGCAGGAGCAAGCAGGACGTCTAATACTATGATGAGTTTTGTAACCCTCGAAGTGCCTGAGAGCGCGAACGCACTGTACGCTCGTATATATTTACACTATTAGGAGCACGAGACATAAATATAAACCCAGAATCGCACAGGACATGTACAGGGGAGGTCCAATCAATTAAATAATAACGCAATTTGTTGTTCTTCAAAAGCTGCAAAAAAAAACTTTTTTTTGCAAAAATCTTGTTTATTGCAAATATGCAAGAAAATTTTTTTTCTTGCAAAAATGTACTGTTTTGCAAAAAATGCAAAATATTTTTTTTTTCAAGGTTTAGCTTGTTTATTCAGCATTTCTCAACATAATCACCGCCAGTCGCGTTGCGCCCACGTCTCAAAACACCCCAAAATGTCAACTTCTGTCATCTTCATCTCCAGTGACCGTTACCTCGGAGTTGGACGACTTCTTATGGAATGGGAAAATTGTCTCCAATTTTGAAATATTTGTTAAAATAAATAGCCAATCCCTTGTTTATTCTCCATTTTCCCAATTTTACCAATAAAAGCCGTAGTTGCAGTATGACGATTTTGTGGCACTTTTTATCTCAAAATGACAAATTTAATATTGTTTTGAAGCAGCCGAAAATATCACCTTATTTCCGCCTTAGTTTAGTAAAAGAAAAAAAACAGAACACTAGGATTGGTGATTTTTATCCCAATTTCAGGTATTTTTGCCAGAATACATAACATGCTGGTTGTCCATGCTCCCAGTTTTGCCAATGAAAACCAGAGGCGCAGTATGAGCTTTGCAATACATCTTGTTTTCTGTCTTCTTTTGCAGTCCTTAGTGTTCGGTGTCCATTTCATTTCATCCCAAGACTTCCTCGCCAACGCCTACGTCCTCGCCGTCCTCCTGTTTTTCGCCCTCCTGTTACAAAGAACTTTCCTCCAAGCTTCCTATTACGTCGCCATTGAGACGGGGATCAACCTGCGCGGAGCAATACAGGTAGGGGGAAAATCCATCTGTCTCTCACCAGCTGCGTGACTGTGCAGATATGTGTGTGTGTGTGTGTATAATCATTTTCAAAAGCAGACACAAAGATCCTCAAAATCACCATTAAGCGAATCAACCCCATTGCATCCTTCACAGCACAGTTTCGACAAAGTGAGGGCACTCGAAGGGCTTCACATACTTATATATATGCGAAGACCCTTGAGTGCCCTCGGTTTGTTGCAACTAATATATATCTATATGGCTCAAAATTTCCACTCGCCTAAAGAGAGTGATAATTTAAGCAGGGCGAGTGAAAATTTGGCTCATTGCAACTGTGGGATTTGTCGTTGTTGACCATTTGGGATCACTAGTGGCTAGTAACTTTCCTGCCTGACTAGTACCTTTACGAATTAAAATTCTGAACCCTGATATATATATTTATCTGTTTGCACCCTGCGGGACGGTAACATTTGTTTTTTTTCCACGGATACACAGGACCACTCGAATACCCAAATAACACGATGGTGGGAAATGCCTTTGTGTCTATAATGTAGTTTTCTGTTGGATTATTGAGTTATGTTTTCATTGGGAAACTTTGTTTCCGCGGCACTTGGTGCTCTGACAATCCTGCCGAGGTTTGGAACAGGGTGTTCTAATCGAGGAGAACTTATCTCCAGTACGACCTGGCCATTAATTCCCATCTGTCATCGAATCGTTCCCGCTCTATGCACACAGCTCCTCATCAATAACGTCCGCTGCTAGATCTATGTGGATACAGCGTCCATCCACCTGACGCTTTTACCCAAAACAGACTTTCCAGACGCCCATATTATAGATCCAGCAATGGTCCATTCCCTTTTTTTTATTTTTTTGTGTCAAAGTGCTAAACTCTTTTTTCTGTATTCCTGGAAGCACAATCAGATTTTACTTTGGGAATGAGCAGGAGAAGAGCTTAATTAATGTGATTATTTTACCCATTTCTTATTATTATTTTTGTCGGAAAGGCTTGAAAAGAGGACCGGCTTCCATGATCCCAAAACCATAATTGATTGGTCATGATGAGGTAGGGTGCTCCCTCTGTTCAGGAAGGCTGTCAATCAGCTCCCGCTAGACAGGCGTCTGGGGTTTCCATCAGTCTTGCCCAGGTTCAGCAAGGTTGACCAGTCACTGTATCTCCATTCAGAAGCTTTGAGAGGCGTCCGACTAAGTGCGTGTGCCGGTCCTGCCGCTGCCGATTGACAGGGTGCCAGCCCAGGAATAATATGTGAGCATGGGCTATACAGTATGTTTTAAGGCACTGTAGGGTAACAATAAGGAGGGAGAGGTTTTGGGGGCAGTAAAGGTAATAATTATGTCTTAACAAAAAGCTTTACGTATTTCAGTATCACGCGGCACCAACTAGAGGCACAACAGGGCGAGATAAAATAGGAGAAGTAGGCAAAAGTGGTGGGAAAAACACACAACATGAGTGAGAAGGGTGTAGCAGATGCACACTGGGGTAAAAAGGGGGGGTCGGAGTAACATTAGGGGGCAGAAGGAAGGTATAAAATCACAATAGGTGTAATGGATGGGATAGAGGCTCAGTGGGGTGAAAGTAATTGGGTAGAAACACAATGTGGTGTAATGGATGAGGCACAATAGGATGTAATGGATGTGTTAGAAGCACAATGGGGTATAATGGGTGGGGTAGAGGCTCAGTAGGGGTGAAATTAAAGGGGGAAAAACACAGTATGGTGTAATGGATGAGATTAAGGCACAATGAGGTGACATGGATGGGGAGAAGTACAATGGGGTGAGATGGAGAGGATAGATGCACAGTGGAGTAAAAGGCAATGGATAGAAGCACAATGAGGTAAAACAGATGACAAGTAACATGGGGAGAGAGGGAAGGGATCGAGGCTCAATGGGGTGAAAAGGATTGGATAAAGGCACAATGGGATTAGATGGATGGGATAGAAGCACTCTGGGGTGAGAGGGATGGGATAGAAGCACAATGGAGTAAGAGGGATGGGGAAGAGGCACATTAATTCTTCATCTCCAAGCCTTTAGTACTGCATTGTCATGGTCCTGCATTGTATCTGTCGTGCATTGTATTGGTCCTGCGTTGTCATGGTCCTGCGTTGTCATGGTCCTGCGTTGTATTGGTCCAGCATTGTATTGGTCCGGCATTGTATTGGTCCGGCATTGTATTGGTCCTGCATTGTATTGGTCCAGCATTGTATTGGTCCTGCGTTGTCATGGTCCTGCGTTGTCATGGTCCTGCGTTGTATTGGTCCAGCATTGTATTGGTCCGGCATTGTATTGGTCCGGCATTGTATTGGTCCTGCATTGTATTGGTCCAGCATTGTATTGGTCCTGCGTTGTCATGGTCCTGCGTTTTCCAGAGGAAGAGGTGGCCATTCCCTGAATCAATTTAATTAACTGAATAAAATGTTTTCCTAAACATAAAATTCAGAGATTTCACATGGAACATCACACGTTTTTATTTATCACTGAGATCCCAACCTTCAAACTCCTCATATCGCCGTGTGTGAAGCCCCCCATCTATCCGCGCTGTCACCGTGCTTTATTTATGCATTAAATTCACTCGCCCCATTCTCCCCATAGTACATTAAATTCACTCGCCCCATTCTCCCCATAGTACATTAAATTCACTCGCCCCATTCTCCCATAGTATATTAAATTCACTCGCCCCATTCTCCCCATAGTACATTAAATTCACTCGCCCCATTCTCCCCATAGTATATTAAATTCACTCGCCCCATTCTCCCCATAGTACATTAAATTCACTCGCCCCATTCTCCCCATATTACATTAAATTCACTCGCCCCATTCTCCCCATAGTATATTAAATTCACTCGCCCCATTCTCCCCATAGTACATTCAATTCACTCGCCCCATTCTCCCCATAGTATATTAAATTCACTCGCCCCATTCTCCCCATAGTACATTCAATTCACTCGCCCCATAGTACATTAAATTCACTCGCCCCATTCTCCCCATAGTACATTCAATTCACTCGCCCCATAGTACATTAAATTCACTCGCCCCGCACGTTCAAGCCAGTATTCAGCAAAGAAACGTGGTCTATGCATTCTGTCTGTGTGTGTGTCCGTGTGTGTGTGTGTCCTTGTGTGTGTGTCCGTGCGTGTGTTTTTTGTCTGTGTGTCTGTGTGTGGATCAGGGCAGCACTTTATGTTCCTCACCCCATGAAAAGTGTTATTGATCCAGGAATACATTATAGATGTGGCTTCTGTACAAATCTATAATAAATGTGCAGAGATTTATCCATAGGGGGTTACCTGGGGTTATTGGAGCACAGTATTTGGGAAGCAGGAGGAAAGTGTGTCTGGAGGCACATGGTGCTAAAACATAATTACTTTTTCACTGAGGACATGGAGCAAGGGAAACTGAGGGAGAATGGGGTGACAGAGATGGGACAGAGACACAATAGGGTTATGGGGTAGGACATATACACAATAGGGTGAGAGAGAGAAAAGGGGGCAGAGACACAATAGGGTTATGGGGTAGGACATATACACAATAGGGTGAGAGAGAGAAAAGGGGGCAGAGACACAATAGGGTTATGGGGTAGGACATATACACAATAGGGTGAGAGAGAGAAAAGGGGGCAGAGACACAATAGGGTTATGGGGTAGGACATATACACAATAGGGTGAGAGAGAGATGGGTCAGAGACACAATAGGGTTATGAGGTAGGACATATACACAATAGGGTGAGAGAGAGATGGGTCAAAAACACAATGGGATGAGAGTGATGCAGCAAAGAGACAAAGGGGTGAAAGGGATGGGGCAGAGACTCATTGGGTGATATGGACGTTGCAGGAAAAAATGGGTTAAGATGGATGGGACAGAGACACAATGGGGTGAGAGAGATGGGGCAGAGACACAATGGGGTGAGAGAGATGGGGAAGAGACACAATGGGGTGAGAGAGATGGGGCAGAGAGGCAGTGGGGTGAGAGAGATGGGGCAGAGACACAATGGGGTGAGAGAGATGGGGCAGAGAGACAGTGGGGTGAGATGAGTGGGACAAAGAGAAAATGGGGTGAGATGGGTGGAAAAACAAACAAGAAAAATAGAATGATGGCTAACAGGAGGCCATGGGGAGCAATCTGAGAATGGGACTAAACCCACTATTCAAATCCATAAGAAAAAATGCGAGAGAACTAGAAGCAACGAACCACTGAACCACCGTCTCTCAACAAAAAACTTTATTAATGAACGTAGAATAGGTAAAATGACATACAATGGAATCCAACTTGTTGGGCGGGTTTGATATTAGACCTGGATACCTGTGAGTTTATATTGGATTCCAATGTATGTCATTTTATGTATTCTACGCTCATTAATAAAGTTTTTGTTGTACATGGCACTCTGCTGAGAGACTGTGGTTCTAGTTCTCGCATTTTTTCTTGTGAGATGGATGGGGCAAAAAGAAAATGGGGTGAGATGAATGGGGCACAATGGGGTGAAATGAATGGGGCACAATGGGGTGAGATAAATGGGGCACAATGGGGTGAGATGAATGGGGCACAATGGGGTGATGGAGCAGTTATTGAACAATGGAGGCGATTATTAGATCGGTCAAAATTATGTTATCTCAGGAAGAGGCTTTCTCAGAGAGGAATCACTGCGTTTTGAGTTGAATTTTTTGTTTATTTGTGTTTTATTTCTTACTTTTTAACATTTTCTACAGACAAAAATATACAACAAAATTATGCACCTTTCCACCTCCAACATGTCCATGGGCGAAATGACTTCAGGCCAGATCTGTAACCTGGTGGCGATAGACACCAACCAGCTGATGTGGTTTTTCTTCCTGTGTCCAAATCTGTGGGCGATGCCAGTCCAGGTACGAGCAGAATATCTATTGTTCTATTTCCCTGTATCTATCATTTTATAGGGGTTATTCAGAGAGATCCGAAAATGCACCGAACAGTGAGTTTCCCCGTACGGTGCATTTTCGTGGCCATTCGGCTATTCACAAAGCAGGCAGTTTGCCAAATTTTGACAAGTTGCCAGCAAGTACAGTGCCTGTTCGGCGGCAGTGAAATCCCCCATAGAGAAGCAATGGTTAATCTATTCACAGACACCGAACACCCTGATGTTCGATGGTTTCATTCGGCAGTTTTAATCAGGCGAACCCATAGGTGTCAATGTTAAAAATATTCCTGTTTTATCCAATATCTAATAAACCGTTTATTATAACATTCTGCAGAAAAAAGTCTCTTTATTTATTTATTTTTTAGGATTTTTCTGGCATTTTTCGGGATTTTTCCGCCAAAATGTTTTTTCCCGATCATTTTTATTTAAATAGCGGGTTTTTTTTGGGTTTTTTTATGTTACAGACCTTTTTATTATCATTCATAGAACATTATATGTTAATTTCAGACGTTTTCGTCCAGTATTCATTTTGCAAATAGCGTTTCAAATTTGACACTTTCAATCGTGTTTTTTTTGCCCCGTTCATCGGCTTGTTGACTTTTCCAGACGGCTGGTCGGCGCTGTGTCCAGCGGCTTGTCGGTTTTTCCGAATGCGTTCGGTGGCTTATTGCAGGAACTGATCCAATAATTTCAGATAGGTTCCCGGCGGTTTATCGAATCGGATCTGATAATTTTGGCGGTTTTGCGGCGACCTTTCCCTGCACTTCGGGGACCCTTCGGAGAATGCTCAATTTACGGCAGGGTTGGGGTCCCCGAATTGCAGGGAACTTCCGGTGGAATTTCGATGCTCTCTGAATAACCCTGTATATCTATCACTATCAGGGTTATTCAGAGAAAGGTGGAAATCAGGAGAATTGGTTGGAGAAGAGAGCAATCTAGACCAAATAGCCGATTTGGGAAGTGAGATAAATGGGAGAATTTTCACTTCTCCAGTCATTCTACTGAGTTTATCTTGTCTTTGAATAGACCTGTTTATATGTAATATTTTCTGTCTCTATTTACACAATCCAGTCTCCTCAGCATACACACAATATAAAGACATACAGTCATACAGGGTTGTTCAAAGAGATCCGAATTGCTGCCGAAAGGTAACCAAACGCTGAAAATCAGCGTTCGGTTACCTTTCTTGGCCATTCGGCTATTCAGAGAGCAGGCAATTCGCCAAATCTTGGCGAATTGCCTGCACATACGGTGCCTGTTCAAGGGCAGTGAAATCTTTTTGTAATATTACATTGATGAGTGAAGGAGACCAGCAATGAGGATGTTCTATACAGAGAGGGACATTAATTAATTCAGGAGGATGTTCTATACAGTATACAGAGAGGAGTATTAATTAATGCAGGTGGATGTTATATACATTATACAGAGAGGGGTATTAATGCAAGAGGATGTTCTATACATTATACAGAGAGGGGTATTAATGCAGGTGGATGTTATATACATTATACAGAGAGGGGTATTAATGCAAGAGGATGATCTATACATTATACAGAGAGGGGTATTAATGCAGGTGGATGTTATATACATTATACAGAGAAGGGTATTAATGCAGGAGGATGTTATATACATTATACAGAGGGGGTATTAATGCAGGTGGATGTTATATACATTATACAGAGAAGGGTATTAATGCAAGAGGATGTTCTATACATTATACAGAGAGGGTATTAATGCAAGAGGATGTTCTATATATTATACAGAGAGGGGTATTAATGCAGGTGGATGTTATATACATTATACAGAGAGGGGTATTAATGCAGGAGGATGTTATATACATTATACAGAGAGGGGTATTAATGCAGGAGGATGTTATATACATTATACAGAGAAGGGTATTAATGCAAGAGGATGTTCTATACATTATACAGAGAGGGGTATTAATGCAGGAGGATGTTATATACATTATACAGAGAGGGGTATTAATGCAGGTGGATTTTATATACATTATACAGAGAGGGGTATTAATGCAAGAGGATGTTCTATACATTATACAGAGAGGGGTATTAATGCAGGAGGATGATCTATACATTATACAGAGAGGGGTATTAATGCAGGTGGATGTTATATACATTATACAGAGAGGGGTATTAATGCAAGAGGATGTTCTATACATTATACAGAGAGGGGTATTAATGCAGGAGGATGTTATATACATTATACAGAGAGGGGTATTAATGCAAGAGGATGTTCTATACATTATACAGAGAGGGGTATTAATGCAGGAGGATGTTATATACATTATACAGAGAAGGGTATTAATGCAAGAGGATGTTCTATACATTATACAGAGAGGGGTATTATGCAGGAGGATGTTATATACATTATACAGAGAGGGGTATTAATGCAAGAGGATTTTATATACATTATACAGAGAGGGGTATTAATAAATGCAGGAGGATGTTATATACATTATACAGAGAAGGGTATTAATGCAAGAGGATGTTCTATACATTATACAGAGAGGGGTATTAATGCAGGAGGATGTTATATACATTATACAGAGAGGGGTATTAATGCAGGTGGATTTTATATACATTATACAGAGAGGGGTATTAATGCAGGAGGATGTTCTATACATTATACAGAGAGGGGTATTAATGCAGGAGGATGATCTATACATTATACAGAGAGGGGTATTAATGCAGGTGGATGTTATATACATTATACAGAGAGGGGTATTAATGCAAGAGGATGTTCTATACATTATACAGAGAGGGGTATTAATGCAGGAGGATGTTCTATACATTATACAGAGAGGGGTATTAATGCAGGAGGATGTTATATACATTATACAGAGAAGGGTATTAATGCAAGAGGATGTTCTATACATTATACAGAGAGGGGTATTAATGCAGGAGGATGTTATATACATTATACAGAGAGGGGTATTAATGCAAGAGGATTTTATATACATTATACAGAGAGGGGTATTAATAAATGCAGGAGGATGTTATATACATTATACAGAGAGGAGCATTTTTTTTTAGCCCTTTAAATTCAGTGGCTTTGAGCGCTGAGATCAGCTGCTTGTTACATTATCTCTCAGTACAATGTATCAGGCTCCGCTGTTACAGTAACTGACTGCTGCTCATCACAACGCTCAGAGTTTCATTAAACCTAGTAACAGCTTTGCCTGACACATTGTGCTGAGAGTGAGAGATACTGTAACAAGCAGCGATCTCAGCCCTCTGAGGAGCCACTATAATAGTAATTGTATCCGCTGGTTTTCGGATTTACGAAATTCGTTTTCATACTAAAGAACTGAAAACAAATTTCTTTAGCAACTAAATAAATTGAGTTTTAGGAAGAATTCATGTATCCAAAACGAAATTTTGTGCTGTGCACATGTCTACTTCAATGTTAAAAATATTCCCGTTTTAATTCAATATCTAATAAACCGTTCATTATAATATTCTGCAGTAAAAAGTCTCTTTATTTCTTTATTTATAGATTTATTAAGATATTTTAAGCCTTTTTTTTTTTAAAGTTTACTTATTTTTTCAGTAACAGCCCTTTTTATTATCATTCATTGGATTTTATATGTAAATTTCAGACATTTTCGCTCAGTAGTTTCTTTGCAAACAGCGTTTCACTTTTCATACATTCAAGCAACTGTTTTTCTAATTTATTCACTTCACTCGTCTGCGGTGTCGGCTTTTTCCGGCGGCTGCGCTGCGTGTGATTGGCTCCTGCTCGGGTTTTTCCGTGGTTTTCGGTGCGTTAATGCAGATGTTTTTGCGGGTTTCGGTGTGCGTTCGCCCTCGTTTTGCGATGGGTTTGCGGCGACCTTTCCCTGCAATTCGGGGACCCTGTGGTGCTTGCTGAATACAGCGCAGGGTCGCCGAAAGGGGATCGCCAAATGGAACCGAATTGAAGAGAACGAAAAGTCACCGAACTTGCGGTGGCTTTTCGATTCTCTTTGAATAACCCTGTTAATATTTATTCAGACATTTCTTTCTTTTATCATATTGTAGTTTACATTTTATTTAACATACGATACCTTGGCTGTAATCACAGCGCCGGGCTACTGCTTTTCCTGGTTTCTGTTGTTGGTGTGAGAAAGCTAAATATATTCTAGGAATGTAAAACATATTTTGAGAATTTGAACATGCTTGAGAAGGGTTCAGGTTGGGAGTCGAAACATTGCATCTGTTCCATAATAAATCGTCTGTGTTTTTTGCACCGGCTCTTCCTTCTGACACTTCAGTCTGGGCCGCTGTTTACAAGCAAAGTATCACATGACAGGAGGCCGCGCTCTTTAAATATGGGTCATGGATTCAGGTGCCTCACGGATCAGGGTGGCCACGTTCCAAACTATCCAGAAGAATGAGACTTTCACTCATACAGGTGACACCACGACGTTTCGGCCCTGCACAGGAGCGAAGAGGAAACATGATTCATTTCATTGTAACAGCAACATGTATCTCCCAGTGGCTATTTTATTGCACCATCCATAAAAGGCCCATCCGGACCAGGCTTACAGTGGCTCTCATCCTCTGCAGTAGTTAATCGCACTGTATGGATGACCTGTTATTGGAAACTGATTAGTAGGGTGTGCATGGCTGCCTCCGCAAAGGCCGCCATAGATAGTGTTACATGTGTATAGATTACACATAGGCCGTGTTACATGCAGGGCTGTCAGAACCCTGAGGCTCCAGCTAATAAATGGGGTGGAAGATTCCGTGTGTCCAAGTGGAACGCGAGGAGGTTTTAGGTGAAAGTGCATTTCAGAGAAAAAGACTGGGGCAGTCGCCATGGAAACCAATGGACAGTTTCTGCAGGTTGCCCCAATTCTTCATACCATCACTACATCACATGCATCTAACCTGCTCGACTGGAGAAGCTGGCTTTTATAAGTAAATAACTGGTATGTACCCTGGATAGACAATGAGCACAACACCAGCGGGAGGGCATGTGCGCACAGCATGATGGGAGATTTATCCCTTACACGAAACTCACCGTTATATCCATCTGTTGCGCTTTCCTTCTTTTTTTCTTCCTGTCTTTATCTCTGTTTCTCTCTCTTCTTTCCTTTTTTTCTTACTCTGTCTTTTTCTCTTTTTTTTCCATTCTTTCTTTTTCTCTCTTTTCTTTCTTTCTCACTCGTTTTCTTTGTTTCTCTTTTCTCTCTTCTTTCTTTCTTTCTCTCTCGCTATTTCTCTTTCTATCCCTCTCGCTCTTGTTCTCTCTCTCTCTCTTTCTCATTCGTTTTTCTCTTTTCTCTCTTATTTCTTTCTTTCTCATTCGTTTTCTTTCGTTCTCTTTTCTCTCTTCTTTCTTTCTCTTTTCTCTCTTTCTTTCTTTCTCTTTTCTCTTTTCTTTCTTTCTCTTTTCTCTCTTTCTCTTTTTTCTCTTTCTTTCTCTTTTCTTTCTTTCTCTCTTTCTTTCTTTCTCTCACTATTTCTCTTTCTATCCCTCTCACTCTTGTTCTCTTTCTTTCTTTCTCATTCGTTTTCTTTCTTTCTCTTTTCTCTCTTCTTTCTTTCTCTTTTCTCTTTTCTCTCTTTCTCTTTTTTCTCTTTCTTTCTCTTTTCTCTTCTTTCTCTTTTCTCTTTTCTTTCTTTCTCTCTCTTTTCTCTCTTTCTCTTTTCTTTCTTTCTCTCTCTTTTCTCTCTTTCTCTTTTCTCTCTTTCTCTTTTCTCTCTTTCTCTTTTCTTTCTTTCTCTTTTCTTTCTTTCTCTCTCTTTTCTCTCTTTCTCTTTTCTTTCTTTCTCTCTCTTTTCTCTCTTTCTCTTTTCTCTCTTTCTCTTTTCTCTCTTTCTCTTTTCTCTCTTTCTCTTTTCTTTCTTTCTCTTTTCTTTCTTTCTCTTTTCTCTCTTCTTTCTTTCTTTCTCTCTCACTATTTCTCTTTCTATCCCTCTCACTCTTGTTCTCTTTCTTTCTTTCTCATTCATTTTCTTTCTTTCTCTTTTCTCTCTTCTTTCTTTCTTTCTCTTACGATTTCTCTTTCTATCCCTCTCACTCTTGTTCTCTTTCTTTCTTTCTTTCTCATTCAATTTCTTTCTTTCTCTTTTCTCTCTTCTTTCTTTCTTTCTCATTCATTTTCTTTCTTTCTCTTTTCTCTCTTCTTTATTTCTTTCTCTTACGATTTCTCTTTCTATCCCTCTCTATCTTGTTCTCTCTCTCTTCTCTCTCTATTATTCCATATATTTTTGTATTTCTTTCTTTCTATATGTTTTTCTCTCTCTTTCTCTATCATGTTATATCTTTCTTTCCTATTACATCTTTCTCTGCTTCTAGTCTTTTTATCACTATCTTTCTATCGATGTTACTCTCCTAGCTGTCCCACCCGCTGGTAACACATCTTTTAATATCTCCCGTTGCATTATTTATTGCTGCTCCCAGCACTGCTCTCCTCCCTGTAAATAAAACATACACATTATACTACGGTCACCAATGGATCTCCTGCCTCGGGATCTCCAGCGGATTTCTGTTATTAGAAAATAATCCTAAAAAAATATATAAACATTATATGTATGAGATGTGTCTGCCCGGGGAGGTTTGTTTCAATGTTTTTGTCCGTGCTTTGTAGAAACACTTTCTAGTAAATATTGTATTAAATAACAGCAAAATGATTATTACTTTGCCGAAGCAATATGTATAAAACTACATCACGTCCTACCCAGAACCCGAGGCCCATACGGCAGGTCTGGCCAGGAGACAAGGGCTTATTTACTGAGGGGCGATTGATGGAGAATTAAAGGATATTGCAATTTTTTACACCAGTTCTATAGCTAAACTTTAAATATTATCCTCAACTTTATTTTTCCTTCAGCTCATCCATTTATGGCCTAAAATTTACAGTTTGTAAGCAATTTCCTGCCTAGTGAATAATCCATTAATTATTTTTTATTATTATTATTTCTCTTGGGTATCTGCTCTATCCTGAATATTTTGGGTTAAAATTATCAGATTTCAAGCTTGTGTAATACAATGCATAAATCAGGGCTCAAAATTTCAAGTCCCAAGCTACTAGACAGGCCTTAAGAGTTACTCACCAATAGTTGCCCCACCTAACCCCTTATCCTGCCCTGCCTCTGCATTCCCACTCCCCCTCATGTGATTTCCACTCGCCAAATGCGAGCAGGCGAGTGGAAATTTTGAGGCCTGGCATAAATAATAAAAAAAAATCAGACAAAATACAAAAAAGACAAAAAAACAAATCCTCATGTGTAATAATTAGACTACTAAAAAAGAGATATTTTTGCTAGTAATAGTATTTGTAGTTGTAAAACTGCCCCTAGTTCTGCTGCAATTACTACTATATATATAATACTGTTATTATTGGCCTTAGTAATAATACTATTGTACTAATAAATTTACTAATACTAACAGAAATATGCATTTTATATCAAAATATAATATAAATAACTACATAATATTAATAGTAATAAATAGTAATTAACAGTAATATTTAAAGATGAATTATAAATTTTATATAATTTATAAAGATAAAAATTATAATTTGTCATTATTTAACTCGTAATTAAGGGAGAAATAAATATTATTACTTCTGGTACTGGTGATATTAAAATTTATATTTTTTCCACTGTTAATAATAATAAGTGTGGAATACAGAATGCCCTAATTTCATCAACACCTTTTCAGTTTTGGATTATGCAACACTGCCCGACCAGCGTAAACTCACACCCTGTTATATTCGTCTGTCACGCCTTTTGCTGTGATCACCTCACGCATTCGCCGCGGCATCGTGTTGATAAACTCATGCAATGTCACAGCATTTATTGGCGTCCAGAGCGACATTAATTTGTGGCCAAGATCTTGTATTGATGATGGGAGAGTCGCGGCGCTGCGTAAAGTCTTCTCCAGCACATTATCCCAAAGATTAACCTCAATGGGGTTAAAGTCTGGACTGTGCGGTGGCCAATCCATGTGTGGAAATGATGTCTCATGCTCCCTCAACCACTCTCGCACAATGTGAGCCCGATGAATCCTGGCATTGCCATCTTGGAATATGCCCGCTGTGCCATCAGGAGAGAAAAAACCCATTGATGGGAAAACTTGCTCATTCAGTATATTCAGTGAGTCACATGACCTCATTTTTTGGGCACATAATGTCGCTGAACCTAGACCTGACTGACTAAAGCCACCCCAGATCATAACAGGCTGGGACAGGAGGTGGGGTCTTTTGTTGGCCGGGCAATGTGCATTAGAGAAGAAGCAGAGAAGGCAGAGCTCCCTTGTCTGGGTCTGTAAAGTCTGGACCATTGATGCTTAAACCATATGGTGTTGCGGTAAATGGCTTTGTACGGTGGAAGTATTTATTCACTGAGGAAAATAAAAGGAACTTTTATTAAAGTCAGATATTTTCAAGCCATTTTGGGTGCCTGGATCCTCTGCTCTCTGTTTGAATGTTCTACAAGAGTTCAGGCCACCCTGGTGTCCATGAGCCCCCAGCAGGAGATCCGATTGAATTTGTAATGTCGGTGTACACCTCCTTCTTTGCTGTTGCTGACGGGCCCGACATGCTGACGATTCTTAGACGGGTTGTGCAGAGAGAAGGAAAAACAATGACCCGTCGGTATCAAGAGTGATGAAAATAAAATTTGAATGGCTTTTTTTTGGTGGGAAACCCCGGAATTGAGCCTTCTTGTGTCACTGTGTGATGATGCTGCCGAGGCATGCTAGGTCTGTATAGAATATGAGTGAGTTGGTTGTCCATTATCCATATTTGAAATCCCTTGGTTTGTCTTGGCTGAGGATGAAAAAGTCCAACATCTGGCTTGGCGTCCTCATGGTTGGCACTAAAGCCGATGGGCCGGAGCCCGGAGAGTTGCATTGGTAATAGCAGTATGGTAGGTCCCTCTGACCCCAACTTGTCAGGTTCGGTCAGTGGATACCTGTGTGCATGGAGTTCTGGAGCTTATTTGGGAAAGCCGGGCTCAGTTAAACAACGTTGCTTTTTTTTTTTCCCCTTTCAATAGATCATTGTCGGAGTGATCCTACTGTACTACATTCTGGGAATGAGTGCCTTAATCGGTGCGGCCATGATCATTGTCCTTGCACCCGTCCAGTATTTTGTAGCCACCAAACTTTCACAAGCCCAGAGGAGCACACTGGTAAGTCCAACAGTATGTTCAGTTACAACCATTGTCAAGCCCTTCCCAATGAGGAGTCAGGGAGTTTCCATCACACCATCCGCGTCCCGTCATACAAGATAAAAAAGAATAAGGCTCGAGCACCACCTATAATCGGTAACTGGGTGGACGTCTTTGCTCCACAGCCCCAAGAAACCGCGATATCAACGAGACTCCAAAAAAAACTGAGTATTGCATCAAGTGGATTTATTCTATCACCAACAGTAGGTTGACAACATTTCGACCGAAAGGTCTTTGTCAAGTCAGACCTTTCGATCGAAACATTGTCATCCTGCTGCTGGTGATGGAATAAATTCACTTGATGTAATACTCTGGTTTATTGGAGCCTCATTGATATTGCTGTCCCGTCATACAAGCACAGGACCTACAGTCATCCAGCGACGTCAACTTGTAGCTAATTTAATAAAACGAGCAGCTAGTGGTGGAGGTGGCCCAACCAGTGGTTCAGTAAGGGCCCCCGGTTTCCTGGTGACAGCTCTGCCTGCAGATATTGTATTTATTTGACTTATTGTTTTAACATTATTTTATTAGGAATCTTGTATCCGCTGCTCCCTCGTAGCCCGATGTTTCTAGGAGCGTTGTCGGGTCATGCTCGCACTTTTACAAGGTTGACGATGCCACGTTAACCTTCACGTGTGATTGATTTGTACCTGTTAATGGCGCGCTGAGAGCGCTCTATATGTAGTGTAATAACCCGGTAATGTTGGTAATAACGAGTCGCCGTGCTGTCCCGGTGCAGGAATACTCCAATGAACGACTGAAGAAGACGAACGAGATGCTCCGGGGCATCAAACTGCTGAAATTATATTCCTGGGAACATATTTTCCACAGCAGTGTGGAGGAGACAAGGCAGAAGGAAATGACCAGCCTGAAAGCCTTTGCATTGTATACCTCCATATCCAGTGAGTAATTTGATTTTCCCCCTAATGATTCGACTCGGGGCCTGCCCGGCTCTAAGACTTTTATTCTGTTTCATCAAATTAGAACATCTTTTATATTAACCCCTTCACTCCCCAGTGGTTTTCCCATAAAAAACATCAGTGTTTTTTTTAATCATGTTTAATTGATTATACAGTAATAAATATTTGGGAATATTCCCTGTGTGTTCCTCACTGTAATAACCTATTCGGCTGGGAGATGTCGCCATCTACTGGCCAGAAGTAGTTACTGCAGTTCTGGTCTACGTGCAGGATCAGCTGGGGAGATGTCGCCATCTACTGGTCAGAAGGGTTACTGCAGTTCTGGTCTATGTGCAGGATCAGCTGGGGAGATGTCATCCAGACACGTTCCCAGGTGGTTTTAAAACGTGTTAACCCCTCAGGCATCATGCCTACGGTGCCCAATGGTTGGGGGCATGTCATGGAGTCCAAAAGCAAATGAAATTTGCTTGCAATAAATGGATTTAATGTGCAATGATACAGCAAAGCACCAGATGGTCTTTAAACGATCTGTGGCTGCTTCCGCTGCTGATCATGTAGACACGATCACGGTAGTGAAGGGGTTAATCAAGAGAAAAATAATCTCAGCACCAGGATGTGACCCCCCCTCCTTTCCTCAAAGTCTCCTGTGCACCATCATAAAAGCTGTCACGTTCCGTGCCGAAGCCGGGCATGTAAGAATGTTTTGAAAGCTTGAATTCTAATGCTCTGGGCTTCCTGTGGGCATCTCGGGCGCCCTGCAGCACAGGGTGGCTCAGAACAAGCATGGCATGTTAACGTGACAGTCTAATTATACAGGTGCCAGCGCTTGGTTAGCAGAGGACCCTGAGCGTCGAAGAAAAGACCTTTCCCTATTATTTTAGATCACATAGAAACATAGAAAACATAGAAACATACAAAAATGTCAGCAGATAAGAACCTTTCGGCCCATCTAGTCTGCCCAATTACATGGATACTTTACCTGGATTTATCTTTTGTTTAGGATAGCCTTATGCCTATCCCATGCCTGCTTAAATTCAATCACTGTTTTGGCCTCTACCACTTCAACTGGAAGACTGTTCCATATATCCACCACCCGCTCAGTAAAATAATGCTTCCTGATGTTACTTTTAAACCTTTTGCCCCTCTAATATAAGACTATGTCCTCTTGTTTTGCTACTTTGTTTCCTTTTAAATATACTCCCTTCCTCTACCTTGTGGATTCCCTTTACGTATTTAAATGTTTCTATCATATCTCCTCTGTCTCGTCTTTTTTCCAAGCTGTACATGTTAAGATCATTAAGCCTTTCCTGGTAACTTTTCTCCTTCAAGCCGTACATCAGTTTAGTAGTCCTTCTCTGAACTCTCTCTAAGATGTCTATATCCTTCTGGAGATACAGTCTCCAGTACTGCACACAGTACTCCAAGTGAGGTCTCACCAGTGCTCTGTACAGTGGCATGAGCACTTCCCTTTTCCTACTGCTAATACAGGCTCTCCCTACACAACCAAGCATTCTGCCAGCATTTCCTGCTGCTCTATTACATTGACTACTTACCTTTAGATCCTCTGACATAATAACCCCTAAATCCCTTTCCTCAGATGTTGAGGTTAGGACTGTATCAAATATTCTATATTCAGCCCTTGGGTTTTTACGTCCCAGGTGCATTATCTTGCACTTATCCACATTAAAACTCAATTGCCACAGCTCCGACCATTTTTTTAGTTTACCTAAATCATTTGTCATTTGGCTGATCCCTCCAGGAACGTCAACCCTGTTGCAAATTTTTGTGTCATCAGCAAAAAGACATACTTTTCCATTAATACCTTCTGCAATATCACTAATAAAAATATTAAATAGAATGGGTCCAAGTACTGACCCCTGAGGTACCCCACTGGTAACAAGACCTTGCGCCGAATAAACTCCATTTACCACAACCCTCTGTTGCCTGTCACTCAGCCACTGCCTAATCCATTCAACAATATTGGAATCCAAGCTCAAAGATTGCAATTTATTGATAAGCTTCTATGCGGAACAGTATCAAAAGCCTTACTGAAATCTAAATAAGCAATGTCTACTGCACCACCTGTGTCTATTATTTTTGTTACCCAATGAAAAAAATCAATAAAATTAGTTTGGCATGATCTCCCTGAGGTAAACCCATGTTGTTTCTGATCCTGTAATCTATGTGTTTTTAGATGTTCAACAATCCTTTCCTTTAACATGGTTTCCATTATTTCCCCACTACTGACGTAAGACTAACTGGCCTATAGTTCCCCGATTCCTCCCTACTACCCTTCTTGTAAATGGGCACAACATTTGCTAATTTCCAGTCTTCTGGGACGACTCCTGTTAACAAGGATTGGTTAAATAAATCTGTTAACGGTTTTGCTATTACATCACTGAGCTCTTTTAATAATTTAGGATGGATCCCATCAGGCCCCATTGACTTATTTGTCTTTACTTTAGACAGCTGCTGTAGAACCTCCTCCTCTGTAAACTGATATGTAATTGTCTTGTTAGTGTTTCCTCCTAACTGAGGTCCCTTTTCTTCTGCAAAGACTGACCAAAAATATTCATTGAGGCAGTCAGCGAGACTTTTATCCTCTTCTACATACTGTCACGGTTGGCTCTGTTCTGGGGCGCCTGGCAGCAGATTCCTCGCTGCTCGCTGGCCAGGCGCCGAATAATAACGCCACCGGGTGCGCTCACGTGGGACGCCGGGGGGCGGAGCCTGGCGTTATGACGCGGACCCGCCGGGTTTAAAACCCGGCTTCACTAGTTCGCCGGTGCCCTGACGTGGTATTCACTTCCCGCAGAGCTCTTGTGTTTTTGGCTAATATATCTGTGTCTGACCTTGCTTTTGGAAACGAACCATTCTGTGTATGACCCCTGGCATTGGCAAACGAACCATTCTGTGTATGACTCCTGGCATTGGCAAACGAACCACTCTGTGTATGACCCCTGGTATTGGCAAACGAACCATTCTGTGTATGACCCCTGGCATTGGCGAACGAACCACCCTGTGTATAACCCCTGGTATTGGCATTCACTCTTCTCACGGTTCTGCTCTTAACTTTGGTACCGAGGTCAGTCTATGTGGCACCCTAAGCACACATCAGACTACCTCTGATATTACTAAGGTCCTAGGGAGAACGAATACTCTATTCTGTACCTCTGTCTGGTGTTTACCCTTGCTTGTCTTTTGTCTGGTTAGTGATCTATCTAGTTGTGCCGACCATTCAAGGATCGGAAGAGTAGAGAGCGGTCTACGTAAAGGGACCACTATTTTGGTATTCAGGGGGATTCGTGACATTACGTCAGGGCCAATGGATCCCGCAGACCTCTCTAACCAGTTGGCACGTATCGCAGCCAGACAAGAGGAACAGGACCATAGGATGGACCAGATTTCTCTCGCTCTACAGACCCTGTTAAATCGGTCCAATACAGGTACCACAAACCCTCCAGACCCAGTATTGCCTAGGGTCAGTTCGGTCTCTCCTGAAAGACATAGGCTTAGTATGAAGGCACCCTTACGCTATGATGGTACACCAAGCTTATGCCGGGGTTTTTTGACCCAACTCGAGATCTTGTTTGAGAACAACCCAGGGTCTTGTATATCTGATAAAGCCAAAGTAGGCTATCTGATTAATCATTTAACAGAAAAAGCTTTATTATGGGCTACGCCGTTGTGGGAAAATAAGAAACCCATCATATATGACTATGAGGGTTTTACCTCTGAGTTAAAACGTACCTTTGATCCCTCTAGAAGGGCTACCAATGCGGGTAGGTCCTTGTTTCACATTAAACAAGGTAATAGGAGGGTCTCCGACTATGCCATAGAGTTTAAGACTTTGACGTCAGAGGTGCTTTGGCCGAACGACGTTTTAACCTTAGCCTTTACCGAAGGCCTGAACGAGGCTTTTATGTTTGAGCTGGCTCCCTTAAAATTACCAGAAAATCTGGACCATCTGATTGACTTTTGCATAGCCATGGACGATCAAATTAGGGAAAGGAGACACCCCAGAGACAGACCCAGAAGGGTCTTGCCTCCTTTACCCTTATTACCCAGACACACCAGTACGTCAGGTAACCCGGAGAACGCAAAAACAGATATGCCAGTCGTTGAACCTATGCAAATAGGAAAAACAGGTATTTCGGAAGCAGAAAGAGCTCACAGAAGAGAAAAGGGGCTCTGCTTCTATTGTGCAGGGGCTGATCATTTCCGCCTTCAATGTCCTCAGAGACCCAGGGTGAGCAGGGGGGAGAGTGGCAAATCGGGTCAAAGAACAGCCAATACCCAGGTTATCGGTTCTCTGTATGCCTCCTTTGTGGATAGTGAAAAAAAAAAATCCAGGATTCTGTTACCGATCTCCCTAACCTGGGAGGGGGTTCACCTCAAGACTGAGGCATTCTTAGACTCTGGGGCCTCAGGTAATTTCATGGATAAATATTTTGCTGCCAAAAACCTCTTACCTCTGGTTCTCAAGGAGAAGCCTCTAATGGTGGAGGCCATAGATGGTAAACCCCTGTCATGTCCACATATCACTCACGACACTGTCGATGTATGTATGAAAACAGGAGTTTTGCACCAAGAAACGATAAGATTTCAAATTATTGAATCTCCCTCATGTCCTGTCGTTCTTGGGTTTCCATGGCTAACAGAGCACAACCCAGTTGTCGATTGGGTCCAGAGAGACATAAAATGTTGGGGTCCTAGTTGTCAGTCTAATTGCCTAGGCAGAGTCAATGTGATTGGTAGCCTCAATGTTGCCACAGCCCCTCCTTTATCCACAGAGGTCCCTGAATGTTATCTAGCATTAAAGGAGGTGTTCTCTAAAGCCAGGACTGAGGTCCTACCACCACATCGTCCATATGACTGTGCTATTGATTTACTCCCCGGTACGATACCTCCTAGGGGACATGTATACCCTTTGTCACAAAAAGAAAACGACATTATGGAGGAATACATAAGGGAGAATCTAGAGCGAGGATTCATTAGACGGTCCTCATCTCCAGCAGGAGCAGGTTTCTTTTTTGTCTCCAAAAAAGAGGGAGATCTGCGACCTTGCATCGATTATAGAGGTTTGAATAGGATAACTATAAGAAATGCATATCCCATACCTCTTATAACAGAATTGTTCGACCGATTAAAGGGGGCCCGTATATATACGAAGCTCGATTTACGCGGAGCTTACAACCTGGTTAGGGTTAAAAAGGGGCATGAATGGAAAACGGCTTTTAATACACGTAGCGGGCATTATGAATACCTGGTGATGCCCTTTGGATTATGTAATGCGCTAGCCGTTTTTCAGGACCTCATAAATGACACCCTAAGGGATTTTCTGCAAGAATTCGTCATAGTATATCTGGATGACATCCTGATATACTCTCCTGATGTGGACACTCATCACGCCCACGTGAAACAAGTATTGACTAAACTATTGAAGGCTGGATTATATTGTAAGCTAGAAAAGTGTCTATTCGACATAGTAACGGTGCATTTCCTTGGTTATATCATAACCCCTGAGGGTTTTCAAATGGATCCAAAGAAACTCTCAGCAATTCTTGACTGGCCTCTACCCCAAGGGCTTAAAGCCATCCAGAGGTTTCTGGGGTTTACTAACTACTATCGGAGATTCATTAAAGACTTTTCAGCCTTGGTAGCTCCCCTCACGGCTTTGACTAAGAAAGGGGTGGGAAATCAGAAATGGACACCACAAGCCACTCAAGCCTTTGAGGCACTTAAACAAGCATTCACTACTGCCCCTGTTCTCCGACATCCAGATCCGGCTCTGCCTTTCCAAGTAGAAGTTGACGCCTCCGAACTAGGTCTTGGTGCAGTCTTGTCCCAAAGGGAGGCACCCGACAAACCCTTGCATCCATGCGGCTTCTATTCTCGGAAATTGTCCCCGGCAGAGAAGAACTATGACATTGGAAATAGAGAATTGTTAGCAGTCATCTCGGCCTTGGCAGAATGGAGATACTTATTGGAGGGGTCTAGGGACCCCGTCGTTATCATAACCGATCATAAGAATCTCACGTACATTGGAGATGCTAAACGTTTAAATTCCAGACAAGCGAGATGGTCATTGTTTCTTTCAAGTTTTAATTTCGTGCTTACCTATAGACCTGGGTCCAGAAACATTAAAGCAGACGCATTATCGAGACAGTATGAATCTTATGAACATAATATCCAAGATCAGCATCCCATTGTACCCCAGGAAAGGATTATAGCCTCTACCACGATTAGTGTCTCGTCTCCTCTAGTGAAAAGGTTGCAGACCGTCCAGGGTGCAGCTCCTGGGAGAAACCTCCCGCGAAACTCTTTGTACCTGAGAACGAAAGAGAGGAAGTACTTAACGTTTATCATGACAATAAAACCTCTGGGCATATGGGTATCACCAAAACTGTGTCTAGTATCCGTAAACTCCTCTGGTGGCCCACGTTGCGCCGAGATGTTAAAGATTACATAGCTGTGTGCGAGGTGTGCACAAGACATAAAAGTCCCAAAACAGCACCCATTGGTTTACTCCAGCCTTTGCCGATCCCCGAACGACCATGGTCACATGTAGCCATGGATTTTATAGTAGATTTACCTGAGTCAAGAGGGAATACAGTTATACTTACGGTCATAGATCGATTCTCCAAGATGGGTCACTATGTGCCTCTTCGGAAACTACCTTCGGCAGCCGAACTGGTGCCCATATTCATTTCCAACGTGGTCCGCATACATGGTGTTCCTCTGGAGATTGTCTCTGATAGGGGGACACAATTCGTCTCCAGATTCTGGAAAGGGTTTTGTAAGAATGTGGGGATAGACTTGTCCTTCTCTTCGGCCTATCACCCCCAGACCAACGGAGCAGCAGAACGAGCCAACCAAAATATAGAGAAATATCTCAGGTGCTTTATATCAGAACAACAAAATAACTGGTCAGACCTGTTACCATGGGCAGAGTATGCTTTGAACAGTGCAGTAAGTGAATCCACAGGACATTCCCCTTTCTTCACTGTTTATGGTTTTGATCCTCCTGTGCTCCCCGCTACGTTTCCTGATACCACGATTCCTGCTTTGGATGAGCATTTGGCATCATTGCAAGAGACTTGGGAGAGAGTCAAACGGGCACTGGAGGAGAGTAGTGTCATCCAGAAAACCAAGGCCGACAGACACAGGAGGCAGGCACCCGTGTATCAAGTTGGGGACAGGGTTTGGCTTTCTTCACGGAATATCAAGCTCTTAGTGCCTTCCATGAAGTTGGCACCTAGATATATCGGCCCCTATAAGATTCTGCGGCGACTCAACCCTGTCTCCTATGCTTTGGCATTGCCCCCCCATATTAGGATACACAATGTGTTCCACGTAAGCCTTTTGAAACCGTTGTTATGTAACCGGTACACCAAGGTCCGTGCTCCACCTCCTCCTGTCTCTGTGGAGGGCGAGGAGGAGTACGAGGTTGAGGCCATTCTGGATGCCAGAAAGTCTAGGGGGTCCTTACAGTACTTGGTCGATTGGGTGGGTTACGGTCCGGAGGATCGTTCTTGGATTCCGGCTGCAGAGGTCCATGCCCCTCGGTTGGTGAAGGCCTTCTATTTGGCGCACCCCCGTGCCCCTGGGGGTCGTCCAGTGGCCGCCCGTGGAGAGGGGGGTTCTGTCACGGTTGGCTCTGTTCTGGGGCGCCTGGCAGCAGATTCCTCGCTGCTCGCTGGCCAGGCGCCGAATAATAACGCCACCGGGTGCGCTCACGTGGGACGCCGGGGGGCGGAGCCTGGCGTTATGACGCGGACCCGCCGGGTTTAAAACCCGGCTTCACTAGTTCGCCGGTGCCCTGACGTGGTATTCACTTCCCGCAGAGCTCTTGTGTTTTTGGCTAATATATCTGTGTCTGACCTTGCTTTTGGAAACGAACCATTCTGTGTATGACCCCTGGCATTGGCAAACGAACCATTCTGTGTATGACTCCTGGCATTGGCAAACGAACCATTCTGTGTATGACTCCTGGCATTGGCAAACGAACCACTCTGTGTATGACCCCTGGTATTGGCAAACGAACCATTCTGTGTATGACCCCTGGCATTGGCGAACGAACCACCCTGTGTATAACCCCTGGTATTGGCATTCACTCTTCTCACGGTTCTGCTCTTAACTTTGGTACCGAGGTCAGTCTATGTGGCACCCTAAGCACACATCAGACTACCTCTGATATTACTAAGGTCCTAGGGAGAACGAATACTCTATTCTGTACCTCTGTCTGGTGTTTACCCTTGCTTGTCTTTTGTCTGGTTAGTGATCTATCTAGTTGTGCCGACCATTCAAGGATCGGAAGAGTAGAGAGCGGTCTACGTAAAGGGACCACTATTTTGGTATTCAGGGGGATTCGTGACACATACCTTCCTTCCTTTGTTTTTAATCTAACTAATCCTTGTTTTACTTTTCTTTTCTCGTTTATGTATCTCAAAAATGTTTTGTCCCCCTTTTTTACTGACTGAGCTATTTTCTCTTCTGCGTGTGCCTTGGAAGCTCTTATAAATTGCTTTGCCTCTTTCTACCTAATCTTATAGGTTTGCCTATCCTCTTCACGCTGAGTTTTTTTATAATTATTGAATGCTATCTTCTTGTTCTTCACTATTTTGGCCACTTCTGCAGAGTACCACAGTGGTTTCTTCCCTTTTTTGTTTTTGCTAACAAGCCGAATGCAATTGCCTGTGGCCTTCAATAATGCTTCCTTTAAATAATCCCATTTCTCCTGGACTCCCTTTAAACTCCTCCAGTCTGATAATGACTCCTTCACACAAAATCTCATTTTAGAAAAATCTGTTTTTTTAAAGTCTAAAACTTTTGTTTTTGTGTGGTGCGGCTCCATCCCTGTTCTTATATTAAACCATACTGACTGGTGATCACTAGATCCCAAATTTTCACCTACAACAACGTCCGATACCAAACCTCCATTTGTGAGTATTAAATCCAATATGGCCTCTTTACGGGTCGGCTCCTCAACTACTTGTGTTAGAGATAATCCCAGTAGGGAGTTTAGAATATTTGTACTCCTGGTGCACCCAGCTATTTTGGTTTTCCAGTTCACATCAGGAAGATTAAAGTCCCCCATGATAATAACTTCCCCCTTCATTGCCATTTTGGCTATTTCCTCAACCAGCAGATTATCTAGCTCTTCTACTTGTCCAGGGGGTCTATAGATCACACCTACACGAGCTACTGTATGATTGCCAAATGTTAGCGTAACCCAAACTGACTCTATGTTCACCTCGCTCACTTTTATTACAAGTTTTATTTTAACGTAAAATGAACAGATTCTTCCAACAGAATCCCGCAGTTAATGCTCCGCACCGGATTGCTGGGGAGGTTCAGAGATGCCCATTAACCAGTAAATTTATTCACTCATTGAAAGAACCGTGAACTCATTATTTAGTGAATTGCCATTCTTTTCACTGTAGTTTCAGTCGACGTTGTCTAGATTTGTTTTTACAGTTGTTCCTGTCGGAAATTGTTCCTGGAAATCGCCAATTTAGAGTGTTATCCAATAGAAAAGACGCCTTAGAAAATGTGTTAAAAGACATGTCTTCCAATTCGGACGTGGTTTGGCTGCAGCTGAATTCAATTACTCCAGTTTTAGGGTTAGAAATAAGGGTTAGGTTTGGGGTTATAAATTCTGGTTAGAGTAAGAAATTGGGGTTAGAACATAGGGTTAGGCTTAGAAATCAGGGTTAGAACATAGGGTTAGGGTTAGAACATAGGGTTAGAAATCAGGGTTAGAACATAGGGATAGGGTTAGAAATCAGGGTAAGAACATAGGGTTAAGGTTAGAAGTCAGGGTTAGAACATAGGGTTAGAAATCAGGGTTAGAGCATAGGGTTAAGGTTAGAAATCAGGGTTAGAACATAGGGTTAGAAAATAGGGTTAGAACATAGGGTTAGAAATCAGGGTTAGAACATAGGGTTAGAAATCAGGGTTAGAACATAGGGTTAGAAATCAGGGTTAGAACATAGGGTTAAGGTTAGAAATCAGGGTTAGAACATAGGGTTAGAAATCAGGGTTAGAACATAGGGTTAAGGTTAGAAATTAGGGTTAGGTTTAGACTTTATGGTTAGGGTTAGAATTTAAAGTTAGGGGCTAGCGTTAGAAATTAGAGCTAACGGTTACAAGGGTTAGAATTAAGGGTTAGATCTTGGGGTTTGGGTTAGAAATTAGGGTTTGGGTTAGAGATTAGGGTTTTGTTACCATTTCAGCTGCGTTTGCTTTAAAAGAAGGGGCAGAATCTGTTGCCTAAAAAAACAAAGTAAAAGTGAAGCAGGATGTTAAGGTTAAATCTGACCATAAATCTAACCCTAAAACAAGCTCAGATGGTAACCTTAACCCTAACGTCTAACCTTAACCTTAATTTCTAACCTTAACCCTAACGTCTAACCTAAACCCTAATTTTCTGTTATTTTCTGATCACTATTTTCTTATATTTCTATTTTTATACAGTTTTTATGAACGCAGCAATCCCCATCGCCGCAGTGCTGATAGTAAGTACCAGCTCAATCCCTGTCAATGGAGGGGGGGTCCTACGTGTTACCACTACACCTTATAAAGCCCAGGATGGGACATGTAACGCAGGGGTCGGCAACCGTGGCCCCTCCAGGGGCCATATTACAATGTTGTTGCTAACTTAACCAGAGCTGTTGTAAACTGAAAACCTCCATAGGCTATAATGGCTCTGGGAAGTTTACAACAGCTCTGGTTAAGTTAGCACCAACATTGTAATATGGCCCCAGATGTTTTGGAACTTCATCTCCCATGATGTTCAGCCATTCAGTAGATTGATTGAGCATCATGGAAAATGTAGTTGCAAAACATATGGGGGGGGGGGTCAAGGTTACTGACACCTGGTGCAACGGATCGTGGTCCATCATTATGTTTCTTTTCCAGACCTTTGTGGTCCATGTCCACCTCCTCAATTATGATGACTTTTCGCCAGCTGTGGCCTTCGCGTCACTGTCCCTCTTCCACATCCTGGTGACCCCGTTATTCCTTTTGTCCAGCGTGGTCAGGTCCACCGTCAAAGCTCGGGTCAGGTAAGCGATGTCGCCAACACATGATTTAGAGTAATATTAACATATTCTATGCCCTTACTTTAGATTGTAAGCTCACGTGACCAGCGTCCTCTTTGCCTATTGTTTCCATATATCAAACTTGCTTGTTAATTGTACGTTTGTTTTGCCCTGCCCATTGTGCAGCGCTACAGAATATGTCAGTGCTTTATAATTAAATAGGGGTTATTCATTAAGAGTCGGTGTTGGTCGGTATTGCCGAGCGGGTGAACGCCAACATATCACAAAACTAAAATCCTGAGAGAGTGGCGCAACATGGAACATTGACACCTTGTTATCAGCTCTGTGTGACAGCATGGTGCCCGCATAGTGTGATGCCACCTTACCAGCTCTGTGTGATAGCATGGTGCCAGCATGGTGTGATGCCACATTACCAGCTCTGTGTGATAGCATGGTGCCAGCATAGTGTGATGCCACATTACCAGCTCTGTGTGACAGCATGGTGCCCGCATAGTGTGATGCCACCTTACCAGCTCTGTGTGATAGCATGGTGCCAGCATAGTGTGATGCCACCTTACCAGCTCTGTGTGATAGCATGGTGCCAGCATAGTGTGATGCCACCTTACCAGCTCTGTGTGATAGCATGGTGCCAGCATAGTGTGATGCCACATTACCAGCTCTGTGTGATAGCATGGTGCCCACATAGTGTGATGCCACATTACCAGCTCTGTGCGATAGCATGGTGCCAGCATGGTGTGATGCCACCTTACCAGCTCTGTGTGATAGCATGGTGCCAGCATAGTGTGATGCCACCTTACCAGCTCTGTGTGATAGCATGGTGCCAGTATAGTGTGATGCCAGATTACCAAATCTGTGTGAAAGCATGGCGCCAGCATGGTGTGATGCCACTTTACAAGCTCTGTGTGATAGCATGGTGCCAGCATAGTGTGATGCCACCTTACCAGCTCTGTGTGATAGCATGGTGCCAGCATAGTGTAATACCACATTAACAAATCTGTGTGACAGCATGGTACCCGCGTAGTGTGATGCCACATTACCAGCTCTGTGTGCCAGCAGGTGTGATTCTACATTTCCAGCTCTGTGTGCCATTTTGGTGTGATTCCACTTTACCAGCTCTGTGTGCCAACATGGTGTGATGCCACATTACCAGCTCTGTGTGCCAGCATGGTGTGATGCCACATCACCAGCTCTAGATTTGATTTTACACTGGCATTCTGATCTCATACCCCATTACTTCAAAAACCAACATTCTGTCACTGCAGTTCAGGATATTTGCGGGTAAAGCTGCTGTCATGCGCACGCCTTGTAAAATCCTGATACTGCATTGACTCCCTCGCCGCCTCGTACAGAATGAGATCCTAGTGTTAAGAAAGAGCTGACTCTTCTATTATTTGTTTAATCTTTTGTTTCTTTTTTTTGTAGCGTCCAGAAGCTCAGTGAATTCTTCTCCAGTGAAGAGATCGGGGAAGACATTGAGAAGTGCCAAACCTCCATAAAGCTGGGGACGCAGAACAAGTACCAAGCCGTGGTGAGTCCCGCTCGCGTACGGGGGTCACGTGGTTCTTTCTGCCAGTGCATGCCGCTAATGTCAATACCCCTGCTTAAATTTATTTATTTTTTTGTAACACACCCCACTACCCCCTGGCCTCACCTCTGTTTCTGTCTTCCTGCCCCCGCACAGCCCCTCAAAGTTGTTAACCGTAAGCGGCCGGCCCGAGAGGACTGGAACAACTTCGACCGCCAGCAGAGAGGATCAAATAACAGCACGGAAGGGGATGATTTTTGTATAAAGGTGAAGCCAAGGTCCCTGTGAGATCACTTTACTAACGAACGCGCCCTCATGGGTCCCGCACAAAATCTATTAACACCTTGCATGCAGTAATCAGTGTCTCCGTCCCATGATGAGCACATTCTGTGATCGTAAATTTATCTTCCTTTCGAAGCCAGCGAATGCTAAGCTGGGCCCTGCAGATGCCTCAGAACCTCTTGGCCTTTTTGAGGCTGGCTTAGCAACCTGGGAGGTGTTGTTCTCCAGCATCGGCGTCTCCAAGATTAGTCGTCACCCACCTCTCCAAAATCCACATCTTGTCATTATTTGCCATCTGTTCCGAAAACTCCGACGGGCATCCGTTCCCATCCGCGGAGGATTGTGAGAGTTTGAGCCTATCGAAAGCAATGGTCATCACTTTGAATGTGGGTCTACGGGAAAGTCGACTAGTGAGGTGTTGAGTCCACCATGAAAATTGGGGTAGGGTTGGGCCATATCTACCATTTTCCACGATTCAGTCGCATTCAAGGTCACCTGAGATTAAACTCTTGGGAAAAATCGAGGACTCTGGATTTGTTAATTGGCAGACGCCCAGTCCGAGCAGCGACAGAGCAGAGCTGTCAGGTTCCGAAGACTCCTCCCCGACCCTGTCCACTCTGCAGTGCCGAGGCTCGGATGGAGCGTCCATCAATAAACAAATCCAGAGTCTTCAATTTTCGCAAGAGTAAACTCGCAGCTATCACCCAGCCATTCGTTTTTCATTATTCGGCTCATTCGACCTAAATGTTTGAAGCTGGTCGTGAAATCACCACCTGCCGGTGTTTAGTGAATACTATCCGTTAGATATACTGAGATATTAAATGAGTATTAATGCGCCAGTGTTTAGGATCTGCGTTCACAGTGACACATCTGCCTTACTCCGATCCATTACTTCGATGTAATGTGCGTGGTCCTCAGGGAGATCTTCCTCCATGTAAAATGAAGCGACGTTCCTTGGAGAGTCTCTCTGATTAATTGGGTGCTTAGCTCCGACGTGTGACCTGCTTCCTCTTCACACGAGCACACGGCAGCGTTTACTCTGACACACGGCACATTTTCAGGTATTTTTACCGGTCCGTGTTATGCTCTCTTCAAAATAAGTCTAATAACATCAGCTGTGGAGTGATGGGCCACCAATGGAAACCAAGACCAACTATGGCCATTAAAGACTCTCCGAAATGATGAAGTTGCCTTTTTTTGTGTGCAGCTTTTACCATGTGGCTTTTATTTGACAACCAACATGAAACCAGCAACTTTATATCTCTGCCGGGTCTTCTTCAAGCCTTGATCTAGAACCATATGGGTCGTAACGTTTCCGAGTTTCATTTTGGTGGAGGAAAGTAAGAGCTGGAGGGTAAATGCACCGGATCGGCTATTTAAAGATGTTGGAGTATAAAGCTATATCCATAGCCGGTTGTTGGGTTCGATGTTTTCTTGGATCTGGTGTCTAGTATGCATCCGTCCCACTCGATATTCATCAAAGATGTAGATCCAAGGATCTTTTGGATTTGGGGCTTTGATCGGGAATGTGTCCACATAACATATAGGTAGCAAGGAGAACAAGAATGGATAAAACGTAGTGTAATTTGGCGTGAATGGGAAAAAAACCAAACACAAAAGACATGGAAGATCTTCTAAAAAGAGCTGGTTTGGTTGTAAAGCTGCTGAATGGATACTGGTTTGGCAACGTATTACCTGGACTGGGTACTATTAGTTGAAAGACAGGTGACATCACAGGCTGTGCTAAAACCCAAAAATAAGTATAAAATGAAAACAGGCAATGTCGAATTATTGAATTTGGAATAACAAAGTTATCAGCCAATGTTTTAAACCATGTTGGGTTTCCCAGTCAAGTCATTATCCGGTTGGGGTACTCACTATTCTGGTAATACCTTCAACCATCTGCCACATGGACCAGGGCGGCCCAAGCCTCCGTTCATATACAGAAAACAACAAAGATGCCTTGGGCACTTGGGAGAAGGCAAAGTATGGTGGACGCCGGACTTTATTATGGACACGACATCCCATAACGTTTCGTCCCCAGATAGGGGCAAGCCGTTGTGAGACGTTGTGTCCATAATAAAGACCACCCTATTTGCCTTCACCTGAGTCCCGGGGCCATTGTTGTTGGGTCGCTTAATCAAGTTCAGGTCAGGAATCATAAAGAAAGAGACTGGGTTGAAGAACATCACGGAAGGATGCTGAGCTCCATGCATCGTGACACCCTACACATGGCAGTTTCATGAAGCTTCCTGATGAGGATCCTGTTAACGTATTCTTGGGCTTACTGGTGGAAGAATGTCTTGTAACGTTAAAGTGGTTGAAGACTGCAGAACGTTCTTTCTTCTGATAATTTCACTGGATGGACCCAACGTCTTCTAAGATCAGTCTGTAGAAGTTTTGTCTTGAGACACAGATCAAACTTCGATGAGGAATGAATGATGACCCACCATTTTGAACTTTTGATGTCTACTTTACCACAGGGAGAAAAAAGTCCAGGCACTATATCAGTCAAGAAACTGTCAAGGATTACAGACAGACTTTCTTCTGTTTTGGAAAGAGCAGGTCTCAGAGGATAAAGGAAGATCGATCGGCCGAGCTTTCTGATATCTGAAGGGAAGTAACGTGCAGATAAAAAGTCACGATAGACAAAGACCCAGTAAAAGCCGGCCTGTATCGAGGACGTGAAGAAGAAAGGAGATATTCCCAAAGCACAACCTGAAACGCTTTCAGAAATAACATCAAAGGAAAGATCAAGGACAAGCCGTAGCAGAAAGACGGTGTTTCACTCAATTCAATCTCAAAACACAAATGGACTAGTTCTATTTTCACTCGTTACACTTGTCAGAATTTGGCCGGAAAAGCTCTTGCTCTTCCATGATGCGCCTCACTTGTTTATCATTAGTAACTATATTTGAGCTTTACGCAGACCTCCACGGACATGAGACGCAGAGATAACGTTGCGAAGAGATTAATGTCTTGAGGGTTTCTGTAGTTGGGTGGATTTTTGGTCATGTGATCCTGCAGCATGATTCTCCATGGAGTCCTATGGACGCCATGGAGGGGATGCTGGGGATGGTGCTGTAGCATTGCTCCCAGCATCCGCGGGCTTAGTGATCTCTAAGGGGCAGGCTGCCGGACTCGGCACCTGCTCCGCGATCTGCTGGGGAAACTTTGACGCTACGGGGAAATTAGCGAACGCAAATTTTTCCCCTTAGCGTCCCGGTTTTAGCTCAGGGCAGCTGAGTGCCCTGAGTGTTTTGTGTCATTTTGAGATCCTTTTGGCAGCAATGCATGGTCAAGAGAGTTCTTGTTTTTTGGTGTCACTCCATGGTGGCCCACACTCTCTTTAAGACTTGAAAGATGTGAAAGTGCGTTTTGTGTGTTCCTTGGGGGGGGTTGTTCTCATTTTTCTTTGTCTTGTGTGTTCCTCCATCTCTTCTGATGTCACGGTGTTCTGAGGAGACGCGTTTCCTTTGTAGGATCCGAGAAAAGGCTTGATTCAGTCAACCGGCTGAAGAATGTGACCATCGTACAATAAATGGTAGAACATGACAATACCGTGGATTTTCCGCATTGACTTGTAATCCGTCTAAATCCTGTATTCATCAAACACAGCTGGTGCTTGGCCGGTTTATTGCTGGATGATTGCACGGCTCTAGGGACGTCGGGTGCCTCCATGGGTTTCTTGGTGATAATTACTTGACGTCGACGTGGCCATTCATATGACTAAGGTTTTCGACTCTGTGGCTGACGTGAACGATCCTTCATTCATTGACCACAGGAAAAATGACGCTCCCGACCTCCCGGCGTAAAATACACAAACCACGTGAAAATAATACAGCAGGTTCACTTACTAAACCGGGATTTGGAACTGGAATATTTGATGCACAGGATGCAGCACAGGTTTTATTAGAAGATTCCGAATTAATCTGAAAATATCTCATTTTATTCAAATCAGTTCAGGATTTTTTTATTCGGGGAGCGACTTGATTTGGATGTCGGCCATTCTGAACGATCCAAATTGTAGAATTGGTGATAATTTGGCCGAATATCACTTCAGACGGGACCTGATCAACACAGGTCTAGTGGCACATCACAAAATTCACATTCAACGCACTTTGAATTCAAAAGTTCAATTCGCCGACCCTGTGGTGAATTCAGCATTTGTTGAAGTGCGCCGAATGGATCCGCAGAACGCCACCGATAAACCTGACAAACACAGCCGCAAAGCGCCGAATGCCGCCAATAAAATCAAAGATCGCGGCTGATAAACTGTTGAAAAATCACTGAATGCATCCGATAAACTGCCGAACGCAGCCGACAATCCGTTGAACAGACCGCCGAACGCCTCCGATCAGCCGCCTAATGCCTCCGAACAAATCCGACCAGCCGCCGAAAAAAGCCGACCAGCCGTCGAACAGGGGTAAGGCTAGGGTCAGACGAACGTGATTTCTACGGACTGTGCGTCTGTGCAGTACAGACGCATTTTTGACTGAAGACGCAGTAGTGGCCACACAGTCCGTTTATTCACTGACGTATATCTTGACGGATGTAGGAGAGAAATTAAATTAAAATGCAAAACCATTTTGTCCGTGAAAAATGCTGGACGTATAAACGCTGGACGTATAAATGCTGGACGTATAAATGGTGGGCGTATAAATGCTGGACGTATAAATGCTGGACGTATAAATGCTGGACGTATAAATGCTGGACGTATAAATGCTGGACGTATAAATGCTGGGCGTATAAATGGTGGGCGTATAAATGCTGGACGTATAAATGCTGGGCGTATAAATGCTGGACGTATAAACGCTGGACGTATAAACGCTGGGCGTATAAACGCTGGGCGTGTAAATGCTGGACGTGTAAACGCTGGACGTATAAATGCTGGACGTATAAATGCTGGACGTATAAATGCTGGACGTATAAATGCTGGGCGTATAAATGGTGGGCGTATAAATGCTGGACGTATAAATGCTGGACGTATAAATGCTGGACGTATAAATGCTGGGCGTATAAATGCTGGATGTATAAATGCTGGACGTATAAATGCTGGGCGTATAAATGCTGGACGTATAAATGCTGGGCGTATAAATGCTGGACGTATAAATGCTGGGCGTATAAATGCTGGGCGTATAAATGGTGGGCGTATAAATGCTGGACGTATAAATGCTGGACGTATAAATGCTGGGCGTATAAATGCTGGATGTATAAATGCTGGACGTATAAATGCTGGGCGTATAAATGCTGGACGTATAAATGCTGGGCGTATAAATGCTGGACGTATAAATGCAGTCCATCTGACCACGTTCCATCACTCACACACAAAGCTATGTTGACGTTGCGGACGCAGCGCACTTTGTGCGGCCGTTCTAGGGGTTGTACGTTCTTGCCCAACTTGCGTCCGTTTGCCGCGGCCGTTGTGCGTCCGCAGTTCAGTGCGGGCGTACTTCGCGTGTGGGACTCCATTGGCCTTTATGTCATGCTATCACGGACGTACTTTTGTGCGCCATCACGGACGTGAACACTGCGCTCGTCTGACGGGAGCCTAAAAGAAACAACTTTTAATACACGTTTTTAAAACAAATTATGCATGAAAATGCCTGGAAATTATATATAAGGTCCTATGAATAACAATAAAAAGGTCTGTTACGGGGGGGGGGGGACGCCAGTTAAAACAAATCTCGCCAAAGAAATCCAGAAAAATGGCAAAAAAATAAATGAATAAAAGATTTTGCTGCAAATGCAAAGAATAAACGTTTGAATAACAACTTGGTGTCTCTGTATAGATTAACCATTGCTTCTCTATGGGGGATTTCACTGTCGCCAAACAGGCACCGTATTTCGCTGGCAGTTCACTAATATTTGACGAACTGCCACCTTTGTGAATACTCGAATGGCCCCAAAATTGCACCGTACGGGGAAATTCACTCCGGTGCATTTCGGTGGCAAATTCAGCTTTCTTTAAACAACCACTACAGTTTAGGTCGGGAGGCGGGTGGTGGGGGAAGGGAGATTGTATATATGGTTTCAACTATCACCAAAAAACTACATTTTAGCTTAAGAATTTCAGGGAATATAGTTCACCAATAGCTCGATAACCGTGATCAAAAAGCAACAGGAGACAAATATAAAAGGCAAACGCGTGAAATAGCTTTTAAATGTTCAGAGACAGAAAGTAGAAAATGCATTCGTATACACAAAAATGGTAAATATGACACTAAAAGGGAATATTATTCATCATACCCAGGACATACTTGAAAACGAGAGAAATCTCTATGTATCCTTCCTGGTAAAATACCGTATAAATAAATAAATGCTAGTGAATTTGATATATTATTAATACGTTTTGAGGTACACTTGATACATAATTTGATACATTGGAAGCAAAAGCACAAACAAATGTTTTCATGTCCTTGTGTTGTTTTTCTCATTTTTAATTTGAGTTCTTTGAAGCTTCTGAATAATAAACCTGTACAATTAGAATGTGACAAAATGTTTGTTATCTGTTTATACCAGCCTGAACGAGACTGGAGGCTTTGTGTTTCCTTCAGACGAGTCAGCCATGAAGAAGACACAAAAACCATCCATCTCTCCCAATCCAGCATAAAAGGGTCCTCAGACTGACAGGTCACTCTTCCGTTTACTGTTTCTTTCTCTGACCTGTTCTCTCATTGATTTTGTGCAGATGACCAACGGATATTTCACATGGACCCCTGAAGGGTCGCCTACCCTGGCAAACATCGACATCAGAATCCCTCAAGGTACTGCTGGCATGTATGGCGTCTGTTGGGGGAAGGGGTGGAATTTCTCTCAGTTGTGTTTGTTTTTTCATCTCAACACATCAGCATAATAATTATTTATGCATTTAAGAGGGATCCCCTTTCCAAAAAACTCTGAATCATCTCGCCAATTGGCCAGGTTGAGTGGACAAGCACGCCCTCCAGACAGAGCCGGCTCTATAATTAGGCAAAGTTGGCAGCTGCCTAAGGTCTTGCTTCCACCGGGGCCTCAAATGATGCAATATATGCAATTATACTGATGTTACACGCAAATGCAATCCTGCGTTCACATACACTCACCTACCAAGAGAGCTGAATTAGCCTTCCTAATTCAAATTTATTGGGTTGAGATCTAAAATTTTGAGCACAGCATGGAAGGAGCTGATGTCTGAGCATGGCCTAAGACCTCACTGACACTAGAGTCGTCACTACCCCCAAACATTTGACAGATTTTTATGTACTATTTATAATTCCAGACAACCAGTAAGTCTCGACACTGTCACTAAATGTCACGGGGCCGAGTCGCATGGTGGACAATCAACTTGAAGCGTTCTCACTGCTCATCTGAATGGCTAGATTTTGGAGAAGCGCAACATGCAAACATTCCCTAAATTGTAACTCGTTGTTGTACCTTAAAATGGTTCGACAGCTGCGTTCCAAGAATAAATCCGGCAGATACAAGTCTTAACCTACTTCAATGCCATAGCAAGCCATGAAGGTCCTTCATTAAAGGTCATTCCGACTGTGAGGGACCTTGAGCCGTGTTTCTTTTCTGGCTCTTTGCAACGTTCCTCTTATCGTTGCAGAAAATGTCCTCCGCCCCCAGTGTCTCATTTGACAGTTCCAGTTTATCTAAAGTGTTTTCTCTTTGTGTCCCGCCATGTTCACGTTTTTGGAACTCAAGATATCTTTATCGTTAGAAACACATACTTGTATATAGAGCAGTTGAGTCTTTGCTGTCTTATCTTTACGTAGCGCCTCTCTGTGTTTCTGGATCTCCTACCTCCATCGATGATCAGTATAGCAGTGTATTCTTCATGAAAATGTTCAATACCTGACTTTAGTAATCACCGAAGTCTCTGCAGCCTGGCATAACTGCTACAATCCAGGTAAAGAAGTTACCAGCACACTGCCATATTATTAAATCATGGATTTATTGCCCCGGGTGCAATAACGACGTTTCGTGAGGAATTATACCGGCCACTGCTATCTGGGTGATCGGATACTCTGAACGCTGTTGTCTGGGCCTAGCATAACTATTAGTTAGTTTGAGAAAGGTATAGCAATATATTTATTTCTGAACAACCTGGACAACCTTATCGAAGGTCAATTGGTAAAACATCCATGGCTGTTCTTGACATTTTATGCCTTGGGGTATCAACCCTGAATGATCCCCTTGACTATTCACCATGAACGACCCCTTTGGCTTTCCACCCTGAATGATGCTTTTGGATATCCTCCATGAATGATCTTTTCTGATGTTCACCATGTATGATCCCTTTGAGTATTCTTCAGGAATGATCCTTTCTTGTTTCCACCATGAATGACCCCCTTTGGCTATCCAACCTGAATGACACTTAGTGATATGCTCCATGAATGATATCTTCTGGTGTTTACCAAGCATGAGTGCTCCCTTCAAGTATTCTTCCGGAATGATCCCTTTGTGTTTCCACTGTTACCTTTATCCCTATGGATATCCATCAGTGGTAATTTTAATTCAGTATCCACCACCATGCATTCCTTTTGACTTTTCCTTTCGTTTGACTATCCACCATGAATGACCATTTTGGCTATTTTCACCAAGTATGAGCCCTTAGAGTATTCTTCAGGAATGACCCTTTCGGGGTTTCTACCATTATTGATCCCTTTAGGTTCCACTGTGACCATTATCTCTTTGGATATCCATCATTATCAATTTTATTTCAGAATCTGCCACCATGTTTTCCTTAGGATAATTCATGGTGTATATGAATATTTAATCGGGTAACCACCATGAATGATTCCTTTGTCCACCATGAATGGTTCTTTTCGGTTTCCTGTCAAAATTATTCCATTTGGTTTCCTTCACAAATTATCTTTACAGGTTTACACCACAAATTATCCTTTTGGGTAGCCATGATAGATTATCCTTTACTATAACCACCAGGAATGTTCCCTTCCGGCATCCACCGTAAATTATCCCTCTGTCAGTCCACCGTGAATAATTGCCATAGGTATCCATCACTATGGATCATTTTTAGCTTTAACTAAGAAGTTGTGTATCCATCGAGAAGGATTCCGCCGGATATCTATTATCATTTATCCATTCAGTTATTTGCCATTGAGGACATTTCCCGGGATCCTCTGACCTTTTCAGTATCTTCCATATATGACCCCTTGGAATGTCCACCTTTAATGATCCCTTTGATTGTTTTATTACCCAGCATTAATGATTTTTTCGGATACCTGCTACGAATGATCCCTTCCACCATCAACAACCCCTTTTAGAACTCAAACAAAGATCATCTCTTTCATCAGTATCTTCCATACATGACCCCTTGGAATGTCCACCTTTAATGGTCACTTTGATTATCTAGCATACATGACCTCTTATACGATCCACCAATAATAATCCCTTTGAGTATCTCCCATACATGACCCCTTCGAATGTCCGCCATTAATGAACCCTTTGAGTATCTCCCATACATGACCCCTTCGAATGTCCGCCATTAATGATCCCTTTGAGTATCTCCCATACATGACCCCTTCGAATGTCCGCCATTAATGATCCCTTTGAGTATCTACCATACATGACCCCTTGGAGGATCCACCATTAATAATCCATTTTGAGATGGGAAATCTATCTTGAATGGTCACATTGAGTAACCACCATGAATGTCTAATGGTACATTGGATAGTTATATAAACTTTATACTGTCAGAGTGTCAGTTTATCTGGATACCCCATGCATTTGGGGTCTGAGAGTCCCCGGCTGGCAGTAACATTAGCGTTTCCTTACTTCACTATGAGGAATAATTGCTCCTGTTGTAAAGTGACCCGTATAGAAACCATTATACGATTCATGTTGCTGTGACTGTTACCTGTAAATGGTTTGTTTATGTAGGCCGGGGTGACCAACCTTGGCCCTACAAAAGTTTTGGAAATCCACTTTCTATGAGACTTTACCAGCCTAACGAGTAACAGAGACGCATTGGAGACGTAGATCCAAAACCTCTGTAGGGCCGAGGTTGCTGACCCCTTCTGTAGGTGCTGATTTAACATTGTTACATTTTGTTCTCGTGAAGGTCAGCTGACGATGATCGTGGGACAAGTTGGTTGTGGGAAGTCGTCACTGTTGCTGGCTACGCTCGGGGAGATGCAGAAGATTTCTGGTGATGTTTACTGGAACAGGTACGCGGTCATTTATTGGTTGGGCTGAGCATGGAAAAGGTCCTTCTGATCGACCTATTAATAAGGTGGCTGAAGAGGTCTGACGTATAGGATGTGCTCAGCTATTAGACATGTGGACAGGCAAAAAGTCTGGTTCGGAATATTTCGGATTCCAACATTTTCGGACTCTGAAATATTCTGACCCAAACGATAAGGAATATAGGAAGCGTCAGAATATATTATGATGTAATAAAATAAAAACTGCTACAGAATAACGAAAGAATCGCTCCAGAATAACGCACATGCAATAAAATTACACCTAGTAGGAAGCTCAGGCTCCAAAATGATGCACAGAGTGAAGCATGTGCTGCAAAAATGATGCCCAGAATGAAGCATGTGCTCCAAAAATGATGCACAGAATGAAGCATATGTTTCAAAAATGATGCACAGAATGAAGCATGTGCTCCAAAAATGATGCACAGAATGAAGCATATGTTTCAAAAATGATGCACACAATGAAGCATGTGCTCCAAAAATGATGCACACAATGAAGCATGTGCTCCAAAAATGATGCACACAATGAAGCATGTGCTCCAAGAATGATGCACAGTATGAAGCATATGATCCAAAAATACTGCACAGAATGATGCATATGCTGCAAAAATGATACACAGAATAAAGCATGTGCTCCAAAAATGATACACAGAATGAAGCATGTGCTCCAAAAATGGTGCACAGAATGAAGCATGTGCTGCAAAAATGATGCACAGAATGAAGCATATGCTCCAAAAATTATGCACACAATGAAGCATATGCTGCAAAAATGATGCATGAAATGAAGCATATGCTCCAAAAAATGATGCATAGAATGAAGCATTTGCTGTAAAAATGATGCACAGAATGAAGCATATGCTCCAAGAATGATGCTCAGAATGAAGCATATGCTGTAAAAATGATGCACAGAATGAAGCATATGCTGTAAAAATGATGCACAGAATGAAGCATAGGCATCAATAACGCTGTGGAGCATTCCGAATTAATCCAAATATATCTGATTATCTTTGGATCTGGATGATTATAGTATTCACATCGTTTCGGGTCAGTTCGGAATTATTTGATTGGAGAATTGATCCAAATTGCCATTTTTTAGCCCCAATTTTGGATTGATCCAAACCGAGTCGCACATGTCTATCAGCTCTACGAAAAGGTGCAGAAAGGACTCCTGCTGCTTTAAATTAGATATCCCTGTGGCCCTTTGGGGAGACATATTGACGCACGTGACAAAAACCTGTTTAGTGCATCATGTCTTTGCTAAAAGTCATGTTCTAGAAATATACCATGAAGCAGATATTTACCTTTTTCGGCTGCTGCATCTGCTGTGATTTCCCTGAAATGATAAATGTCAGGCATTGAGAGAGACGCCCATTGAGCTCCATGTTTAATTCATCGTGTCATTATTAATCTAAAGAATAACCAGAAAAAATGGAAAAACAACAATAAACACGATCCTGACTCACACAGCGAGGGGACGTCTGGACTCGCTGTCAGTGCGTCACGCCAAGTTCGAGTTGCAATCCATTTTTTAACATTTGTATCTATGGATTTACTTATGGGAAAATGCACAAAAATAAATTTATAAATGTTTTCTACATCCTGGGCTGTTTTAACCTTATGAAAAGCAATAAAAAAAGTATAATCTGAAGTAAAAAGCTGAAGGGTTATTTAGAGAGAGCCAACTTGCACTGAACGGTGAATTTCCCCGTACGGTGACATTTCGTGACCATTCAGATATTCAGAGAGCAGGCAGTTCACCAAATATTGGCAAATTTCCAGCAAAATACGGTGCTGTTCGACGGCAGTGAAATCCCCCATAGAGAAGCAATGGTTAATCTATTCACAAACACCGAACAGCAGAGAAATGTCAGTGATGTTCAGTGGTTTCATTCGGCAGATTTAATCAGGCGAATCCCATAGGTTTCAATGTTAAAAATATTCCTGTTTTTATTAATTATCTATTAAACCATTTATTATTTTAATTTGCAGCAAAAAGTCGCTTTATTTATTTATTTTTTTGAATTTCTTCGGGATTTTTTCGGCAAAATTTTTGATTCTGATTTTTTTTATTCCATGGCGGTTTTTTCTTCTCTGTAACAGACCTTTTTATTATTATTCATAGAACCTTATATATTATTACCAGACATTTTCATGCACTTGTTTTTTTTAAAAGACGTTTTAAAAGTTTTTTCGGTTTTTTTTAAGCCCTGTTTGGCTGCTGGGTGGCTTTTTCCAGCGGCTGGGCGGTGATCTGTTCGGCGGCTGGTGGGCTTTTTCCGGCAGCTGGGCAGCTTTTTCGGATGGCTGGGTCGGGCGTTCAGCGGCTTTTCAAATCGATTCTGTGGTTATGCGGCAGTTTTACGATGCGTTCGGCGGGTCGATTTGTCACACTTCAGGGACCCTGTGGTGAATGATGAATTCACCGCGGGGTCGGTGTATTTAACTTGCCAAAGTTTGGCGAAATAGAGAGCACCGAAATCTTGGTTCTCTATGATTAACCTCTAAAGAGGTTTCTTTTTGCTGATCTCATGTAACACTAGGATGTGGCAGAGAATATTCAGCCTATCCTGGTGTTCCCATTATTTCCTATTGTGGCACCAAGAACATGTAAAACCAAAGTGCAGAGCGCCGCGACGCTTGATTCATTCCCTTTAAAGGGTATTTTTTCCCCAGTCCGCGCTGTACGCAGGGATCGCACACAGTGTACTTGTGAGGAACATGCGGGTCCCAGGGACGAGGCTCTTATCACGTCTAAACATTGTTCATGCCGTGCGATCCCGTGACCGGTCCATTATATCAGCCTAATGACCTGACGGATAACACAGCGCCCACGCCGCGCTTCCTGTTTGGTGTAAACGCAGCGCACGATGTGACCAGATGTCGCCGTTTACAGAATGGCTCTGAATACGCAGCTTTCTGGAAGAATCTCTCCGCTAAGTGCGCGAATCAGCGAGTGATTTATTTGCTCTGCGACAGATTGTCCTCATTAAACGGGTTAAGTGATATTTATTCTCAGGTGTTTTCTTCTCTTTTTTCGGTTCACAGCAGCGTACCTGATAGCGAGACGGGGGAAGATGTCAGGTGCGTTTCATACCGCGGCGTTTTATGGCCGTTACTTTGATGATTTAAAGCTTTGCTGTTACCGGATCTAGAAACAATTACTCTGTTTATTCATTATTCCACAAAACATCCAAATCCCCGTATCGACCTGTATTTCATATTATTCTACAAAACATCCAAATCCCCGTATCGACCTGTATTTCATATTATTCCATTCCTCCTAAAGATACGTATGACACACGGTGTGTGTGACTGCAAGAGACTGCCTTCATATGTTTGCAAAGTGTGTGTCTGCATGTGCAGGAGTGTCACAGTGTTTGTCTGCAAGTGCAGGAGTGTCACAGCATGTGTCTGCATGTGCAGGAGTGTCACAGTGTTTGTCTGCAAGTGCAGGAGTGTCACAGCATGTGTCTGCATGTGCAGGAGTGTCACAGTGTGTGTCTGCATGTGCAGGAGTGTCACAGCATGTGTCTGCATGTGCAGGAGTGTCACAACGTGTGTCTGCATGTGCAGGAGTGTCACAGTGTTTGTCTGCAAGTGCAGGAGTGTCACAGCATGTGTCTGCATGTGCAGGAGTGTCACAGTGTGTGTCTGCATGTGCAGGAGTGTCACAGCATGTGTCTGCATGTGCAGGAGTGTCACAACATGTGTCTGCATGTGCAGGAGTGTCACAGTGTGTGTCTGCATGTGCAGGAGTGTCACAGCATGTGTCTGCATGTGCAGGAGTGTCACAACGTGTGTCTGCATGTGCAGGAGTATCAAAATGTGTGTCTGCATGTGTAGGAGTGTCACAGCGTGTGTCTGCATGTGCAGGAGTGTCACAGCTTGTGTCTGCATGTGCAGGAGTGTCACAGCATGTGTCTGCATGTGTCGGAGTGTCACAGCGTGTGTCTGCATGTGTAGGAGTGTCACAGCGTGTGTCTGCATGTGCAGGAGTATCAAAATGTGTGTCTGCATGTGCGGGAGCGTCACAGCATGTGTCTGCATGTGTAGGAGTGTCACAGCATGTGTCTGCATGTGCAGGAGTGTCACAGCTTGTGTCTGCATGTGCAGGAGTGTCACAGCATGCGTTTGCATGTGCAGGAGTGTCACAGCATGCGTTTGCATGTGCAGGAGTGTCACAGTGTGTGTCTGCATGTACAGGAGTGTCACAGCATGTGTCTGCATGTGCAGGAGTGTCACAACGTGTGTCTGCATGTGCAGGAGTGTCACAGCGTGTGTCTGCATGTGCAGGAGTGTCACAACGTGTGTCTGCATGTGCAGGAGTGTCACAGTGTGTGTCTGCATGTGCAGGAGTGTCACAGTGTTTGTCTGCAAGTGCAGGAGTGTCACAACGTGTGTCTGCATGTGCAGGAGCGTCACAGCGTGTGTCTGCATGTGCAGGAGCGTCACAGCGTGTGTCTGCATGTGTAGGAGTGTCACAGCGTGTGTCTGCATGTGCAGGAGTATCAAAATGTGTGTCTGCATGTGTAGGAGTGTCACAGCATGTGTCTGCATGTGTAGGAGTGTCACAGCGTGTGTCTGCATGTGTAGGAGTGTCACAGCGTGTGTCTGCATGTGCAGGAGTATCAAAATGTGTGTCTGCATGTGTAGGAGTGTCACAGCATGTGTCTGCATGTGCAGGAGTGTCACAGCTTGTGTCTGCATGTGCAGGAGTGTCACAGCATGTGTTTGCATGTGCAGGAGTGTCACAGCATGCGTTTGCATGTGCAGGAGTGTCACAGCATGCGTTTGCATGTGCAGGAGTGTCACAGTGTGTGTCTGCATGTACAGGAGTGTCACAGTGTGTGTCTGCATGTGCAGGAGTGTCACAACGTGTGTCTGCATGTGCAGGAGTGTCACAGTGTGTGTCTGCATGTGCAGGAGTGTCACAGTGTTTGTCTGCAAGTGCAGGAGTGTCACAACGTGTGTCTGCATGTGCAGGAGCGTCACAGCGTGTGTCTGCATGTGCAGGAGTGTCACAGCGTGTGAGTAACGTGCATGTGGTACACAGTGCACACTCACACCTGCCAGTGTAGACACATTGTTCCTGTGTTTTTATTCATTTGTGATGTTTTAATGTAACAGATTGGGTTACTTGTAATGTTGACATATTTTATATACATTTTTCTGTATTTTTGTCTTTTTTCCAGCCCAGAAAAGGAGACGGCGATCGACGCTGAAATACGGTAACATAACAAATGCATGTTTCATAGTTTTTGTGTTTTTTTCCCCCCCAGTTTCATGCAGACACTAAGGCTAGGGTCAGACGAAAAAAAAATTCACGTCTACCGTCAGAAAGTGCGTCGATGCATCCGAACGCACTTTTTCACGGAACACGCGATAGCGGTCATACGATGCGCAATTTCGACCGTGATTTTTGACGGAGCTATTAAAAACAAATGGACGTTATGTTGGCCGGACATGTGCAGCGTCTGACGTCTCCTAATCACGCTCACACACCGCTAGCGGAAGCAGCGCACTCTGTACGTCAGTACTAGCGGTTCTGCGTTCTCGAAAAAATGCGTTCCTTTGCCACTTGCGTTGTGGGCCGAACTTTCGTGCGGCCGTACTTCGTATATTGGCCGTCATTGGACGTCATTTGCTGCTACTACGGCTGTAATAAAGTGCGGCTGCACGCGCTTTCGCACTGCGTTCGTCTGACCCAGCCTAAGGGGTGAGGGATGGAATAGAGACACTTAAGAGTTGAGACAGAAGGATCTTGGACACAAAGATGGTGAGAGAGATGGAAAAGAGACACAATGGAGAAAGACAGATGGAGAAGAGATACAAGGGGTGAGATATAGAGCAGAGAAACAAAGGAGTGAGGTGGGTGGAGAAGAGACACAAAGGAGTGAGGTGGCTGGAGAATAGACACAATGGAGTGAGGTGGATGGAGAAGAGACACAAAGGAGTGAGGTGGATGGAGAAGAGACACAATGGAGTGAGGTGGGTGGAGAAGAGACACAATGGAGTGAGATGGCTGGAGAAGAGACACAATGGAGTGAGGTGGGTGGAGAAGAGACACAATGGAGTGAGGTGGATGGAGCAGAGTCACAATGGAGTGAGGTGGGTGGAGAAGAGACACAATGGAGTGAGGTGGATGGAGCAGAGTCACAATGGAGTGAGGTGAATGGAGAAGAGACACAAAGGAGTGAGATATAGAGCAGAGAAACAAAGGAGTGAGGTGGGTGGAGAAGAGACACAAAGGAGTGAGGTGGCTGGAGAATAGACACAATGGAGTGAGGTGGGTGGAGAAGAGACACAATGGAGTGAGGTGGCTGGAGAATAGACACAATGGAGTGAGGTGGGTGGAGAAGAGACACAATGGAGTGAGATGGCTGGAGAAGAGACACAATGGAGTGAGGTGGGTGGAGAAGAGACACAATGGAGTGAGGTGGATGGAGAATAGACACAATGGAGTGAGGTGGGTGGAGAAGAGACACAATGGAGTGAGATGGCTGGAGAAGAGACACAATGGAGTGAGGTGGGTGGAGAAGAGACACAATGGAGTGAGGTGGATGGAGCAGAGTCACAATGGAGTGAGGTGAATGGAGAAGAGACACAAAGGAGTGAGATGGATGGAGAAGAGACACAAAGGAGTGAGGTAGATGGAGCAGAGACACAATGGAGTGTGTGGGATGGAACAGAGAGAATTGAGTCTTCCTCCTATTAAGCATCTAATACCGATAGACCGGTCTTGGTGAGTTCTGAGAATAGGTAAGATAGATGGTGCGTCACACGGTGCGTCACACGGGGCGTCCCTGACCAGGCCTCTTAATAAAGTTGCAGTCAGTTGGTGCCATTAAATGGGTAACTCAGTCCATATGCAAATCGGCCTGAAAAACGGGCAGAGCGGAATGTTTCCATATGGGAGATACGACCTTCAGGTCCATAAAGTCGTTCGTGGCCGTACGGGACATGTTTGTTTTTTTCTATTTATGAATTACCAGAATTTACCCCAGAATAGCGATTGAATGGCAGCGCCTATAGCGGTAAGGTGAAACAAACTAATCCGCTGGAATTGCCGGCGATTAAAGCAGACATGCGCGGCATTAAGGCGGTAACGCACCATAATTACGCCAGGAGCCAGGGACGGCTTTCAGCACTTAAAGCTCAACGAGGCTGGTTAGGTTGCGGCGCTGCGAGCGGGGATTTGCGTCTGGAATCTCTGTGATTAAGTGTTTAATTAATGGAGCTTAATGCGGCTGAACGGGATTTATTTACAGGCGAGAGCGGAATTAATTGTTGGAGAGAGTCTGTGCACAAACCACCCTGGTCCGCTGAGGGTTTATCGGCGCCTCGGAGGCTTCCTGCGCTAATCCCTCCTAAAGGGCATCATTACACATTCAGCAAAGATTCCCAGGATTCCTCGGGCCGAGGCGGCGCAGCGCAGACTCTGTTTTCACTATAAAGAATATCCATCGCATGGGTCAAGTCAAGGGGTAATGCATGGGAGCGCAGTTCCTCCACTATTTATGCAGAAGGAACTCCGTTCCCCTGCTTGTATTCAGGTGTTGAATCATCTCTTTCCCTTTTAGGCTAGGGTCAAACGAAAGCATTTTTACACGCGAACGTAAAAAAGTGCATCCGAACGCATTGATGTATTTTTTCACGGAATATACGAAAACGGTCATACGATGCGCATTTTCGTGCGTGATGTTTTACAAATCCAAACCAGGAAACTTTTTGCGTCTGGACGTTATGTTGGCCAGACACGAGCATGGTCTGACGTCTCCAAATCACACACACACACCGCTAGTGGACGCAGCGCACTCTGTACGTCCGTACTAGGGGTTCTGCGTTCTCGAAAAAATGCGTTCATTTTCCACTTGTGCTGCACGGCCGGACTTTCGTACGACCGTACTTCGTATATTGGCCGTCATTGCCCGTCATTTGCTGCTAGTGCGGCCGTGATTAAGTGCGCCAGAACGCACGTTAAAAATGCGCTGGTCTGACCCCAGCCTTAAATCACAATAAATACAGGATTTATCATATGTTTTGCTGAAATCCACAAAAATGCATAAATCTGTGTTTGTCTTAACTGCGGGATAATAATTGCTAATTGGGAACAGAAATCTTGGAGAGTTCCCACACTTTTTTTTTTGATCTCTGATCCATCTCATATGTAACCGAGCACTGACAACAGAAACCACTACAGACACGCGGACAGCAGACAATGCGGAATGATAAACGTCCTTATTTTAACCTTTTTGAGGCAGGATTAGTGCGCCCTCTGTGGAGAAACTGAGTTCACTGTGAAAATCCACTGCTGCCCTCTATAATACTGTAAAACAAGCTGCAAACAGCAGCCCCCACCCTCACTGTAACAAAAAGCTCAACAAATGTTACTGCAGCATTCCAGCAGGCAGGGATTTGTCAGAATACAGGGAGAGCTGTGGGGTCAGTCGCTGCTGTACAGGGATAAGATTCAGGGGTTATAATGAATGTAAACCCCTGTACAATACAGATAGAAGGTGTTGCTGTAATTGCCATACACAGGCATTATGCAGCACATACAGATAGAAGGTGTTGCTGTAATTGCCATACACAGGCATTATGCAGCACATACAGATACAAGGTGTTGCTGTAATTGCCATACACAGGCATTATGCAGCACATACAGATAGAAGGTGTTGCTGTAATTGCCATACACAGGCATTATGCAGCACATACAGATAGAAGGTGTTGCTGTAATTGCCATACACAGGCATTATGCGGCACATACAGATACAAGTTGGTGTTGCTGTAATTGCCATACGCAGGCATTATGCGGCACATACAGATAGAAGGTGTTGCTGTAATTGCCATACACAGGCATTATGCAGCACATACAGATACAAGGTGTTGCTGTAATTGCCATACACAGGCATTATGCAGCACATACAGATAGAAGGTGTTGCTGTAATTGCCATACACAGGCATTATGCAGCACATACAGATACAAGGTGTTGCTGTAATTGCCATACACAGGCATTATGCAGCACATACAGATAGAAGGTGTTGCTGTAATTGCCATACACAGGCATTATGCAGCACATACAGATAGAAGGTGTTGCTGTAATTGCCATACACAGGCATTATGCAGCACATACAGATAGAAGGTGTTGCTGTAATTGCCATACACAGGCATTATGCGGCACATACAGATACAAGGTGTTGCTGTAATTGCCATACGCAGGCATTATGCGGCACATACAGATAGAAGGTGTTGCTGTAATTGCCATACACAGGCATTATGCAGCACATACAGATACAAGGTGTTGCTGTAATTGCCATACACAGGCATTATGCAGCACATACAGATAGAAGGTGTTGCTGTAATTGCCATACACAGGCATTATGCAGCACATACAGATACAAGGTGTCACTGTAATTGCCACACACAGGCATTATGCAGCACATACAGATACAAGGTGTTGCTGTAATTGCCATACACAGGCATTATGCAGCACATACAGATACAAGGTGTTGCTGTAATTGCCATACACAGGCATTATGCAGCACATACAGATAGAAGGTGTTGCTGTAATTGCCAACACAGGCATTATGCAGCACATACAGATAGAAGGTGTTGCTGTAATTGCCATACACAGGCATTATGCAGCACATACAGATAGAAGGTGTTGCTGTAATTGCCATACACAGGCATTATGCGGCACATACAGATACAAGGTGTTGCTGTAATTGCCATACGCAGGCATTATGCGGCACATACAGATAGAAGTGTTGCTGTAATTGCCATACACAGGCATTATGCAGCACATACAGATACAAGGTGTTGCTGTAATTGCCATACACAGCATTATGCAGCACATACAGATAGAAGGTGTTGCTGTAATTGCCATACACAGGCATTATGCAGCACATACAGATACAAGGTGTCACTGTAATTGCCACACACAGGCATTATGCAGCACATACAGATACAAGGTGTTGCTGTAATTGCCATACACAGACATTATGCGGCACATACAGATACAAGGTGTCACTGTAATTGCCACACACAGGCATTATGCAGCACATACAGATACAAGGTGTTGCTGTAATTGCCATACACAGGCATTATGCAGCACATACAGATATTTCATTGCTAATAATCTCATTCTGATCACTACAAATCCCCATAAGCAGGAGATCTCACCATTTTATTATCTGTCTGCAGCACATTTACTGCATCTGCCTGTATGCTGATAATGCAGACCCCGTGTAAGCAGGAGATCTCAGCATTGTATTATCTTTCTGCAGTACATTTACTGACACAAAGGCCATTTCTGCCTGTATGCTGATACCGCAGACCCGTGTGACACTGTGCCAGATGAGGGACGCCATCTAGAGTTTACAACCTTTCATCCGGGTGACATTTCTGTAAAGGATAAACCAATACATGAAAAATTAAAAATGAGCCAATTTACTTTTTTATACTATTTTAGAACAGCAATTTCTGTGCAACATTTCTATTTCGCTCTTTATTTATTTCTTAGCTTCTCATCCCACGTTTGAAATAAATGTGATATTTTTTTTTTCAAGAAAAAGTGCTTAGTATGAAGGGGTTAATGGCTTCCTGTTACAGGTTGAGTATCCCTTACCCAAAATCTGAAACATTCCAAAATCCCAAAATTTTTTGGAGTGCCGGCATCACTCCAAAAAGTGTAAAATCCCCCCCTGACCTCCTGAGACGGGGGACAAAATGATTAAAATCCGGTATAAAATGCCCTTCAGGCTGTGTATAAGGTGTGTATGGAACATAAATGAATGTCGTGTTTAGACTTGGGTCCCTGAGATCTCTCATTATTATAAGCAAATATTCCAAAATACAGAAAACGTCTGCTCCCAAGAATTTCTGATAAGGGAGACCTGTAATACGGGGCGCTGCATCACCTCTTTAATAGAGCATCATCATTTCAGGCCTTTAGCTCCCTGTGCAGTGTAGAGGGACGGGGTGTGAGCTGCAGGAATTCAGGTAAATCATTGCAATTTAATTAGTAAATAAATAAGCTTCCTCATTCCATCACGGCGTTAATTTACCCTTTCATTTTTAGGGTCGTATATTTTGTTATTTTGTATTACATCATAAGCATGTGCTTCTTTTCAGGAGGAGAGGGACCGTGGCGTACGCCTCTCAGAAACCCTGGCTCCTAAATGCCACCGTGGAAGAGAACATCACTTTCGAGAGTCCGTTTAACAAACAAAAGTAAGGATCCGTTATATAAACTGATAGAATGTATCTACACACCATCTCGTATCTCACAGGGGTTCGTGTCCTCAGATGACCTCAGTTCAATTAATAATTGTAATCTCAGTGTTTGCACCTTCTTTATGCACAGCCCGGCCAAAATATAGTCACCCCTGTAATATTTGGATGGTCCCATATGTGGACATGCAGGTCTTTCTCTCTTTTCATCATAAATGTAAAAATGTCCAGACTTCAATCTGCTTGACCACTTGTGGACCTTCTGGAGACTTGGGGCTTCATCACCAAGATTGGTTTTGAGGTCTTCAAAGCTCCGTGTTACAGAGAAACCACAGTGAAATTGATAGAGCAATTCTACACGGCGACCACCTCCACCACTTTTAGAGTCGCCTCGCGTCTCCATGATCGTTTCTGGGGATATCAATATATTTTTACAAGCGCTGGAATGTTTGGGCTTTCTTCGATAAAGTAATATTGAGTCCACATCATCATTTCACGGATTCTAACATTATCTTTCTCTACGTAATTACTAAACTGAGGATTTCTGGAAACTGAGGAGGGAACGGATTCAACTTGAGATTATTTCCAGTCGGGGTAACATGGTTTACAACGCGTGTTTCCCCTCCACGTTCAATGTGGCTTTGGAGATGCTCCTCCTCACCATGGAGTCACACATGGTTACAAAGTCTCCATCTCTCCTGCAGGTACAAAGCGATTATCGACGCTTGCTCCCTGCAGCCGGATATTGACATCCTCCCCCACGGCGACCAGACGCAGATCGGAGAACGGGTGGGTGATTTTATCATCGTGGTGCCTCAAGCTGTAATAAGATACCAGTACCTCTTCCGTGCTGAGGATACAATGTAACGGGCTTTCTTGATTAGTTACTGTCCTGAGAATTTATGCATTTATGGCTTAACGCCAAGCAGATTCTTATCAAACCCTGTTATTAAATATATGTATCTCCATGAAACAAGCGTCACATGCCTAAAAACGGAAACTGAGAGCAAAGCGGGCTCAGCCCCCGCTCAGTGTATGCCTAAAAGAGGGGTGGGCCACCTTGTCACCCCAGCTCTATGATGTCTTATGAAGCCCAGTTCTCCAATAAATCTTGCCCCTATTTTTCACATGCCTGATGTGACCGGTTCCTCATTGGATTTTGGTGATAACGGTGGACTGGCTGCCTATGGACCTTGGGGAACTCAGCTGGGGAACTACATCTACCATGATGCTCAGCTCCTCGTGTAGAGGCAGGGGCTTCTCTTTATTATCCTTGTCTCATGAGGCCCAGTCAGCCTCAAAATGTAAACCAGGGGTCGGCAATCTTAGCCTTCCTATTATCTTGGAACTACATCTACCATGATGCTCAGCTCCTCCTTCGATTGGCAGAAACTCACGGGAATCGTAAAGATTGAGTTTAGCCCCAAAACACCCACAAATAGAAAAACATGTGTTTGCATAAAACCTCCCCAAAATCCTAAACATAGCCTAATAAACCCAATTAAGCTCCTTCCTTAATGCAGGATGGATGTGACCCCTGACAGACACTTAACTGTCACTTCATTCCATCACAATGGAGACCAGAGGTGTCCAACCTTGGCCCTCCAGATGTTTTGGAACTACATCTTCCATGATGCTCTGTTGACCTATTGAGTTGCTGAGCATCATGGGCTGAAACATCTGGAGGGTCAAGATGTAGACCAAGGATCTCAAACTGTGGCTCCCGCAGATGTTGATGGTCCCGGAATTCTTTGAATGCGATAGAGAGCCGGAGAATCATGGGAGCCGGAGAATCATGGGAGTTATAATGCGGAAGCATCGAGAAAGGGGGGGGGTAGAGTTTGAGATCCTGGGTATAGACCTTTGGAGGAGCCAGAAGCAACAGCTCTCCAGGAGAGAATGCCAGGGGGTCTCATGAGGCGCCGCTGCCAGTGTCCGATTAATTATGAGTCGAGTCACTGAAATAGCAGCTGGCTGTGACTGAGCCAGTAACGGTGAGACGCAGAGACTGCAGCGGGGCTTGTAGCGAGTGTTTGCCTTAATGTTCCCCTTTACCGCATCAAACCGCGTTTCTGAGTTGGGTAAATGAAGAACGAAACATCGAATTAAATGACATTATTTTAAAATGTTTATCTCCGAATAACAGCTTTATTGTGTCATGATGTTTGCTGTGTGTTTCTTTGTTCTGATCGCTCGTGATACATTGTGTTTGTGTGAGAATAACTCGTCTCGTGTTCCCTGTTTGCAGGGTATAAACCTCTCGGGGGGGCAGCGGCAGCGTATAAGCGTGGCGAGGGCGCTTTACCAGCAAACCAGTGTGGTGTTTTTGGTTAGTACTAGATATTTGTTTCACATTTTTTTTCTCCATATTTCCATTGCACTGTGTGCCTGTTTTTGGCATTTTTTAGTGGCTGCGCTAAACCTGCTTTTCTGCCTGGACCATATTTTCCACAAACTTAAAAAAAAAACGAGATCTCAGCGCTGCCGGCCTATAATCCCTTCAGTGGCAGAAACACATCCCAGAAAAAAAAAAAAGATGTTTCATGGACTATTTGTTTTAAAAAAAAATTCTCTTTCTCCATCGTTCTGCAAGGATGACCCCTTCTCGGCTCTTGACATCCACCTGAGTGACCATCTCATGCAGGAGGGGATCCTTAAAATGCTAAGAGACAATAAAAGGACCACCATTCTGGTGACGCACAAGCTGCAGTACCTGCCTCATGCCGACTGGGTAAGGAACACAGCCATGTTTGCCAAATCTAATGTGAACACTTAAAGGGTTATTCGATAAGAGCCGAACTTGCCACTGAATTCCACCGAATGGTTAATTTCAATGTATGGTGCAATTTAGTGGCAGTTCGTCGTTTCAGAAAGCAGGCAATTTGTCAAATATTGGCGAATTGCCAGAGAAATACGGTGCAGTTCGCCTCAGATCGTCACAATTCGGTGTCAGTATAATTCCCCGTAGAGAAGTAATGGTTAATCTATTCAGAGACACCGAACTGCACCGAAATGTCAGTGAAATGCCCTGATATTCGGTGCTTCTGTTCGACAGGTTTAATCAGGCGAATCCTATAGGAATCAATGCAAAAAAAAATATACACATATGTATTCCTTGTTTATTCAACCGTTTATTCTTTTCAGTTTCTGCAAAAAGCTTTTTTATCTATTACAATTTTTGGGCATTTTTCTGGATTTTTAGGCCAAGTTTTTGATTCCCTTTTTTTTATTTAAATGACGTCTTTTTTATCTTTTATTCTGCAACAGACTTTTTTTTATCATTTTTATAGGACCTTTTTTTTACTATTTCCATGCATTTTTCATGTATTATTATTGCTTTAACCGCCTTTTAAAAAATTGCTATTTTTTTTTAAAAAAAATTACCTCCGTTCGGCAGTCAGCTCGGCGGATCGTTCATTGCATTCAGCTGTCTGTTTGGCAGTCGTCGGCTGCATTCAGCAGTCTATTCAGCGGCAGTTGGCGGTAGTCGGCTGCAATTAGCGGATCATCGGCTGCATTCGGCAGTCTATTTGGCGGTAGTCGGCTGCAATTGGCAGTCTATTCAGCGTTAGTTGGTGGTAGTCAGCTGCATTCGGCAGTCTATTCGGCGGTAGTTGCCGGTAGTCGGCTGCAATCGGCAGTCTATTCAGCGGTAGTTGGCAGTAGTCAGCTGCATTCTGCAGTCTATTCGGTGGTAGTTGGCAGTAGTCAGCTGCATTCGGCAGTCTATTCGGCGGTAGTCGGCTGCAATTGGCGGTCATCGGCTGCATTCGACGGTCTGTTTGGCGGTCGTCAGCTGCATTCGGAGGTCTGTTAAGTGGTCGTCAGCTGCTTTCGGTGGGTCTGTTCGGCAGCGGTCAGCGGGTCTCGTTTGCGCACTTCGCCATGCGCCGTACAAAAGAGCACCGGAATTTCTGTGAAATTTCTGTGCTCTTTGAATAACCCCTGATGGGTGGGAACACAATTCCCGATTCCATGGGTTGATTGTATCGCTGCTCCCAGTTACATGATTTATAAGTTCACGTTTGTCAATATTAAAAGTGTCACAAAGCTCTCGTTCGTTTGAGAGTTGCAAATTGTTGCAGCAAAGTAGCTGAGTTTGGTAATTCTTCCGATTCCGCTGTTAATTTGCCCTAAACTCTGCGATAGACGGTAACTGGTGCTAACAGAACACGACGGGACTCGTTCTTCATTGTGTTTCAGATCATCGCGATGAAAGACGGGACGATTCAAAGGGAAGGGACCCTCAAGGACATCCAGAATTCAGACCCCGAGCTCTACGAACACTGGAAGACCCTCATGAACCGACAGGATCAAGAACTGGAGAAAGTACGGCGTTACCTTGTGTCTGTTAATAAATGTTTTTTAATTCGACGAGTTTAAACTGGCGAATTCCACAGGATTCAATGTAAAGATGTTCTATATTTTTTACATTTCTTCTATAAAGACCTTTTGTTCTTTTTGTTTTTTGCAAAACCTTTTTTATTTTTGTGTTTTTTTAGAACACTGTCCTTTTTATATATTTTTTTTAGGAGACATCTTTGCGTTCCTTATCTTTTAAAAGCCGTTTTGTTATTATTTTGTAACAGACCTTTTTTATTCTTTTTTTTAAAGGACCTTTTTATTATTTTGACGAGTTTTATTGATTTATACTTATCTATTAAGAGTATAGGGGTCTTTCTTTTTTTTTTTTTTGTAGTTCGGTGGTTTTCGGTGCAATACGGAGATTTTCGCCAACGTCCGATAACTGCTAAGGGGACTCACTCCAATTTCGGCAAAATACAGTGACCGTTCGCTAAATAGTGAATTCACCGTATTTTCAGCTGTTTCGAATCGCCTATGGCTAGGGTCAGACTAACGCATTTTTCACGTTGTCCGTGAAAATGTGCGTTCGAAGAATGGACGTATTTTTTCACGGAATACGCGAGAGCGGTCATACGATGCGCAGTTTCATCCGTGATTTTGTACGGATCATCAATAAAACACTTTGTGCATCTGGACGTTATGTTGGCCGGACATTAGCAGCGTCTGACGTCTCCAATTCACGCACACACGCCTCTAGCGGACGCAGCGCACTCTGTACGTCAGTACTAGTGGTTTAACGTTCTCGAAAAAATGCGTTCGTTTTCCACTTGCGTTGCGCAGCCGGACTTTTGTGCGACCGTACTTCGTATATTGGCCGTCATTGCCTGGCATCTGCTGCTAGCACGGCCGTGATTATGTGCGCCAGAACGCGCGTTCGCACTGCCTCAGTCTGACCCTAGCCTAAATGTGGAAATTTGCACGAAACACAAAGCACCGAAATTGCATGTGGTTTTGTTGCTTTGTGCATAGATCCTATACTATTTTTCCTGTGTTAACCAGTTTCACGCTTGTCCTCGAGGAGACGGAAGCTCTGAGTCAACATTCGGCAAACTCTACAAATCAGAGTTGGCCGAGTCTCTCAAACAGAACGAGAAAAACTCACTTTGCAGCCTTTGGACCTGCCCGGTTTGGTGCTTAGTGAACAGACGGTTTATTAAGGCTAGGGACAGATGAGAGCATTTTCTGCGGCCACCGTCAAAATGTACGTCGATGCGTGCGCACGCATTTTTTCACGGAATACGCTTAAGTGGTCAGACGATGCGCAATTCTGGACGTATTTCATGACGATGGGGTGAAAAGAAGTCTAGGGAAATCCGGCTGTTTGAACGTTATGTTGGCCGCACACTAGCAGCGTCTGACATCTCCTAATCACGCACACACGCTGCTATGCGGCCGCAGCGCACTCTGTACGTCAGTACCAGCGGTTTAACGTTCTCGAAAAAATGCGTTCATTTTCCACTTGCGTTGCGCGGCCGGACTTTTGTGCGACCGTACTTCGTATATTGGCTGTCATTGCCCGGCATCTGCTGCTAGTGCGGCCGTGATTATGTGCGCCAGAACGCGCGTTCGCACTGCCTCAGTCTGACCCTAGCCTTAGCCGGCGTTTGCTGGTGTCTCCGTGGGATTTCCAATGATCAGGCTTCAATCGAATTGCCCCCTCCCCCCCTCGCTGCATTTTCTTTCTCTCCCGAGTTCTTTATTCATTGGATTTAATAAATGTTGCAAAGCTTGTGATTGGACGCAGCTACAGCTGCTTAGATTTCTGATTCGCTCCTTTACATTTTAGGAGATCATTATAGACAGAAAGCCAACGGGGGAGAGAAAAAACGTGAAAAGGACCGTGTACCCCAGGGACGCCTTCCTGGTCGATGACGAAGAGGATGAAGGTAACGCGTTATGTTTCAATTCAGCTCTTTATAAATATTCATCCTTGAAAATAAAGTGGAACTGTGAGTGCGCGGACGACTAAAAAGTGTCATAAAAAAAAAGAGGCACTTTATAAAGGTAACGATCATCAGAAATAGCCTCGATATCATCATAACCGTGAAATGAATTGATACAAGGTGTTGCTGTAATTGCCACACACAGGCATTATGCGGCACATACAGACACAAGGTGTTGCTGTAATTGCCATACACAGACATTATGTGGCACATACAGATACAAGGTGTTGCTGTAATTGCCACACACAGGCATTATGCGGCACATACAGACACAAGGTGTTGCTGTAATTGCCATACACAGACATTATGTGGCACATACAGATACAAGGTGTTGCTGTAATTGCCATACACAGACATTATGTGGCACATACAGACACAAGGTGTTGCTGTAATTGCCATACACAGGCATTATGTGGCACATACAGATACAAGGTGTTGCTGTAATTGCCATACACAGGCATTATGCAGCACATACAGATACAAGGTGTTGCTGTAATTGCCATACACAGACATTATGCAGCACATACAGATACAAGGTGTTGCTGTAATTGCCATACACAGACATTATGCAGCACATACAGATACAAGGTGTCGCTGTAATTGCCACACACAGGCATTATGCGGCACATACAGATACAAGGTGTTGCTGTAATTGCCATACACAGGCATTATGCAGCACATACAGATACAGTGTGTTGCTGTAATTGCCATACACAGGCATTATGCGGCACATACAGATACAAGGTGTTGCTGTAATTGCCATACACAGGCATTATGCAGCACATACAGATACAAGGTGTTGCTGTAATTGCCATACACAGGCATTATGCAGCACGTACAGATATTGTATTGCTAATAATCTCATTCTGATCACTACAAACCCCCATAAACAGGAGATCTCACCATTTTATTATTTGTCTGCAGCACATTTACTGACACAAAGACCATTTCTGCCTGTATGCTGATAATGCAGACCCCGTGTGACATTGTGCCAGATAAGGGGCGCCATCTAGAGTTTACAACCTTTTATCCCAGTGAGATTTCTGTAAAGGATAAACCAATACATTGAAAAATCACAAATTTAGCAAATTCACATTTTATTCTTTTAACTATCTCAGAATAACAGTCTGTGCTTAGTGTCTATTTTACCCTGTATTTAAATGCTATCCAGGCATCCCACGTTTCAAATAAATGTCACAATAACATATATTCAACAATAAACAGGAGGTAGAGAAAGGGTTAAGATGATTTATGTCCGTGGTGTCTTTTTAACACATTTTGATCCACCTTTCCGTTTCCGTTGTTCACGGCAGAAGAGTTTTCAGACAGCGAAGAGGACGATGACAACTTTTCAACCCTCCTGCATCAGAGGGCGAAGATGCCGTGGAGAGCCTGCGGCAAGTACCTGAGCTCGGCGGGCTTCCTGCTGCTGCCGTTGCTCGTCCTTTCTCAGTTCCTGAAACACTCCATCATGGTGGCCATCGACTTCTGGCTGGCCAAGTGGACGTCTGAAGCCATCGCCATTGCCATTGCCAACACAACAGCACCAAACTGCTTGCCGGGACCGGTATGTTATACCGGATGTAGACTTATCCTCCTGCTGCCAGTCTGCATGTTACACACTATAGGGGTTATTCAAAGAACACTGATATTTCGGTGCTTGTTCATTCGGTGCACTTCGGCAAGCTCGATTTGCCGACCCCGCGATGAGTTCACATTCACCGCAGGGTCCCCGAAGTGCGGCAAATCGATCTTCTGAACGCAGCTGCAAACCGCCAAACGCAACTGATAAACCGCCAAACGCAACTGATAAACCGCTGAAAAACCGCAAAACACGTGTAAAAGAAAAAGGGTAATTTTTTAAAAGTAATTTAAAACAAAACAAATGCATGTAAATGCCTGGAGATAATAATATATAAGGTCATATGAATAATAATAATAAAAAAGCCATTAAAAAAAATAATAAAAAATTGGAATCAAAAATTTTGACGGAATAATTCAGAAAAATGCCTAAAATATTCTAAAAAATAAATTAGCTTTTTGCTGCATGAAAAGAATGCAAAATTAATAAAAACAGGAATATTTTTAACATTGAAGCCTATGGGATTCGTCTGATTAAACCTGTCGAATGAAACCACTGAACATCAGGGCATTTCACTGACATTTCTCTGCTGTTCAATGTGAATAGATTAACCATTGCTTCTCTATGGGGGATTTCACTGCCGCCGAACAGGCACTGTACTCGCCGGCACTTCACCAAAATCTGGCGTACTCCCTGCTCTTTGAATAGCCGAATGGCCACAGAATTCCCTGTTCGGTGGCAAGTTCGGCTCTCTTTGAATAAACCCTTATGGTTGCACTGCGCACCACACGCCAGCTGCACTGCGCACCGAACGTCAGCTGCACTGCGTACCACACGTCAGCTGCACTGCGTACCACACGTCAGCTGCACTGCAGACCACACATCAGCTGCACTGCGCACCACACGTCAGCTGCACTGCGCACCACACGTCAGCTGCACTGCGCACCACACGTCAGCTTCACTGCGCACCACACGCCAGCGAGATGGGAAATAATGTTGCAGTGAATTCTTTAATTTCCAGAATAAAGCATATTGCGGTAAAGTTCCAGGATGAGGCTCAGTTTTCCACCAATTTCCTTGATTTGTAGGAATGCCGCTTTGACCATTCTCCGTACTCCATGGTGTTCAGCGTTCTCTCCTGCCTGGGGATCGCCATGTGCCTGGCCACGTCCATAGCGGTGGAGTGGACGGGACTCCGGGTCGCCAAGAAGCTGCACAGCAGCCTGCTCAATGCCATCATACTGGCACCGATGAGGTATCTGTCATAAGCGATGATTTGAGGAAGCCTTTATAAAAACGTCCCGATGGTAAAACAGTGTCACCTGACAGAGTAACATACCGGCAGCTGCAAAAAGTACAAAGTGACCTTTAACCTGGGCCTGGCCAATTCGAGACATTGTAGCCGTCACTGTAAGAAAAGTCACTAATGTAAAACGTAACAACATGTTTATAAACATAGAGGGGGTGTTATTATTGTGTTGATTTATATTGGTGTAAAACATCTTAAAAAGCTGCTTTTGTTTTCTCTGGCTGGAAGACGTCGTCACAGCATTAATACGTGGGGGAACTGCTCAGCGCTGCCGCGAGCATCCCGGAATTTTACGCTCGGAAACAATGCAAGCAGCATTTTTTGTGGCTGCATTGTAATCCAGCTTTAAAATGCGGGCGCAAGGTGGAAAACTACGGGCGCAGTCTTTCCTCACTTGCGCCCGCGTTTTAACGCGAAGAGTGTAATAGAGCCCAATATAATGTGCGTGGGCCAATGGGAACTGAGATCCCTCTGCAAAAACAGTGCAGGAGCTGCGTTCCCCCTCAGCTTGACCCCTGGATTTAATGAGCTGCGTTCCCCCTCAGCTTGACCCCTGGATTTAATGAGCTGCGTTCCCCCTCAGCTTGACCCCTGGATTTAATGAGCTGCGTTCCCCCTCAGCTTGACCCCTGGATTTAATGAGCTGCGTTCAACCTCCGCTTGACCCCTGGATTTAATGAGCTGCGTTCCCCCTGAGCTTGACCCCTGGATTTAATGAGCTGCGTTCCCCCTCAGCTTGACCCCTGTATTTAATGAGCTGCGTTCCCCCTCAGCTTGACCCCTGGATTTAATGAGCTGCGTTCCCCCTGAGCTTGACCCCTGGATTTAATGAGCTGCGTTCCCCCTCAGCTTGACCCCTGTATTTAATGAGCTGCGTTCCCCCTCAGCTTGACCCCTGGATTTATTGAGCTGCGTTCCCCCTCAGCTTGACCCCTGGATTGAGCTGCGTTCCCGCTCAGCTTGACCCCCGGATTGAGCAGCGTTCCCCCTCAGCTTGACCCCTGGATTTAATGAGCTGCGTTCCCGCTCAGCTTGACCCCTGGATTGAGCTGCGTTCCCCCTCAGCTTGACCCTGGATTTAATGCTCTTTTCAGGTTCTTTGAGACCACGCCGCTCGGGAGCATCCTGAACCGATTCTCTGCCGACTTCAACACCATCGATCAGGTACGTCGAACATGGGGGGTTTGTCTGTGGGATATTGTTTTGCTGTGATACAATGTTGCAAAACAATGTTTGAATTCCACTGGGACGCCCACTCGCTCCTGAAGCCCATGGTCTGCAAAGACGGGGTGCTTCTCTCCACATTGATAGTTGAGGGGTTAATTCAGAGGAGGTCAGACAGCTCACCTGCTTTGTTTTAACCCTTCAGCTGCTGGCTGTTGTTGGGGAGTACGGGGAAAGGTGCGCGTGCGCAGCTTGGCGTCTGATCTCCGTTTAGGCAACGCAACGCACAGTGCTCACCTGCGCACTGAAACAAAACGAATCACACAAACCAAATTCCTTCCGGTTCATTCTTTCTGGTTTTGGATGAATCATTTAATTGAAACGAATCTCATTTAATCCAAAAACAAATGAACATGTCTGTCCAGTCTGATGGAGCCGTTGGCCGGAGCTCTGGAAGCTTCCGGGGGCATCTAGCATACGCTGCGAAATGAGCAGATAATCAGCGATATTTTGTAAACACACATTTTTTGTGTTTTTGTATATGTTTTCATGCAGCACATCCCTGCGACCCTGGAGTGTCTGAGCCGGTCGACGCTGCTGTGTGTGTCCGCCCTGGCAGTGATCTCCTACGTGACGCCCATCTTCATGATCTCGCTGGTCCCACTCGTCATCTCGTGCTACTTTATCCAGAAGTATTTCCGAGTGGCTTCCAGGTAAGTTCCGCTTTGTGTTTTCCACATCAAGAAATTCCCACGAAAAATGAATAATACGATGACTTTTCATTCCACCTAAACCAGCGGAACATCGACACGTTGGAGAATGGGCAAAAAAGCCGAAAATACGCTTTTAACCAGTTCCGCTCCCTCTCTGGGCAGAGAGCTCCTGTGTCTTTATTTATCAGACTGTGAAGATCCCTTTCCTCTGCTGTAGGTGAAATCTCCTTTCTTCCAGTTTCAATGGATGTCCTGTCGCCCTTTGTACAGTCCTGTTAGTGAATATTTGAGGATGTGTTTGCAGCTGCCCGGTGTATCTCCATATCCTGCTTTAAGTCACACGTTCTCCTCAGTGATGTTTAGCCCGTGATGATCATTCTTTACATTTTGTTCCTAAAAGCGCACTTTGTGTCTCAGGTGTGATCTCACCACTAAAGGGACACTCTATGGTTAAAAAGGGGGGAGGGGGTCACATGGTTTGAGCATTAACCCCTCCCTGTCCTCCACCCTCCCCGTTTTAATCCTTAGGATCGTTCTAAAACTCACCTTTGCGTTGCCCGGGTCGCAAGATGGAACATGTCACATAGCTACGGGTTGGACTCGAAGCGCCAGCGAGCGTCCAGCCAATCCAGTGGACAGGAGGGAGGGTTGTGGGACCCAAACTGGCTCTCACTTCTGGACGTTCAGGTCCGCTCTGGCTGATCTGAGCTTCTGGGACGAGAGAAGCCCCTGCACTTCACAAGTTCCCCAGAGGAGGGCGGACTGAGGACACTCAGGGCAAAGTGACCACTCGATTCACACTATGTGGTCACAGTGCCCGGAGCGTCCCTGTAATTTATCCAGCACTATAGGAAGCAGCAGACTGTTAAATGTGTGTAACCTGGGTGTGTAGTCACGGGATTCCTCAATCCGTGCACAACAAATAAACCGTAATGACAACGAAACACCAAGAATATTCATAAGAGCTTTTATTCCACGCAGGAGGGTCAGGTCTGGATATACCCGGTGTTGAGCGCTCGTTACCGTTTACCTATTTAATTAATACAGACATAAAGAATATATTATTTTATTTTGGGAATGTATCCCTCCCATTGTCACAAGACAGAACTTTCGCGAAACGCTGAATTCCCGGGGCGAGGGAGAGATACAATGTTTATTCTGAGATTAAATGAGTAAAATCGATAACGAGTCGTGTATTTCCGCTCGTTGGCTCCTTATATAGAAAGATTTTATATCCCCGAGGTTTATAACTCGTCCGTTCTGTTTAGAATCTGCTAAACCCAGAGAAAGCTTTTAAATCCACGAGATATAAACATAAACAGATAATGGAGCGCAGGACGTATGAGCCGATTGTTTTATTTACCAACCCTGGGCTTCCTCGCCGAACCTCGTGTCGGGCCGTCCCTGTATTTTTTAGATGAAATTTTTGATTCTTTTTTTTTCTTTTTTTTTTTTAAGGCATTTTTTATTTTACAGGTGTTTTTTTTATAATCTAGACACATTTTAACACATTTTTATTGGACCCTGTGGTGATTGATTTTTCTGCAGGGTGTCGGTGAAATGAAATCACTGAAGTTTGCTGAACGAGAAAGCGCTGAAATTTTAAGACACGACTCGGAGGCTCCTATTTGCTTATCTCTTCTTTATTTAACATACAGCAGCAAAAGAATTTAACAAAAACACCTAACATCCCAACGTGGGAGTATCCCTTCCCTCAGACCCTGGCCACCCCTCCTCCCAGTCCATAGGGGGGCGTGTCTGGAGCATCATTTCCTCTTCTTTTGCTGCTCCTCACAGAGATAAGTACTCCATTTTATGCTCTGCAAAAATTATGTGTTTCTTTGTGTTGGAGTGAATGTTTTTTGGTTATTTCATCCTTGGGCCCGATCTACTCGGCTTCTAACCGCAGGGATCGGTGTCTGGGGCCACCTGCGAAACCGGCAATAACCGCCGTTCCGCAGATACGAATTGTCATACTAGCATTGTACATTGTACTCCCCTTGCTCGTTATTTAGGTGGCCACGCTCCTGTCCCGCTTGCCCTACCACACCGGCTCCGTCCGACCGCTTGAAAACCCTTGCGCATTCCCGCCGCCTTGTTTCGCGCTCTACACACGAGGCGGGGGGGCGGAGTTTGGGGATCTCCTCACGTCTGCGCTTCAGTTCAAAGCCCGGCGCCATTTTAAACACGCGCGAGTACCTTCCAGACACGCTGCAGGATGTCCCTCTCTAAACCTGACTCGGAATCTCGTTCGACCTCTCCCAGGTCTGAATCCGCCGCGAGTTCCCGACGCTCGGCCTCAGGAGACCCTCAGGCACAAGGTTCCCCCCAACGCCGCCATTCAAAATCAAAGGCACGCTTTGCTGCAATGGAAGCCGCTCTCCGCTCCACCATAGCGGACACCGTGGCCTCGGTGGTATCTTCCCTTAGAGATTCCCTGGAGGCTGGTCCCTCCCATAGTCAGTCCTTTAGATCCCCATTCACGTCTATGGGGCCCCCACCACTTTGCGAATCTGTGGCTTCCTCACGATCTGCGACACCATATGAACCCGATTCTTTGGCCGTTGTATGGCACTGTGATTTTGCTCCTAGAGGGGCTGGCAACCCCACAACACTGCCCTTTGACGATGGCGAGTACATCTCGCGTAAAAGAGCCTCTGACCGCGAGGCGACAAAATCGGTCGATGATAAAAAGCTCAAGCCCACGGGCCGCAGCTTACTCCCAGTGTACAGCGACTCGGAGAGTGAGGAACCCGAGCATGGGGAGGATGTCGAAGCCATCGAGCTTCACGCACCGGATGATTCCGACCTGATGGTCGAGGAAGAGCCATACGTCCCCAAACGCAATTCAACTGCGGTCATTATACAGGACCCACAGGGCCACCCCATGTTTGACCCTGTACAGGTCACTAACCCCCGATCCACGGCATGGTCACCACAACCGCACGTCGAGAAATGGGTGGACGCACATCTGCGTCTCCCCATGGATCGAGAAACCCGGGCCAATCTGAGAGCGGAATGCCCACGTCCAACCACCGCGGGGAAAACCTGCATTACCCCGGAGGTGGACTTGGACTTTCAAAAGTATATTACCACCAAAGGATGGTCCCCGAAGCGTGGCATTGACCACGCTTTTAGAGCGTGCGAGGACAAAGTGCTGGACGTGGCGGCCCCGCTAGTCCACCTCTTTGATGTGGCAGAGGAAGCTTGCCTACAGGGCGCTAACATGGTTTCAGGCATGGTGGTGGAATGGGTCCAACACTCCTTATGCCTCCTGGGAGCTGCCAACACTGCACTGGCCGCTGAACGCAGGAAATCGATCCTGTTGAAAATGGATCCCCAACTGACCACTATGGCCAGCAAAGATATGGGCAGTGAAGCCCAAGGCCTTTTATTTGGGGAAGCATTTATTAAAAACCTTGGAAAATACGCAGGGACCTTCACCAATCTGGAAAAAGTCGAGACCTCCATCAAAAAGGTCTTTGGTCCCAAGCGTGTTTTTGGGAGAGCCGGCAACTATCGGGGTCCTTCCCGCAACCCTAAAGGCCCAGCCCAACCCTCATCGGGAGCCCAAGACTCTGGTCCCGTTGGACCATCATACCAGTCCCGAGCAGGCTGCTGGCGCGGCCGCGGCTACCGCGGTAGAGGATCCAACTATCCACGTTGTCCATCAGGTAAGCCTGCCAATCTTGATTCCGGATCACTCGCTCCCGGTAGGGGGTCGTTTGGGACTCTTCCCCGAGGCGTGGGCCCGTATCTCCTCAGATCCCTGGGTGCTCCAAGCCATAAAGGGGTACATGATCGACTTTGCGGCGCTCCCCCCCCCTGCGCGATCATCCACCTCCCCAGTTGCGCTTCTCAACCGACCAGACGCTTCTGGTGCGATCATAGGTCCAGACTCTGCTAAGGAAGGCAGCGATAGAGCGGGTGTCGGGGTCCGCCCCAAAATTCATCAGCAACCTCTTCCTGGTCGCCAAAAAGGGCGGGGGACTTTGACCAGTCATCAATCTAAGGGATCTCAACGAATGGGTCACGTACCAACACTTTCAGATGAAAGGGGTACACACCATGAGAGACTTGTTGCGTACGGGGGACTGGGTCGCGAAGCTGGATCTCAGGGATGCGTATCTGTCCGTTCCTATGGCGGTGGAATGTCGCGACTACCTGTGCTTTCCATGGGACGGAGACCTTTGGCACTTCAAATGCCTCCCATTCGGCCTGTCATCTGCTCCATGGTGCTTCACGAAGCTGTTGAAACCAGTTATGGCCCATCTTCGGTCCCGGAGGATACGACTGGTCATATACCTAGATGATATACTGATTATGTCGACTTGTCGATTACGAACGTCCCTCCAGGTGTCCCTCCTACAGGATCTGGGGTTCCTCGTCAACGAGGAAAAGTCGCTGCTGATTCCTACCCAGCGTCTGGAATTCTTGGGTTTCACTCTGGACTCACGATCCATGACACTCAGTATTCCAGACTCCAAGGTGAAGTCCATCCGAAAGGAGGTCTGCTCCTTGTTGAGGGTCAAGTCGACGACTCTTCGATCTCTAGCTCGAGTGGTTGGTCTTCTGGCAGCCACACGTCTGGCAGTTCTCCCGGCTCCTCTCCACTATCGGGCCCTCCAACGATTGACGGCCCGTTCTCTCCGGAAAGGCATGGCTTACCGGGACCTGGTTGCCCTCTCGGACGACACGATTCTAGATCTGCGTTGGTGGTCAACCGGTTGGTCGGAGTGGATCTCCCGTCCGGCGATAGACCCGATGCACACAATGGTGATCGAATCGGACGCCAGTCGCCTGGGCTGGGGGGCCCGGTGGGGTCCACTGGAGACGGGGGGTCGTTGGTCGACGGAGGAAACGGAACTGCACATAAACTCGCTAGAAATCCTGGCGGCCTTGTTTGCCCTTCGTTGCTTCATACGCGGCACCGTACACCGGTCTATCCTACTACGCCTAGACAACTTACCGGTGGTACGGTACATCAACGCCTTGGGAGGTCCCAGATCGCTGGCTCTAACGACTATGGCTACACGCCTGTGGGAATTTTGCCTTCCCCGAGGCCTTTACGTAAGGGCACAATTCCTACCAGGGTTACACAACACTGTGGCGGATTGGACCTCCCGCAACTTCAAAGAGTCGGGGATTGGAAACTCCTCCCATCGGTCTTCGGCACTCTCTACGACTTATGGGGTCCGCTACTGGTGGACCTGTTCGCGTCTCGGCTGAACTGTCAGTTGCAGAGGTTTTTCAGCTGGAGACCGGACCCGGAGGCGACAGACGCACTCCTACAGAATTGTCTGACGGCTCGCCTCTACGCCTTTCCACCGTTCCGACTGCTCGGAGCCGTACTGGGCAAACTTCGCTCGTCCCCGTCGGAATTAGTTCTCATTGCACCATGGTGGCCGATGCAACCATGGTTCCCGACACTGCTAGAATTGTCCATGGACATACCACGGCTTCTGCCTTGGTCTCGGGACCTACTCCTAGATCCGTGCGGTCTCCCTCACCCGCTGCTCCTGGAGGGTCAACTGCCTCTGATGGCCTGGCTTGTTTCAGGTTCGCCTGGCAACGCTATTAGCTTTCGGATGCAGCTGCAGAACTGCTCCGACTCGCCTGGGCTCTGGGCACCAGAAACGCATACCGTTCCGCGTGGGACGGCTGGCACCGCTGGTGTGTGGGACGGGGTCAGGATTCCATTTCAGCTCCTTTAGGATCCGTATTGGATTTCCTGGCCTCACAATTCAATGGGGGTTTGGCCTTTTGGACGGTCAATGTTTACCGATCCGCTATCTCGGCTGGTCATGTCGGGTTTGACGGCGTTCCGGCTGGACGTCATCCCTTGGCTGTCTGTTGAAAGGGGTCAGACTTTCCCATCCTCCCTTGCCCAGATACACCACCACCTGGGATGTTTCGGTGGTCTTGCTGTTCCTGCGTTCTTGGCCGGATAACGAGGGTCTATCATTACGACAGCTATACGCCAAATTGCTGGTGTTGTTGTGTTTGATTTCATGCACGTAAGGGCGCTGGATTTCCAGATCCTTCCGGAGGGGGTTCGTTTTGATGTGTCCCGTAGGACCAAGACGTCCCTCTCATCGGTTTTCTATCCAGCGTTCCCGTCGGAACCATTGTTGTGTCCAGTCCGGTGTTTGAGGACTTATGAGTCTCGTACGGGGTCGCTAAGGACAGTCATGGCTTCGCAATTATTCGTGTCCTTTCGCTCCCCTCACGCTCCGGTGTCCACCTCCACTTTAGCACGGTGGGCTCGTTGGCTGTTGTCTTTGGCGGGGGTCGACACCTCCCATTTCGGGGCGCATTCCATCAGGGGCGCAGCTGCGTCCAAGGCCTACGCGATGGGTTGTCGTTTGGAAGATATCATGAAGGCGGCGGATTGGACGAGAGAATCGACTTTCCGCACCTTCTATTTCCGTCAGGCTCCGCATTGGTCAGAGGATTTGTTGCGTTGAACAAGCAAATAGGAGCCTCCGAGTCGTGTCTTAAAATTACCAAATTTTCCTATCCGGTGACGGAAAGTTTGGATTTTAATAAAGACTCGGAGGCGAGTATTTCCCGCCGCTCCCACCTGTTGTGGGTTGTGTGGACGCTTTGTTCTCCATATACCGGTTGTTATTTTGATGTGGAATGGGGCGCCCGCGTACTGTCGCGCTACCGCGCTTACTGAATGATTGCATGTGTATGTCGGGATTTGGGGACGATTAGTCTTCCCATCGTGTTGACCTGGCTTTCGTGTTTATGTTTCCTTTCAGGACCTTGAACCGCTGGTCAGAAGTTTTCTCAGTTTCTTCCCTTCCCTTTGGACCCTACTGCATTGATTGAGTTCTACTGAGCTGTTCTGCGCGCTATAAAGCGGAAATGATGCTCCAGACACGCCCCCCTATGGACTGGGAGGAGGGGTGGCCAGGGTCTGAGGGAAGGGATACTCCCACGTTGGGATGTTAGGTGTTTTTTGCTAAATTCTTTTGCTGCTGTATGTTAAATAAAGAAGAGATAAGCAAATACTCGCCTCCGAGTCTTTATTAAAATCCAAACTTTCCGTCACCGGATAGGAAAATTTGGTAATTTTGTTGCTTTCCCCTTTAGATTTCCACAATGTGATACATTTAGGCTAGGGTCAAACAAACGCATTTTTCGCGTTGTCCGTAAAAAAGTGCGTCCGAACGCATTGACGTATTTTTTCATGTAATGCGTGAAAACGGTCATACGATGCGCATTTTTGTGCGTGATTTTTTTACGGATCCAAACCAGGAAACTTTGGGTGTCTGGACGTTATGTTGGCCGGACATGAGCAGCGTCTGGGGTCTCCTAATCACGCACACACGCCGCTATGCGGACGCAGCGCAATCTGTACGTCAGTACTAGCGGTTCCACGTTCTCGAAAAAATGCGTTCCTTTGCTGCTTGCGTTGCGCGGCCAAACTTTCGTGCAGCTGTACTTCGTATATTGCCCGTCATTTGCTGCTACCACGGCCGTAATAAAGTGCGGCTAAACGCACGTTAAAAATGCGTTAGTCTGACCCCAGCCTAAACGTTTTGTTACAGTTCATTATCCCTTTAAGTAACTTAGAACCAATGAATAAGAGGCTTTAGGGGCCCCAAAAATATGTCCGGCATGAACCACCCGCCAGCTGCTCCCGCCATGGACACATATAGGCTTCCATTGTATGTGCGTCTCGTGCTCATGTTGGAACATGATTTTGCTGACTGTAGGGTTTTTTTCTCATGGAAATGTTTCTCTGTCATCGGAAAGGTTTGTTTCCATTAAGGGGTAAAGGAAGAAATAATTGCTTTGAAGCTTTAATCCGCCGCGGCGAGTGGTTTCTCGTACCTGAGGGCGACATTTCCGAGCAGCGCGGTTATTTTATCAGCAGGGCGCAGGCTTACAATGTACAGGAAAGCCACGGCGGCTCGTGTATCCATTCCCTGATTAATTTCCTGTTTTATTCTGAGGAATGTGCTTGGAATACGGGCTCGGCGCGAGAGAATCCGTCGCCCGCTGGATCCCCGCCGATCTGGCCTCCTAGATACACAATGACGTGTTTTCATTAGGTGAACGTGTATTCGCTCGTGCGATGAAAAGAGAATTCCACAGAATATCACTTATTTATAAATCAGTGGGACGAGTCCTTCCCTGAATACGTGGGATTTTACTCCCCCCCCCCTTAGAACACAGGATCCAGATACACAGACATGTGATATTTACTTATATTTGTTTACTTTAGGAATGAGTCAAAGGGAGGATTTGATAACACTTCCTAATGCGTGCCCGGCCCGAACACACGGCTCTATGACGCCCTGCTCAATAGCAGAACTGTACAAAGGACAATAACCTCTCCACCGATACAGAGAGGAATATATATATATATATACTCGTGCATTAGCAGGACTGTACAAGGGACAATAACCTCTCCACCGATAGATACAGAGAGGAATATATATATATACACTATATTGCCAAAAGTATTCGCTCACCCATCCATATGCGAGTCAAGGCAGGTGAGCGAATACTTTTGGCAATATAGTGTATATACGTGCATTACTCGTATAGACAATTTGCAGAACTGTACAAAAGAGAGAGAAAATCTGTCTCTCTCCCTATGTCTGCCTGTCTGTCTCCTATATCTTTCCCTCTGTCTGTCTTTCTATCTTTCCCTCTGTCTGTCTCTATCTTCCCTCTGTCTACCTGTTTCTTTATCTTTCCCTATGTTTGTCAGTCTGTCTATCTTTCACTGTCTGTCTGTCTTTCAATCTGTCTATCATTTCCGCTGTCCATATGTCTGTCAATCTTTCCCTATGTCTGTCTGTCTTTCAATCTGTCTATCATTCCCTCTGTCCATATGTCTGTCAATCTTTCCATATGTCTGTCAATCTTTCCATATGTCTGTCTGTCTTTCAATCTGTCTATCATTCCCTCTGTCCATATGTCTGTCAATCTTTCCATATGTCTGTCTGTCTTTCAATCTGTCTATCATTCCCTCTGTCCATATGTCTGTCAATCTTTCCATATGTCTGTCAATCTTTCCATATGTCTGTCTGTCTTTCCATCGGTCTATCATTCCCTCTGTCCATATGTCTGTCAATCTTTCCCTATGTCTGTTTGTCTTTCAATCTGTCTATCATTCCCTCTGTCCATATGTCTGTCAATCTTTCCATATGTCTGTCAATCTTTCCCTATGTCTGTCTTTCCATCGGTCTATCATTCCCTCTGTCCATATGTCTGTCACTCTTTCCCTATGTCAGTCTGTCTTTCCATCGGTCTATCATTCCCTCTGTCCATATGTCTGTCAATCTTTCCATATGTCTGTCAATCTTTCCCTATGTCTTTCTGTCTATCATTCCCTCTGTCAATCTATCTTTCCCTATGGTTTATCTGTCTGTCAATCTTTCCCTATGTCTGTATTATCGTTCCCTATGTCTGTCTTTCTGTCTATCTTTGCCTATATCTGTCTGTCTTTCTGTCTATACACAAGTGCACAGCCACTATAGACATAATCATATCTCTAGAGACCTGTTAATCATCAGGACTGCACAAAGGACCAAAGAGCAGGAGCTCATCCACTTTCAGAGAGAGAAACACACACACACACACTCTCTATTGGCAGCTTTCTAGTGACCTCCTCATTAACAGGACTGTGCAAAGCAACAGAGACCTTCCATTAAGAAGGACGGAAATGTCACCTAGAGCAGAGGCAGCGCTGCTTTACAGATAAGCAGCAAATATATGGGATTCTCTGCCCGGGGAGACTTTTCTATCTGAGCCAATAAAAATCTTTACAAAAGGTATCTTTGTCTTTATTGATAAATACATTGAGGTTCAACATAAAGATTAAACCATACATTGTATTTATTGATGTTTACGGCCGCCTCGTTGCAGCGGTTACTGTATCTACACACTATTTTTCACACGTTTATTTTTAAACCCATTCTTGGTGGAATTCACACAAATTCTTTTAATAAATGTTCTATTATTATTGTTATATAATATTTTAATGGTGTTTAAAGTTTTTTTTTTTTTTTATAAATCCAGGTAGGTATAAAAATGCATTTTTTGCATACGGAAGTATTTAATTCTTTTTCTGCCTGCAGGGAATGATGAATCCTGTATATTCAGGGGCCCCCGGGCGCTCTGCGTTCTCCATCCTCCTTATTCACAGCAGGGGGGAGGGAATTTCTGCTGCTTTGTTTAGTATTGAGTAGGAGAGGGATTGAGATCATGTTACAGAGAGAGCAATTGGCAGGAAATAAAGTACAACAAAGAGCAAAAATTTTACAATTATTAAAAAAATAAATACAATATAAAACAATATTAAATAATAAATAAATATGCGGTTTGATAGAAGATATAGGATACGTGTGGAGGACGAGAATCTCCCTTTAATGGTCTGCATGGGGTAATAGTAATCTGGCGCAAATGTGAGCCGGTCCTTTTAATCTCGGTTTATGGCCGTCTGGTTATCCATATAGCAGTGAGATTCGCAGGTTACGTCTTACATTGTGATCCGGTGGATCTTTTCTGTGTCCTCAGGGACCTGCAGCAGCTGGAGGACAGCACTCAGCTTCCGCTCCTCTCACATTTCTCTGAAACCGTGGAAGGACTAACGACAATCCGAGCGTTCAGGTACCCAGATTCACAGGTTCCTCGTGGGCGTCGCAGGATGTATATGCACTTTATTATGTATATATTTGTATTTTTTTTGCCTCTGTTATTTTGTTTAGATGATCTGCGGGGACTTCACTGCCTTAACCTTATTATGAGACTAAATTACAAATCTTACTTAGAACTAGATTTATTGTAAAATAAAAAATTATAATAATTTCTCAAATGTTTCAATACCAGGTAAGAACCAATCGGAGGCACTCCGTGTTTTTTTTTTTATTTAGGGTCCCAGGCACTGACGCTGTTGGTTTTTTTCCTGTTCCCTGGAGCATTGCATGAATTTTATTTCTAATACTTATTATTGTCTTATTTACATTATCCTCGAGTTATTATGAGGTTTATTTGCTAAATACATATTTGCACAGACCGAACAAAGCCGTGCGTCCATCGGGTTCAGCCTTTCACACGTCAGCTGCTACTGTTGATCCAAAAGAAACAAAAAACCCCAGTCAGAAGAAGCGCTCACCAATATGTAACATACTGGGAAAACATTCCTTCTTACCCCCAGATGGCGTCAGATTTCTCCTTGGATCAAGCAGCTTTTACCCACATAATAAATATTATAACCCTTAATATTCTGTGTCTGCAGCAAGTCATCCAGTCGTTGTTTTAAAAGTCTGTACAGACTCTGACCCAACCACCTCAACAGGCAGAGAATCCCAACCACCTCAACAGGCAGAGAATCCCAACCACCTCAACAGGCAGAGAATTCCACAGCTTTATTCATAGTTACTTTATAGTTTGTAGTTAATTTTTCTTCTGGATTATGGCTTTTTTGTCAATTTTCCACATTCCTTGGTTTACTGAATACCCCGCTGAATTTAAGCAATAACCAGAAATGCTTCACCTGTAGGATTACACGTTCTCATTGCCCCACTGAGACGGACACCGTGCACTCCACTATCGCCCCACTGCATCTGATTGTTTTCATGTTCTGTATCTTTTCTCCTGCTTTATTCATTTTTTTTATTTTTTTGTCAATCCAGCAATTCTACAACCTAAAATGAACAGATAGTGATGTGACAGATGATTAGTATTATACTTTATTTATATAGCACCCATGTAGTGGACTGGAAATAAGTAGATGCAAAAAAAAGGCTGTGTATATATATTTATTATTATAATTAATAATTTTTTTAAATTTATTTTTCTTTGTTTGTTTATGTTTGCAGTGTGAAAATCCGTAATACAGTTTACATTTTGCAATTAAACATTAATGGGTTTGCTCAGAATGATTTATGGTCCTTTGTGCCTCCTGTAGAGGGCGGGGTTGGTGCTGGGGAAAGGAGGAGCTTGTCTCCCGTAGCCTCAGTAAGCTAAAGATGGCACCAACAGCCTGGAACACATGCTGTGTCTGTGTTTATACAGTAACTTAAATGTTACCTGCCTGATCTGTCCTCCCTGGTCTGAGACGGGTAGCACCATCATATACCATAGCCCACCACGATGATACAGTAGTATCGTAAGGCTCTGTTTCTGTTTTTCCCACAAGATATGAAGCCCGATTCCGGCAGAAGCTTCTAGAACACACGGATTCCAACAACATTGCGTCTCTGTTCCTTACGGCTGCCAACCGCTGGCTGGAAGTGCGCATGGTGAGTGTGAGCGAGACTCTCCGGTCTGTGCCTGTAAAACCAGGTGACGCTTGAGATATTCTGTTCCATACATTGTCATATTGCCACTACCTTGCCCTAAAGTGACCCCAGGGTGCCCCGTGGCAGTGTTGCTCACATATCATTGCTTGTTGGGTCTGTTGCTCGCGGTCACACGCATTGCTGCGGCATCACCAGGCGTGCTAAGCTGCGGCAGAAAGCCGGTCATAAGGAGGGGACACACAATATTCTGCCAGAGATTATGCTCACAAAAGTGTCAGGACCTCCAGTATCTCCCCCTAATGCTGGACACAGTGTCACTTCGGTCCGGTATCAGCATTCGGGCAGTTGCTGGAGATCCTACTGCTGGTGCTGCTTGCGGACGATGCACAACTGCCCAAGCGCTGGACATAGATACCACCTCCACCTCCTGGCACCCAGCGCTCAGGCACATGTCAGGAATCCTTATTGTGCGGCTGATGAAAGCTCCTGCTATGAGCGGAAACGTTGACTTTTATTAAGATGCATCAATAAAGTTTGTCATTTTATTTTAATAAGACCCTAGAGTGCAAGCTCTTGCTCCTGCTTGCTTTTTTTTGTTGAGCTGATTGAAAGCAATTTTTTGGAGTCTATGAGCGTAGGAGTTCAGCATAGAATATATAAATATATAAAGTCCAAAAGGGGAGAGAGCACTCTGTCTGCTTGGCAAAAGATGCCCAGGTGCTGCCAAAGTGTAATGGATATATAAACTGAGGAGATGGAAGCACTCTGGGTCTTAATAAAACAAAAAAAAGTTTATTAAGTAATCATATAGAAAGGGACCGACGTTTCGGCTCCTGAAAGCCTTTGTCAAGGTATGTGGTGTATATATATTGTGTGTGAATGTTACAAGAAATTGTATGTGGGTACTGTAAATATATATACATACACACCGTGTGTGTGTGTGTGTATGTGTGTGTGTGTGTATATATATATATATATACAAGGGTTGTAGTGGAGGACCAAAAGTGAGATAAAAAGCCTCCACACTATAATAAGTGTGTTTATTATTGCAGAAGCCACTTGCACATCATAGCAATTCGATGAATTGCCTCCCAGAGCTCCTGTGCCACATTCCCCATATGCAGCAAGGAATTCTGGGTAGGATATGCAAATGACCTCTGTCTCACTTTTATGCATCCTGGGTCTGTTATTACACAGAGCCCTAAAATCAATGCCATGCCACACTGTGACTTTGTAGCAGAGATAAGGTTTATGCAACTGGTCAAAACCACTCCTAGGACAGCGCTGTTTCGGGTTTGTTGGACCCTCAATGGCAGGAGCTAGGCATGATGACCAGTTGCAGTGGATGCTTGGGACCCACAGGGCAATCAGTATCTACAAGGGTTGTAGTGTAAACCTTATCTCTGCTACAAAGCCACAGTGTGGCATAGCATTGATTTTAGGGATCTGTGTAATAACAGACCCAGGATGTATAAAAGCGAGACGGGTCATTTGCATGTCCTACCCAGAATTCCTTGCTGCATATGAGGAATGTGGCACAGGGGCTCTGGGATGCAATTCATCGAATTGCTGTGATGTGCGAGTGGCTTCTGCAACAATAGATATATATATATATATATATATAGCTTTTTTTTTAAATATATTTTTTCATACATATATTTTGAATGTGTGTCGTCCTTTCCAGGAATACATCGGTGCGTGTGTCGTCCTCGTGGCCGCTGTTGCTTCCATTATGAACTCCTTGGCGTACGGACTCGCACCTGGGTTTGTGGGACTTGGAATCACGTATGCGCTTATGGTAAATGGAAAAGATAAATAAATCTAGAAAAAGTGTTTGCTCTTATCATCTGTTCTATATCGGTCTGGAAAGATAAATATCACGCGGAGGGGGGGCCATAAAACAAACACAATCACTAGTGATGTGCCGCGCTCTAACATGGGGTTATTTACTATTATTATTTACATTTTAAAGCGCCAACACGTTCCGCAGCGCTGTATACAAGTATACTTGGTACAGTTACAAAGACAGGTACAATAAATCTGACAATCTGATACCGAAGGGATGGAGGGCCGGGTTCCCATGGGAGCTTACACTCTAGATGGGTCGAGAAACAGGAGGTTAGGGTTAAATGCATATATATATATATATATATACTGGGGAAAGCACCATATGATGTATAGACGTGGGGGCGTGTGTGTGCCTGTGCAAGTTGTGTTACTGCATGGCTTGTGCACACATAGATTTTTATATATATATATAATTGTTAATGGTAAACGCTGCACCTCAAGAAATATGTAATTAAAATGATCTTTTTAACCCGTTGTGCACCAGGGTAATGTGAAGCAGCACCTGCATAAGAATCATTTAACCTGAAGCCATAAAGTAAATCTGTATAAAAGGACCAATCCCAGCCCTCTCAGCATTTTTATATCGATAGGAGGGTTATTTCAGAATAATATGGGTCTGAAGGGGTTAAATGATTCCGTGTAGGTGACGTTTCGCGCAGGATTGATAGTTGTGTCTTTCCTATCAGTGTTGCTGAATTATTGATGTTTCCCCCATTCGCCGCGCAGGTCTCTAACTACCTGAACTGGATGGTGCGGAACCTCTCGGACATGGAGATCCAGCTCGGAGCCGTGAAGAGGATTAACGGCCTCCTGAAAACCGAGCCGGAAAACTACAAGGGGCTTCTATGTGAGTGTCACCGGGAGCCCCTCAATCTTTAATGAGGGGAGATTAAACACGCTCATGCGTTATTTATCAGCGCCGCCCTCTGCGTGACTTGTTGTTTTCTTTGTGTTTGGACGCAGCGTCATCGCAGATTCCTCAGAACTGGCCGGAGAACGGCGAGATCCAAATCCAGAACCTGAGCGTGCGTTATGACAGCACCCTGAAACCTGTGCTAAAGCACGTCAACGCTCACATATCTCCAGGACAAAAGGTGACGACATCCGCGACGCATGTTACAGTGTCTAGCGATAGATAGGAATGTTATGAGATCAGAAGCTGCAAATAATAACACACTGAGATAATGTATCTGGTGTAACAGGTTCCTCATGTATCATCATAGAATCCCATGTAACATAATCCGTGTGTGTCCTGTGTAACACGATCCGTGTGTATCCCATGTAACATGATCCGTGTGTATCCCATGTAACATGATCCGTGTGTATCCCGTGTAACATGATCCGTGTGTATCCTGTGTAACAATGTCCTCATGCGTCCCGTGTAACATGATCCAAATGTATCCTCATAGTACGGTGAATGTGTGCCGCAATCACATATTACATACAGTGTGTGAATTCTTTCTTGTCCGGGCAGTGCGTGTCTGGTTACATTGTGTCCTCCGTGATACTCGAGTGAAACACTTTAAAGGTCACTGATAAACGTTTACTTCTTGTAACTGTTACAGATTGGGATTTGCGGAAGAACCGGGAGTGGGAAATCCTCCTTCTCGTTGGCTTTTTTCAGGATGGTGGACACTTTCCAAGGTAAAGTTTAGATAAAAGACAAACCCGTGGATCACAGAGGTCGCCGCGTGTCCCCGATCTATGAGAATCACCTGATATCAAAACGATACACTGGTAGAAGAATGTCTTCGCTCGCTAAACGTCATCTGCTTTTCAGGGAGGATTGTGATCGATGGGATTGATATCGCCAAGCTTCCCCTGCAGACACTGAGGTCGCGACTGTCCATCATTCTCCAGGATCCCATACTGTTCAGCGGAAGCATCCGGTACGTTCACAGTGATTGGGAAACAGCTGCAGGACCTGGGCGGCACAGGCTGCACTAAACCATTTATTTGTAAAGACTCGCTGACATATAATAAAGCTGTGGGATTCTCTGCCTGTTGAGGTGGTTGGGTTTCTCTGCCTGTTGAGGTGGTTGGGATTGTCTGCCTGTTGAGGTGGTTGGATCAGAGTCTGTACAGACTTTTAAACAGCGACTGGATGACTTCCTGCAGACAAAGAATATTAAGGCTTATAATATTTAATATGTGGGTAAAAGCTTCTCGATCCAAGGAGAAATCTGACGCCATCTGGGGGCAAGAAGGAATTTTTCCCAGTGTGTTGCATATTGGTGAGCGCTTCAGACTGGGTTTTTTTTTGCTTCGTTTGGATCAACAGCAGTAGGTGGTGTGTGAAAGGCTGAACCCGATGAACGCATGGCTTTTTTCAGCCTATGTAACTATATTTTTACCATTCTATAGCATTTTAGATTTTAAATAAATACGGATTTTAATACAATTTTTAAATATGCCCCAAAATAAATATATAATATGCACTGATTTCAGACTTGCCTCCTTAACACTTTGGAGGGTCCTGCAGCTGGCTGACGCTTCTCAAGGTTCTGCAGCATGGCGAGGAGCACGCTGATAGACGCTGTGCAGCCCCAGCGTGTGACGTGCTGCACAGAGACACACTGGCTCCATACAGCAAGACCCTCGAAAAAGGCTGCTCGGCGTCTCCCAACGTGTATCCGGGCTGGTGCTGCAGCCGGATGTGGATCATGGCTCCCCTGCCGCATCCTCCTTTCCCTCCGATTTACGATTCATCAGAAAATCCTAAATTCCGCAGCATTCCGGATAAGGGGTGCTCAAGCTACATTATGGTTTTTTTCTCTCAAAGGTCCAGCCTTTTTATTAAAGCATCTTCTGAATCAGACAGGACATCCTCCCTGGGCAGAGAAATCTGCAGCTTTATTGTCCTAACTTTAAAGAAATCTTCCTGTGCTGTAGGTGAAATCTCCTTTCTTCAAGTCTCAAGAGATGAGCGCTCTTGTTTCCGCCTACATTGTAAGAGTTTGTCCGGGTAGAACCTCTATTTTTCCTAAGCGTCATTGTGTCTACTCTAGTGTATTGTCCATTTGTGTGGTTATATTGTTTATTTTTAGCGGTATAAATGGTGAGGTTTTAGAATACTCTGGATGTAAGGTTCTGGTTACATCATCTTTTTTCTATTATTTTTTGTTAGTATTGACAAAATGTCTTGTTTTTGCATTTGTTGCATTTACTGTTATTGTTTTGCTTTTATTTCCCCTCAGGTTTAACCTGGACCCTGAAAACAAATGTACAGACAGCATGTTGTGGGAGGCCCTGGAGATCGCACAGCTCAAACCCGTGGTGAAAGCGTTACCTGGCGGGCTCGGTAACATGGAGATATATATATATATATAAATAAGAAATATAAATAGTAAACAAAACCCCAGCACTCACAGACTTTCAAAAAAGTAAATGCCTGGTGCTTAGCCCGATGCAAAATACATGAACAGAAACAGAGCTGAAGAGCTAGCACTCTAAGCTCTCACACTTAATCTACAATAAACCTTTTTTCTTTTTAATTTAAAAAGCTCAAAGTTTCAGTCGTTTATTGCAGCTTTCATCCGGTTATACAAGTAGAAAGCAGAAACCTCCATCGCTTCCAATCAGCACTTCAGGGCTTTTATAAAACGTCACTTTGATTGATTCACGTTAAAGTAAACGGGTGTCTGACCTGATGAAGGTTCCTGAGAGAATAGAAACGTTGATGATGACATTTTAACCTGGTGAAACGGTGACGATGACATTTTAACCTGGATCAATAAAAGTGAAGTTTTGTCAATGCCCTCAATTGGTGACAGCAAAGAGGAAAACTATCAGGGTTATTCAGAGAAAGGTGAAACTCTGGAGAACTTTTGGAGAAGTGAAAATTCTAGGTCAAAATAGCCAAACCAGAAAAATTCTCCCATTTAACTCACTTTCCAAATCGGCTATTTTGTCCTAAAATTTTCACTTCTCCAAAAGTTCTCCAGAGCTTCACCTTTCTCTGAATAACCCTGTGTGTATGTATATAATATGAATTGTTTTGCTCATTATTAATTATTTTTTAAAATATTTTTTTCATCATTTATTATATTTTCTTATTTTTCTATATATATTTTTTCCCAATTTTTTTAAATTTTCATATATATTCTCAGTCGGTCGCCTAGTTCCACTGATGTGTGTTTTTAATATATTTCATATAAATATACACATATATACAATATATTTATACAAGTTTCCTATAAAGTCAGGGCCTGTTAAAACCCAGCTCTTTAGGTAAAATAAACATGTCAGACCAAATCAAATTACTGCCGGACAACATCAAGTAAACACAAGAAGGACATTTCATTTTTTGGTGGTTTTGGCCCTTTATAACAGATTGTGAAAACTGCAATGCTGGATAATCGAATGCCTGTCTGTGTGTATTAATGACGCATGCTGCAGGGCAGCACTTTTCACACACTGCCCATCAGCATGTAAGGTACTAACCATATAATAATACCTTCCAAACAACATCGAGAATCCGTCAACACTAATAATTCCAAATATATCTATAAGAACATATATTTGATATGCATACACACATACACACACACACACACACACACACTCACACACACAGTTTCTGTATCCTATAATACACATGCAATGTATCGCTCACGTGAAGGTTTGCTGCCATTTGTTGTGTGTTCCAGGAAATACATTGTTTATAGTTTTATTGTGTCTGAGTTTTCCAGACTTGCCGTATGTGTGTTTTTCTCACCTCCCCCCCCCCCCCCCGCAGACGCTTCCGTCACAGAAGGTGGAGAAAACTTCAGTGTCGGCCAGAGGCAGCTGTTCTGCTTAGCCAGGGCGTTCGTGCGAAAGAGCAGCATTTTAATCATGGACGAGGCCACCGCCTCCATAGACATGGCCACCGTAAGTCTCAGCCTTCAGGTTCTCTTCCTTTTCAACGCTGTGCAATGCACTCATAAATCGCTCGTTCGTAACATCGTGAAATGCAGTGAAGTCCTCATGAGCTAAAACTCCAGCTCAGCCTTTCCATGCGGAGCGTCTTTCATTTTTCACCCAAGATGCACAGGGACGAGAGTCAGGACTGCGCACAGATTAGTCGGTGGCTGATAAAGCATTCCCGCAGCCGTACGAGCAGTTTATGAGCCGAGTTGGGATCATGGATCAGACAGAGGAGATATGATAGAAACATTTAAATACGTAAAGGGAATCCACAAGGTAGAGGAAGGGAGTATATTTAAAAGGAAACAAAGTAGCAAAACAAGAGGACATAGTCTTAGATTAGGCTGGGGTCAGACCAGCGCATTTTTAACGTGCGTTCTGGCGCACTTAATCACGGCCGCACTAGCAGCAAATGACGGGCAATGACGGCCAATATACGAAGTACGGTCGCACGAAAGTCCGGCCGCGAAACGCAAGTGGAATTTGAACGCATTTTTTCGAGAACGCAGAACCGCTAGTACGGACGTACAGAGTGCGCTGCGCCCGCTAGCGGTGTGTGTGTGTGATTTGGAGACGTCAGACCCTGCTCGTGTCCGGCCAACATAACGTCCAGACGCAAAAAGTTTCCGGGTTTGGATTCGTAAAACATCACGCACGAAAATGCGCATCGTATGACCGTTTTCGCATATTCCCTGAAAAAATACATCAATGCGTTCGGACGCACTTTTTTACGTTCACGTGTAAAAATGCTTTCGTTTGACCCTAGCCTTAAAGTGGCAAAGGTTTAAAAGTAACATCAGGAAGCATTATTTTACTGAGAGGGTGGTGGATACATGGAACAGTCTTCCAGTTGAAGTGGTAGAGGCCAAAACAGTAATTGAATTTAAGCAGGCATGGGATAGGCATAAGGCTATCCTAAACAAAAGATAAATCCAGGTAAAGTATCCATGTAATTGGGCAGACTAGATGGGCCGAAAGGTTCTTATCTGCCGACATTTTTCTATGTTTCTATTTGTCGTTCTCCGTGTTCTGTCACACGTGAAGCTTCATATACTGTCGCCTCGTGACAGATCTATCTCCTGGTCTCTCGCGGTAAAACCATCGCCGCCTGCACCTCCCGCGTCTCACTAATCCAACTTTCATCCTCTCGTATTCTGCAGGAGAACATCTTACAGAAGGTGGTAATGACGGCGTTTGATGATCGCACGGTGGTTACCATCGCGGTAAGTGAGAATGCTGGACTTCCCGGGGTGTGTTTGTTATTTGTGTCTTCAGTGATTCTTATCTTTTCTTTTCCCCCTTTAGTCTATTTTTAAAGAGAACAAAAAGTCAATTTCAAACGGTTTTAGTAATTTTTTTTTATTATTTTGATTTTTTTCTCATATTATTTCTGGTGTCCTTTGCTGGAATTGATGAATGCGGTGACGATCGAATTAAACTATTATTATGTGGGGATCAGCATTCCGTCCCTGTGATACAATGTTACTCCCTCCATTGTCACATCATACCGTCCCTGTGATACAATGTTACTCCCTCCATTGTTACATCATACCGTCCCTGTGATACAATGTTACTCCCTCCATTTTCACATCATCCCGTCCCTGTGATACAATGTTACTCCCTCCATTTTCACATCATACTGTCCCTGTGATACATTGTTACTTCCTGAGCTGGGTTAATGCTCTCTCCATTGATATGCTTCGGATCAGCCGAGGATACTTTATATTTTTTGACTGATACAAATGACTCTCCTTGAGGATGGGATTGGAATCTGATTTAGCGCGCGGCCGGTCACAGTGACCTCGACTCAAGATGCTGATTCATGTGCAACGCAAAGCACAAAAAGGACCACAAAATAAATACATTTAAAAGGAGATAGAGCAGAATCAACGACGTTATACAATGTATAATGTAAATGCCTCCATCAGCCTGGTGACTGCCCCCCCCCCCCATGACATGAACGCGCAATCATGCAATCAGTTGCTGGGGGTGATAATGATGTAATTACTACTGCAGGGATCTCAGCTCAGACCCCATTATATAAGTGGGAGCTGGAGCTGTGACTCGCCTCTCTATGGGGTAATTACAGGGTCACAGCCAGTATAGAGGCGGCTGCTCGGATAAACTATCTCTGTATTAGCTAAAGGAAACACTCGCTTTAATCTCCTTTTCTGCAACTCCGGAACAAGCATCAGCGAACCCGTACCGTGTGTGTGCGCTGAGCCCGTACCGTGTGTGTGCGCTGAGCCCCGTACCGTGTGTGTGCGCTGAGCCCCGTACCGTGTGTGTGCGCTGAGCCCCGTACCGTGTGTGTGCGCTGAGCCCGTACCGTGTGTGTACGCTGAGTCCGTACCGTGTGTTGTGCTGAGCCCGTACCGCGTGTGCGTGCCGAGCCCGTACCATGTGTGTGCGCTGAGCCCGTACCTTGTGTGCGCTGAGCCCGTACCTTGTGTGCGCTGAGCCCGTACCTTGTGTGCGCTGAGCCCGTACCTTGTGTGCGCTGAGCCCGTACCTTGTGTGCGCTGAGCCTGTACCGCGTGTGCGCGCCGAGCCCGTACCGTGTGTGCGCACCGAGCCCGTACTGTGTGTGCGCTGAGCCGTACCGTGTGTGCGCTGAGCCCGTAATGTGTATGTGCGCCGAGCCTGCACTTTGTATCATATGTGAACGCTCAGCAGTGACACAGCGCGGCTTCTGTCATTATTTATAATTCGCTTTATGTCCAAACAAAACCCAGGAATGATCTAATCGCAGGTTTTTTGTCAAGATCAATATTTCCACTCATTCGCTCTGGATCTCTCGCTCGCGCGCTCTGGATCTCTCGCTCGCTCTGGATCTCTTGTTCACGCACTTGCGATCTCTTGCTCGCTCTCTCTTGCTCGCTCTGGATCTCTCGCTAAGCTCTGGATCTCTCGCTCGCTCGCACTGGATCTCTCGTTCGCTCTGGATCTCTCGTTCGCTCTGGATCTCTCGCTCGCATGCTCTCTTGCTCACTCTGGATCACTCTCTTGCTCGCTCTGGATCGCTCTCTTGCTCGCTCGCTTTGGATTGCTCGCTCACGATCTCTTGCTCGCTCTGGATGTTGCTGAAACCTATTTAGCTTTTTGTTGTAACTGGTAGAAGTGGGTCAGTCGCCACGTGATGCCGCTTCTTCATCTGTCACAGGGTTAACCCTTCTGTCACTCTGTCTGAGCGCGCACAGCGAGTATATTTATACCCAAATCAAATCAAGAGTAATAATGTATCATATCATGCAGCGAGTCGCGGCCGAGCAACTCTTTTATTTTATAGACTTTATTTAGACATAGTCATTAAAAGATAAATCATACACAGAGTCAACATAATAATCTATCCACTGACCTGCTCGTTAACAGGACCCTACAAAGAATCCAGGAGCATCCACTGAGACTGGAGGAAAGGAGCTTTCACCAACAGCAAAGGAAATTAACCTGTGCAGGAAAGACAACACAAATTAGGAATTTCCTGAGGAATTCAGGGGATTTTTATAAAAAAGGTTTAAAATGTTTGAAAAGGCAAAGAGAAACGAAGCAACGGCCAAATGTGCTGGAAAAAAAAGTGAAAAAGAATCCTAGACCTCATAATGACAATTCGATCCTCCTTGGATCGACAAATGAACACATAGACACCCTGTGCACCGGGCCTCGCTAGGAGCATTCCATAAAACCGCTTCCTCAGACAGAAAATTCCCTCGTTTTGTTTTGTCTTTCCAGAAAAGATTTCCTTTGCTGTTGGTGAAAGCTCCTTTCCTCCAGTCTCAGTGGATGCTCCTGGATTCTTTGCAGGGTCCTGTTAACGAGCAGGTCACTGGATAGATGGTTATGTTGACACTGTGTGTTTGTACCAGCCTCTGACTCCATAATATCTTTCTACAATCCTAACGCCCCCGTCTGCACCCCGTATTCCCAATGGGGTCTTACCATTCCCACGGCTGCACCCCGTATTCCCAATGGGGTGTTACCATTCCCATGGCTGCACCCCGTATTCCAGATGGGGTCTTATCATTCCCACGACTGCACCCCGTATTCCCAATGGGGTCTTACCATTGCTCTATGAAGATGTAGAATGATGGCAGGATTTTATGGCTTTTGCAGCCGCTGCCTGGCGCTGTGCGCACTGTGCAATGTCTATCGTCCAGATCCTTCATTCGCTGCCACCGCCACCTCAGTCCCTGTTATAGGATAGAGACTTGGGTTGTTTTGGGTCCCAAAATGCATAACCTCATGCTTATCAATGTTGCATCTCATCGTTTTATGGCCAGTTACATTCTCTGCTTATTTAACATTAAACTCGTTGCTATAAGAGAATAAATGTACATCATGGGAGGAACATAGGAGTAACATGTGGGGAGGATCATGGGAGTAACATGTGGGGAGGATCATGGGAGTAACATGTGGGGAGGATCATGGGAGTAACATGTGGGGAGGATCATGGGAGTAACATGTGGGAGGATCATGTGAGTAACATGTGGGGAGGATCATGGGAATAACGTGGGAGGATCATGGGAGTAACCTGTTTGAGGATCATGGGAGGATCATGTGGCCCGGAGGAGGGCATGGCTGGTGAAGTAGAAGCATAGACAGGGGGTGTATAGGTAAGTTGAGTGAGAAGCCTAGGAGGGACTAAGAGAGGTGTGGGCAGGATGGGGTAGAGACATAGACCGAGGTGGAGTGGTGGCGTGAGAGATATTGATTTGGGTGATTGAGCAGGATTGTGAGGGGCACGGGTGGGACGGGGTAGAAGCATGGGTAAATTAAGAGAGACATGGGTGCAATGGGGGTAGGGGCTTGGGTACAGTGGGGTAGGGGCTTGGGTACAGTAGGGTAGGAGCTTGGGTACAGTGGGGTAGGGGCTTGGGTACAGTGGGGTAGGGGCTTGGGTACAGTGGGGTAGGGGCTTGGGTACAGTTGGGGTAGGGGCTTGGGTACAGTAGGGTAGGAGCTTGGGTACAGTGGGGTAGGGGCTTGGGTACAGTTGGGGTAGGGGCTTGGGCACAGTTGGTGTAGGGGCTTGGGCACAGTTGGTGTAGGGGCTTGGGTACAGTTGGGGTAGGGGCTTGGGCACAGTTGGTGTAGGGGCTTGGGTACAGTTGGTGTAGGGGCTTGGGTACAGTTGGTGTAGGGGCTTGGGTACAGTTGGTGTAGGTGCTTGGGTACAGTTGGTGTAGGGGCTTGGGCACAGTTGGGGTAGGGGCTTGGGTACAGTTGGTGTAGGTGCCTGGGTACAGTTGGTGTATGGGCTTGGGCACAGTTGGTTTAGGAGCTTGGGTACAGTGAGGGAAAGGTCCCCTCTAAGTGACTGGAACATTCTAGATAATTCTCGTCATGTTTCCGCAGCACCGGGTCCACACGATTCTGAACGCGGACATGGTGATCGTGATGAAGCGGGGAGCCATCATGGAATACGACAAGCCTGAGGTCTTACTGGAGCAGGAGGACAGCATGTTCGCCTCATACGTTCAAGCCGACAAATAACCCGACGTAGAAACTCATTAAGTGCAATTCAGCAAAACTTTTTATAAACCTGTAAATAATCTGTAAATAAAACCTGGATTGTTTCATAATAAAGAACGATTATTTCTCTTTAATAATAAATCTCACCCGGACGCATCTCACCTAACCCACACACAGAAGGTTAATCCCACCGCACACAGAGGGTTAATCTCACCGCACACAGAGGGTTAATCCCGCCAGGACACAGAGGGTTAATCCCACCAGGACACAGAGGGTTAATCCCGACTCCGGGCTCTGTGACCAAACACGGAGCGGCCGCCGGCGAGAGCAACTCTGCGTAATAACGGATTTACACGACGGTCAGCGAAGACTCACGGAATAAAAGAAAAAAATTAGAGAACACTGGAAAAAGAGAGAGAGACAGACAGACCGGCACAGAGAGAGACTGACAAACCGGCACAGACAGACAGACCGGCACATAGACAGACAGACCGGCAAAGAGAGAGAGACAGACAGACAAAGAGAGACAGACCAGCACAGAGAGACAAACCCGGCAAAGAAAGAGAGACAAACCAGCACAGAGAGACAGACAGACCAGCAGAGACAGACCGGCACAGAGAGACAGTCTGACAAACAGGCACAGAGAGAGACAGACAGACCGGCAAAGAGAGAGACGGACAAACCGGCACAGAGAGACAGACAGAACGGCACAGAGAGAGAGAGAGACAGGGACAAACCAGCACAGATACAACGAGAGACTGGTCACAGGGCTAGAAGCTGTTGGGGGGGGGGGGTCTCGCTCCCAGGCAGTAGGTCTTGGCGCTGGTGGTCTCGTTCTTGGGCAGTAGGACTTGGCGCTGGTAGTCTCACTCTCGGGCAGTAGATCTTGGCGCTGCACTTGGTGGTCTCGCTCTCTGGCAGTAGGACTTGGCGCTGGTGGTCTCGCTCTTGTGCAGTAGGACTTGGCGCTGCACTTGGTGGTGTTGCTCTCGGGCAGTAGGTCTTGGCACTGGTGGTCTCGCTCTCGGGCAGTCAGTCTTGACGCTGCACATGGTGGTCTCGCTCTCGGGCAGTAGGTCTTGGCATTGCACCTGGTGGTCTCACTCTCGGGCAGTAGGTCTTGGCGCTGGTGGGCTCGCTCTTGGGCAGTAGGGTTTGGTGCTGCACCTGGTGGTCTCGCTCTCGGGCAGTAAGTCTTGGCGTTGCACCTGGTGGTCTCACTCTCGGGCAGTAGGTCTTGGCGCTGCACCTGGTGGTCTCGCTCTCGGGCAGTAGGTCTTGGCGCTGCACCTGGTGGTCTCGCTCTCGGGCAGTAGGGTTTGGCGCTGCACCTGATGGTCTCGCTCTCGGGCAGTAAGTCTTGGGCAGTAGGTCTTGGCGCTGCACCTGGTGGTCTCGCTCTCGGGCAGTAGGTCTTGGCGCTGGTAGTCTCGCTCTCGTGCAGTAGGTCTTGACGCGGCACCTGGTGGTCTCGCTCTCGGGCAGTAGGTCTTGGCGCTGGTAGTCTCGCTCTCGGGCAGTAGGTCTTGGCGCTGGTGGTCTCACTCTCGGGCAGTAGGTCTTGACGCTGCACATGGTGGTCTCGCTCCCTTTAAGCCCCTCGGTATTTAATAGGTGGTAATGAGCGGTCTATTAATAGTGAGGACAGGGCGTCTCGTGATCTCTCGGCTCTTGACATTTTTGTAGCGTTTAAGATTCCAGTAGCCGCTCACTCGTCGCCCTCGATGGCGGAGAAATAGTTTATCGGTTTCTGCAGCAGGTGAAAAATAATGAATAAATCCCCATAACGGAGGAGAAATCAGCAGGAAACGCTCAGGAATCCTGCACAATAGCACCAACACGCGCCTGAGCGTTGATCCTCGAGGCAATCTACAGGCCCATTAACCCTATCACTGCCTCACTGGGTCCCCCTGCAGATCTGCATCTTCTGATGAGCACGGGGATGCACGATATCATTTAAGACGAGTACGGTACCGATACTTTAATGTCATGTGACGTTTTCCAATAACAAATTTAGGATTTTACTGAAAGTTTGTCCAGTTTATGTTAATATTGAAACGTATGGGCAGCTGGAGGAGAATGCTGGCGGAATGCTGTTAATGCATTCTGCCAGCAGCCCAGCGCCGTCTTCTGGGTAGAGGTATCTGGGCATTTGCATGAGTACCTAGTACTCGTGTAAATGCTGGTATCAGCACCGGTACAGATACTAGTATCGGTGCATCCGTAATTCAATAACTCTTCCAGACACTGGGGATGGAATGGGGTCTGCAAACTCCAGGGGGTCACACAGAGAAACCAAATGCGACATAATAGAGCATATAACAAAATGCTCATTAAAAGAATGACAAATTAATAGGAAAAAAATAACAACAAACTGATGGAACAAAACAACAAAAAAACGTGTTATATTAATAATAGAATAATGTTTAGATTATGACGTGCTTAGAAAGTCAATATCTAAGTAAAAACTCTGGTATTGGTGATCGCACGCTAACCTGGTTTCGATCATATGTATCTGATCGGTCACAATATGTGTCCATTTCTGACAGCACTTCCCTCCCCCTCCCAGTCACGTGCGGTGTACCCCAGGGCTCAATACTCGGCCCCCTGCTATTCACGATATTCATAAATGATCTGCCCAATGTCTGCAAAGACGCAACTGTACATATGTACGCAGACGACACTGTGATCTATACCAGCAAACCAGATCTCCCGCAGCTGGAGGCCGTGCTGCAAGACCAATTCACAGAGGTAGAAAAGTGGATCAAACACAACAAACTATATCTAAATACTGACAAAACTGTTACGATGCTCTTTGAAATACTGCTGATGGGCCGAACACCCCTGTGTTCAATTCGCATTCGAACACGAACATTTGAAAATTTTGGATTCGAACGCGAACACGATTCAAACTCAATGCAAGTCAATGGGACTCGAACATTAGATATTTAGAGTGCCCTTCAAGAGGGCATATATGCAAGATATTTGCAACAAAAGGTGTATGGGGGTCCGGGTAGTGCCCTGGGGGACAGGAACCAAGGACAAAAAGTAAAAAAAAAAACGTTTTTAAAGGAACAGTGATTTTTCCATGACATAAAAGGTTAAGAATAAAAACGAAAAATTCCTTCAAATATCGCGCCTAGGAGGAACCCATAACCTGCCCGTGAAGTGGCGGATTTCTAGGATGTATAGAAACATTTAAAAAGAAAAAAATTACATTTCAAATGATGGTAAATGGTTTTCCTTTAATCTATTCATAAACAACGGCTTGGGGCGGCAGCCTGTATGAAAAGAGGAGACGTTTTAGGACACACAGGACAAGTTTAGTGATTTTTTTTGGCTAAATTATGGTGAAACTTATGCAGGCTTTGGATGAAAGTAACAACAGGTGCATTAAAATTGGACCTTTGGTGCCAGCTAGTGCCTTCACACCGTAACCCCTCTGGAGGTATTGTGGAAGAGTGCAGGGGTGGAGGTTTTAGGAATGCAGAAGAGATCCCCGATCTATGCAGTTACATCAGCATCAGGGGAGTGATAGCTGCTGATCCAGGACTGATTCATTTTTAAATTTCAGTCGTCTACAGAGTCGTTGGACAGACGCACTCTTTTGTCTGTGACAAAACCTCCAGCGGCACTGAACGTCCTTTCAGAAAGCATGCTGGATGAAGGGCAACCTAGTAGCTGCATAGCATATTGGCTAAGTTCTGGCCAGTGATCCAATCTCAACACCCAGTAAGCCAGTGGATCATCTGCTGTAAAGGTATCCAGGTCTGCCCTTGCTCCTAGGTAGTCCTGCACCATATGGTGAAGACGCTGGCAATGGGTGCCTACATTTGACGTCCCTGGGCGTCGTGGACTAAAAAAATTGGAAAAGGCATCAGTCAAGTGGCCCCCTTCACCGCTCTTCCTCTGATCAACCGCAGCCTCAGAAGCACCTGTGTCACCACTTGGTAACCTACCAGTGCCTGGAAAGGTGTTACACAAGTGTCGCTTTAGAGCGTCTTCAAGTTGTTTCATCCTGTCCTCCCTCTGTGAGGGCAGGATGAGCTCTGCAACCTTACTCTTGTATCGTGGATGAAGAAGGGTTGCCAACCAGTAATGATCCCTCTCCTTGATAGCACGAATCCTGGGGTCCTTTAGCAGGCTTTGCAGGATAAGAGAGCCCATGCAGCGTAGGTTGGAGGTGGCATTAGCTTCCGAGTGTTCCTGGTCGCTGAGGATGACCGTATAGTGCCATACCTCCTCCTAGCCACGTACTAGTCCTTGTGTTTCTGGGCACACAAAATCCTCCCTTGAGGAATCCCCACACAACTTAAATATTCCTCCACCTCCTCATCCTCCTCATCTTCCTCCTGTCTGATCTGAGGACCCGCAGGAATGCTGTCTGCGTAAAGACTGGGGCCTTGAGAGCTAGCAAAGTCCTCCTCTTCCTCGCGCTGCTCTGTCTCTAGTGCCACATCTAGAATTCCCTGCAGAGTGTGCTCCAGCAGGTACACTAAAGGAATTGTGTAACTGATGAATGCACTGTCTCCTCAAATGGTGACAGTACAGTGTATGCATCCTTGATCATCAGACACTGTGGGGGGGGGGAAACAAGTTGACCTGAACCTGTCCTTGTGCCATACTCGCACAGATACTCATTGATGGCCCTCTGCTGCTTGTGCAGATGTTGCAGCATTTCCAATGTCGAGTTCCACCTGGTGGGCATGTCACAGATCAGACGGTTTGTGGGAAGGTGGAATTCTCTTTGAATTTCTGCCAGGCGAACACTTGCTGGGAATGACCATCTGAAGTGGCGGCTGCAGACTTTTCTGGTCTGGCTGAGAAGCTCTGCCAGCCCTGGGTACCTGGTTAGGAAACGTTGTACCACCAGATTTAGGACGTGTGCTAGGCATGGTACATGCATCAACTTACCCAGGCGTAGGACGGAGAGAAGGTTGCTGCCATTATCACAGACGACCATTCTTAGCTCAAGCTGGCGTGGTGTTAACCATCTCTGCACCTGCCCCTGCAGAGCTGACAACATTTTTGGCCCGGTGTGGCTCCTAAACAAGCCAGCTCAAGCACAGTATGGCATCTTTTTGCTTGAGCCATTGCGTAGCTCCTGCCACGCGTCGGTTTAACTGCCACTTCGCCAGAGACAGAGAAGGAGGAAGAGGTGGTGGAGCAGACAGACCGCATATAATCAACTTTCTGGAGGCGTGGTGGATGAACAAGCTCCACCACAGAGCCCCGTCCTGGATCCCTCCCAGCTGCAAGCAGAGTTACCCAGTGTGCCGTGAAGAAAATGTAACAGCCCTGCCCATGCTTGCTGGACCACGTGTCTAAAGTAATGTGCACCTTGCTGCTGACTGCCTTTCCCAATGACTCCATAACATTGTCTTCCACGTGCTGGTATAGTGCTGGAATGGCCTTCTGTGAAAAGAACTGGCATTTTGGAACCTGCCACTGTGGTACAGCACATTTGGCAAATTCACGGAAGGAGGCAGAGTCCACCAGCTGCAAAGGCAGCAGCTGTAATGCGAGTAATTTTGCCAAGCTGGCATTTAGACGCTGTGCAAGGGGATGGTTGGGACTATATTTTTTCTTACTCTGCTGCAGCTGGGGCAATGAAATCTGACTGCGTAAATCTGCAGCTGATGGGATGCGGTCACATTGTGAGGAGGGACCTGGTAAACCCATTACTATAACATCATCCCTGTCAGTGGAGGTTGTAGGCAATGACATGGCAGGACATATAGTTGGGGTAGAGCCAGATGAGGATGAGGAGGAGGACCTATGCAAAGTGTTGTGCCAACTGGATGCGTGGCAGGTGGTCATATGTCGCCTCAAGCACGTGGTACCCAAGTGTGTGATGTTTTTCCCACGCTTGATCCTCTTCAGACATAGCTTACAAATAGCAATGCTGCAGTCTGCTGCACATTTTGTGAAGAACTCCCAGACAGCAGAGTTCCTGCACGTGTGCTTTGAGACAACAGCGCTCTGCACCTGAGCAGCTCTGACTTGTGATGCCTTGGACTGGCTACGGTTGCTCATAGAGGACGTTGTGCCTCGTTTTTGTTGGGCCTCCTCCTCCTCACTTGACTCCTCTGTTCGATCAGGCACCCAGGTGGAGTCAGTGACCTCATCATCATTGTCATCACCCCTATCTCTTCATCACTGGAGCCAACCTGGCAATATGCTGCAGCTGCTGGGGGAACATGAGTGCCAGTTCTTTGTGTGTCACTGGCACACCCTCCCTCTAGGCTGATTTTACTCCCTTCCTCAACCTCGGAGTTTGAATCAGAGCACTGGAGTTGCTGCGCATCCTCAAGCAGCATGTCACTGTAGTCAAACAATTCAGTTGACTCCTCTGTGTATGATGGTGAGGCTACGGCAGGAGTAGCTGTGGACATGGAGGCTGAATTAGATGTTTTGGCAGCAGAGGTGGACTGTAAACCACTACAAGCCTGGCTGGCAGAGGACTCGGAGGACGAGGATGGCCTGGTTAGCCTATCCACCAAATCCTCTGTATGTTGCTGCTGCTTAAGACGGCCAGTACCAGTTAGAAAGGACAAGCGTGCCCCTGCAGAGGATGCACCACGTCCACGACGAACAGGGGCAAAGACTTCCGACACAGAAGCTACTTGCCCTCTTATCTGTGTCTGGGAGCGTCTGCCTGTCCTTTTTGGTCTTTCTGACATGGCGAGTGATATAAAGATTAAAGATATACAGAACTCGGATTCATCTCTGGTATAAAGACTGGAGATATGCAGAACTCTGATTCAACGGTGTTATCTAGATTAAAGATATTCAGAACTATGCTATAACTCAGTGATACACCCTGTACTTGATAGCTGGCAGTGCCAAGACACAGATTAAAATTCTCAGACCTCTAGTATAAGTCAGTGATACACCCTGATAGCCTGGCAGCAGCTGGCAGTGCCAACACACGGATTCAAATTCCCAGAACTCTGGTATAAGTCAGTGATACACCCTGATAGCCTGGCAGTAGCTGTCAGTGCCAAAACACAGATTCCAAATTGCAGAAATCTGCTATAACTCAGTGATACAGCCTGATATTCAACAATCTCCTCTCCTCTCTGATTCACTCCTGCAACAAACACACGCTGGGGCTGAGGGGAATTATATAGTGTGCTGCGGGACTTAGCTCTGTGAGCCCGTGATTGAGCCCTGATTGGCATAGTCTTGCACCTGTTTTGCACCTGACCTGTGGTCAGGTGCAAGGCTGTAGCCAATTACAAGCTTCAGGTCAGTGGAAAAGTGCACTGTGGTCCATTGTGGTGCATTGTGGGCGAACACGCGGAAATGTTCGAAGTTTGACAAACGGCCAATGTTCGAATCGAACCGCCAGCCCATCCCTACTTTGGAACAGCACCTAAACTACATAAATTGCAAAATCCCCATCTACAGTATGTGTTGGAACAAAATCAAATGGCACGCTGACCACAGTCAGTTCTCTCAAATATCTAGGTATGTGGTTAGACCCAAATCTATCCTTTGGCCCCACATCGAAAAACTTTCATCTAAACTTTACCCCAAACTAGGCGCCCTGTACAGAAACAAAACCTGCCTGAGCCCCGCGGTAAGAAAGCAGATTGTACAACAAATGCTTATGCCAGCCATTGAATACGGAGATGTAGTGTATGCAGCCGCCCCACAAACACACCTTCATAAACTTACTACATTGTATAACTCATTCTGTCGCTTTGTGCTACAATGTAACTACATGACCCACCATTGTGACATGTTAAAAGAGCTAAACTGGCCATTGCTGGAATCTAGACGCACCCTTCACCTTTCCAACCTGGTGTTTAAGAGCTTATCTGGGAAGCTGCCACCCTACCTGAATAGGCTGCTTCCCTCAGCAGTTCCCTCATCCTATAACCTCTGATCCAGGACCAGCACCTTACTTGCAATACCACAATACAAAAAGACAGTGGCTCCATCCTCATTTTCCAACAGAGCACCGCAAATCTGGAATAACCTCCCAGATGCCATCAAATCTTCCCCCAGTCTAAAGTCACTCAAGAGCTCCCTATTAACATACCTCAATACGGAATGCACCTGTAAACAAACATGTAACACAGTGACTATATACAGAATGCGCCTGTAAACATGTAACACAGTGACTATATATAGAATGCACCTGTAAACATGTAACACAGTGACTATATACAGAATGCACCTGTAAACATGTAACACAGTGACTATATACAGAATGCACCTGTAAACATGTAACAGTGTCTATATACAGAATGCGCCTGTAAACATGTAACATAGTGACTATATACAGAATGCACCTGTAAACATGTAACATAGTGACTATATACAGAATGCACCTGTAAACATGTAACACAGTGACTACATACAGAATGCACCTGTAAACATGTAACAAAGTGACTATATATAGAATGCACCTGTAAACATGTAACACAGTGACTACATACAGAATGCACCTGTAAACATGTAACATAGTGACTATATACAGAATGCACCTGTAAACATGTAACACAGTGACTATATACAGAATGCACCTGTAAACATGTAACACAGTGACTATATACAGAATGCACCTGTAAACATGTAACACAGTGACTATATACAGAATGCACCTGTAAACATGTAACACAGTGACTATATACAGAATGCACCTGTAAACATGTAACACAGTGCCTATATACAGAATGCACCTGTAAACATGTAACACAGTGACTATATACAGAATGCACCTGTAAACATGTAACACAGTGACTACATACAGAATGCACCTGTAAACATGTAACAAAGTGACTATATATAGAATGCACCTGTAAACATGTAACACAGTGACTACATACAGAATGCACCTGTAAACATGTAACATAGTGACTATATACAGAATGCACCTGTAAACATGTAACACAGTGACTATATACAGAATGCACCTGTAAACATGTAACACAGTGACTATATACAGAATGCACCTGTAAACATGTAACACAGTGACTATATACAGAATGCACCTGTAAACATGTAACACAGTGACTATATACAGAATGCACCTGTAAACATGTAACACAGTGCCTATATACAGAATGCACCTGTAAACATGTAACACAGTGACTATATACAGAATGCACCTGTAAACATGTAACACAGTGACTATATACAGAATGCACCTGTAAACATGTAACACAGTGACTATATACAGAATGCACCTGTAAACATGTAACACAGTGACTATATACAGAATGCACCTGTAAACATGTAACAGTGTCTATATACAGAATGCACCTGTAAACATGTAACATAGTGACTATATACAGAATGCACCTGTAAACAAGTAACATAGTGACTATATACAGAATGCACCTGTAAACATGTAACACAGTGACTATATACATAATGCACCTGTAAACATGTAACACAGTGACTATATACAGAATGCACCTGTAAACATGTAACACAGTGACTATATACAGAATGCACCTGTAAACATGTAACACAGTGACTATATACAGAATGCACCTGTAAACATGTAACACAGTGACTATATACAGAATGCACCTGTAAACATGTAACACAGTGACTATATACAGAATGCACCTGTAAACATGTAACAGTGTCTATATACAGAATGCGCCTGTAAACATGTAACATAGTGACTATATACAGAATGCACCTGTAAACATGTAACATAGTGACTATATACAGAATGCACCTGTAAACATGTAACACAGTGACTATATACAGAATGCACCTGTAAACATGTAACACAGTGACTATATACAGAATGCACCTGTAAACATGTAACATAGTGACTATATACAGAATGCACCTGTAAACATATAACACAGTGACTATATACAGAATGCACCTGTAAACATGTAACACAGTGACTATATACAGAATGCACCTGTAAACATGTAACACAGTGACTATATACAGAATGCACCTGTAAACATGTAACACAGTGACTATATACATAATGCACCTGTAAACATGTAACACAGTGACTATATACATAATGCACCTGTAAACATGTAACATAGTGACTATATACAGAATGCACCTGTAAACATGTAACACAGTGACTATATACAGAATGCACCTGTAAACATGTAACACAGTGACTATATTTGCTACATATTTATTTTCTGGGTTAATCTGTATATTTGTGTTTTTAATATCTTGCATTTCATTACTTTGTGTTTCTGTAACAATTCAATGTCCTTGAATCCAGAACAAACTGAAACCAGAGAATCTCAATGTATCCGTCCTGCTAAAATACTTTATAAATAAATAACAATAATAATATATAATATTAAAATGACGTCATAATGTGAATATTATAACAAGTATCCGGGTAACCCGTGTGACATAATGTGAGTAATAAAGTAACGATTGTTATTATTTATAATAATCTGACACATTAATTATTATTATTCTATAAATCTGATGCAGTATTTATAGTCAAAGGGTGCAGAGTCCCCCCACCCCCCCCGGTTACCTGAGAGTCCTGTGATGCTGCAGCGCCCCCTCCCCTTCCGGTCCTCTCTTTGTGTGTGTGTGGCCGCTGCTCCTGCGCCCCCTGGCGGCCGCTCCGCGCTCAGCTCCCGCTTTGTGTGTGTGGCCGCTGCTCCTGCGCCCCCTGTCGGCCGCTCCGCGCTCAGCTCCCGCTTTGTGTGTGTGGCCGTTGCTGCTCCTGCGCCCCCTGGCGGCCGCCCCGCGCTCAGCTCCCGCTTTGTGTGTGTGTGGCCGTTGCTGCTCCTGCGCCCCCTGGCGGCCGCTCCGCGCTCAGCTCCCGCTTTGTGTGTGGCCGTTGCTGCTCCTGCGCCCCCTGGCGGCCGCTCCGCGCTCAGCTCCCGCTTTGTGTGTGGCCGCTGCTCCTGCGCCCCCTGGCGGCCGCTCCGCGCTCAGCTCCCGCTTTGTGTGTGGCCGTTGCTGCTCCTGCGCCCCCTGGCGGCCGCTCCGCGCTCTCTCCGCAGCTCCGCCGTTGCTGCTCGGGCTCAGGCTGCGGATTTGGGCTCCCCGGGAGAGGGAAGGAGCGGGTGAAGCTCCGCACCGAGCAGGACCTGCCAGTCTCCCTCCCTCCCTCCCGCCTGTCCACCCCCCGCTGCCCCGTGATGCTCCCCTCCCCCTCCCGCCGGGGCTGATTGGCGGGGGCAGATGGAGCTGGCTGGGGCTGGAGTCACATTATCCGCCGCACAGCTCAGCCAGACCCCCTCCTGGAGCTGAGCCCCCCGGGCTGAGGAGCTGGAGGACACCTTGCCTGGATGGAAGAGCCATGTTAGCCAGGAAAGGTCTGATTCCTGAGGAGTACCTGCTCACCCCACGCCTGGCCGAGGAGACCGAGCCCAGGTACCAAGCCAAGCAGAGGAGGGCCAGGTTCGTGGCCAAGAATGGCACCTGCAACGTGGCCCACAAGAACATCCGCGAGCAGGGGCGCTTCTTGTTGGACGTCTTCACCACCGTGGTGGACCTTAAGTGGCACTACACCCTCCTCATCTTCACCATGTCCTTCCTCTGCACCTGGCTTCTGTTCGGCATGATCTGGTGGCTCATCGCCTTCGCCCATGGAGACTTGGACGTCAACGAAGAGGGCTTCGTGCCGTGCGTGACCAGCGTCCAGTCCTTCACTGGAGCCTTTTTGTTCTCCATCGAGGTCCAGGTAACCATAGGTTTCGGGGGGAGGATGATCACAGAGGAGTGTCCCGAGGCCATCCTGGTTCTCATCATCCAGAACATCGTAGGCTTGGTTATCAACGCCATCATGCTGGGTTGCATCTTCATGAAGACCGCCCAAGCCCACCGCAGAGCCGAGACCCTCATTTTCAGCAAGCACGCGGTCATCGCCCTCCGGAACGGCAGCCTTAGCTTTATGTTTAGAGTTGGGGACCTGAGGAAGAGCATGATCATCAGCGCCACCATCCACATGCAGGTGGTGAGGAAGTCCAGCAGCCTGGAAGGAGAGGTCATCCCGCTCAACCAGATAGACATTCAGATGGAGAACCCGGTGAGCACCAATGGCATCTTTTTGGTTTCTCCACTCATCATCTGCCACACCATCAACAAAGACAGCCCCTTGTACGATTTATCACCCACCAGCCTCCACCACCAAGAAGACCTGGAGATCATCGTCATACTGGAAGGAGTGGTGGAGACTACCGGCATCACCACCCAAGCGAGGACTTCCTACCTGGCGGACGAGATCCTCTGGGGTCAACGATTTGTCCCCATAGTGGCGGAAGAAGACGGCCGGTACTCCGTTGACTACTCCAAGTTTGGAAAAACCATTAAAGTGATAACTCCCGACTGCACGGCCCGGCAACTGGAGGAAAACCGGAGCACCATAGACCCACGTTCCTTCTCACCAAGGAATACAATCAGGAAGAGGAACGCCACCCTGAAACTGAAGCCTAAATTCACCTTATTCGACGAACCGTCTTGACCCACCACCTAAAGACCTAAGGTGGCTTGGCGCAAGTTGTCTAGTTCCACCTCACTGGACCTTCTGGTGGCCAGGAGGGAATATATGCAGCACCGGTAACACCTCTACTGACGTAGGGCTGGAGCCTCCGATATTTATGCATCGTTTTAACGGACGTCTTGCACTTAAAGTTCTTACATGGTTTTTAATATATTTTATTATGTAGCCACCGCCGGGTTGTCCTCTTGACGTTGTCCTCTTGACGTTGCGGGGTCCAACACTTGCCTTCGTTTTGTCGATTCTGCTCTTCACTTCACTGTAAGTAGAGTTTTTGCAATAATCCACTGATGTAGCAGCTCCGGCCCCCGATATCGCGTGTCTGTGTCTGGGGGGGGGGGGGTCGGTAACACGAGGCCACCTCGGAGCAGATGGCAGGGGATAAATTTAGAAGAGGTTACTCAATGTCTTAAGGAAAGCACCGTCACCTCGGTGGCTCGGCGGCCGCGTCCGGCCGCGTCTGCTCTCTGCATGGTTTTTTATATCTCTGGAACGGATTTCTTTATATATAAAGTCGACTGCGGCGAAAAAATGTCCGCCTTTACCTAAAATAAAAGGAAAATGATGATAATTCGTGTCTGAGGGTCTTTACGTGAAAGCCTTTGGCCTGGGGGTGGGAGGGTTTGCAGAGAGGACATTTATACTAAGGTTAGCAGTTGGGTCAAAACTCAAGATCCGGCCAGTCATTCGCCATTTTCTCTCTGGTACTTGGGTGGTTCTTGACGTTTGTCTCAGTCTATACGTGTACTTTTCCCCGCAGCGTCGGACGCAGTAAAGGTTTGTAAGCCCTCGGCCGGGGATCTCCGGTGCTGCCTCGTTTCGGTTGGTCATGCAATGTTTTACCATCTTGTCCATGTGGTTTATCCTGCACCGCGCGCTCTGCTGACGTCAGGTCAATGAGTCGTAATGTTCCTGGAGATGAAGGATCTCAGGGGACAATAGTCATGGTTGTCACGGGATTTTAAGATTGCGGCCTCCTGGTAAACCTGCTCCCAAATCACCAGGGTTTGACGTGTGTGCATCATGGCTCTGCTGAAGCTGTAGAGCAGTTTATCCCAGCCTGGTCCTCAGGACCTCCTAACCGGCCTTGGGGAAACGCAGAATGAATCCTGCAATCACTGAGCACCAAATCATATCACCTGTGCTGTGTTTCAGATATCCTGCAAACCTGGCCTGTTAGGGGAACCTGAGGACCAGGGTTGGGAACCACTGCCATAAGGGACTCCTAGGGCAGGTCCTGTTGTGTTGGGGTGTTGGTAACCCGTCACATGGAGCGTCCGTCCTGTATGTCGCGAATAAGTAAATTCCCCACTGTGCGGCTCGGCCAGCTCTCCAGTGACCAGAGACAGGTGGTGGCATTCCATCCCAAACGTCATAAGCTTCCTGTGTCCTGCAGGTTATTTGTCCAGGGTGGCCAGGTCGGCCATGTTTTCTTGGACCCATATAATGTATTCATGCTGATGGGCAGTGCGTGAAAAATGGCACCCCGCAACATGTATAATCCATACGCAGCAGGTAAATGAAAAAGGGATCCCAGGTGACCTGCCTTGGTTTCCTTCCTGTAGCATATGAATTATACATGTTGCAGGGCAGCACTTTTCCCTGTGCTCCACCTCTGCATGAAATAGTAATACGTGTCTAGGAAAACATGGCCGACCCGGCGAGCTTATCGCCGACCCATGTGTTAAGCGGTTTTGCAGCTGCTAGGTGACTTGCCGGCAGTTTTTTGGAGCCGGTGTTTTTTTGGCGCGGCCGCCCCCTCCGGTCATCCCGAACACGCGGCTGAATTCATTACCTTAATCCCATTCATTCATTATTCAGTTTCTCGTCGCATTCGTATCATTGCCGGGGAATTACATTACTGCGTTATGATTGGACGTCGCAGGATCGCGTATCCACAGAATGGAATGGATTCCGTGCGGGGTGGGTGAGCGGCCCCCATGGACAGGAATGTCTGGGGAGATCTGAGGACACAGCTGGAGCGCTGCACGCAGAATTAATCCCCCCGTCTGCGACCTGATCTTACATGCAAAGAGAAACCCGACATCATGATCTATAACTGCAGGCGTGTGGGGACTACAACTCCCACAATGCTCAGCAGGCCTGAAGTCATCATTACGGTGCTATTGACACAGACACTGGACCAAGCATCGGACAAGTCTGTGTTCAAAGAGAGCCTCCATGCACCACATCCTGCCTGCTGGGAACTCCACAGCCATGTCTAACCTTGGCCACTTGGAACTATATGTCCCATCATGCTTAGCCAGCCTTAAGTCTGGCTGGCTGGAGTAAAGGTAACATCACTGCTCTGCATGGAGAGAGCCTGTGGAGACATGGGTTCAATCCCAGCAAGAGCACCTCTCCAGTAAGTGTCCTCGACTCACCACCCAGGACATACTGAAAACCAGAGAAATCTCAATGTATCCTTCCTGGTAAAATCCTTTCTATAAAAAAAAAAAGTAGCGTCGCCAGGTCGGCCATGTTTTCCTGGACACATATTACTATTTCATGCTGAGGGAAGTGCTGCCCTGCAACATGTATAATTCATTTGCTGCAGGAAGGAAATTAAAGCAGGTCACCTGGGATTCCTTACCTGCAGCGTATGGATTATACATGCTGCAGGGTGACATTGTTCATGCACTGCCCATCAGCAGGAATACATTATGTGTGTCCAGTAAAACATGGCCGCCCTAGGCGTTATCAGAGTTCACAATGCAATACATAGATGTGTAATACACAATAAGGTGAGGCCCCTCGCGACGTTCCTTCCTCTCGTTACAATCTTACCGTGTGTATCAGCAGCTCGGCCTCTGGTTTCCACCGTATTGATCGATGGGTCTGATCGCTGTCGCCGCGCATTGATTTCCAATGGGGATCGCGTGCGTCGAGCTAATTCCAATCTACAGCGAATGGATAAAATGCATTTACAGGCAGGTAATAAAGACTCTCAGCAATCTCATCCGGTCATTCCCCCCTTTCCATGGAGGTTTGGGAAGATCCAGCCAAACACAGCAGGTCGACCCGATGTCGTATCTTGGGCTGCCGGGTCGGCCATGTTTTCCTGGACACACGTTACTATTTCATACAGAGGGAAGAAGCTGCCCTGGAACATGTATAATGTATATGATTTTGAGGGTGGATCCATTTCCTATTCAGGATTGGTCGCCTGGGATTCCTGTTTGATTTACCTGCAGCGCATGGATTCTACATACTGCAGGGTGGCTTTTTTTGCATGCCCTGCCCCTCAGCATGAATACATAATAAATGTCCTGGGAAACATGGCCAGTCTGGCAGCCCTAGTCGTATCCCAACCAAGCCATTAATTTATACAAAGGATAGGGCGGCCAGGTTCCCCTGGACACATATAGTTTATTCATGCTGATGGGCAGTTCATGAAAAATGCCACCCCGCAGCGTGTATATTCCATACAATGCAGGTAAAGAATCCCAGGTGACCTGCCCTGATTTCCTTCCTCCAGCGTATGAATTATACATTTTGCTGGGCAGCACTTTTCCCTGTGCTCCCCCTCTGCATGAAATCGTAACATGTGTCCAGGAAAACATGGCCGACCTGGTGACCCTAACAATGGATAAAAGTCATTTATTTACAGTAAGGCGCCTTCATGTCGGCTCGGGTGGAATAACGTCCTGTGATTTATTTATTCCAGGTTTGATTGTTTGCATAAACTGTAAACTCCTCGCTTCGATTAGATTGTCAGCTCCTTTGCGCAAGCTCCTCCTCCTCTCGTGTTTCTGCGCTAAGATAGATCTATACTATAAATACAATATCTCCCTATATTGTGGCTACACGACTGCTGTTTCCAGTTAATCTATATTAAAAGCATTGAAGGGGTTATAATATCCAGTGACATTTCGGTGCTCTCTTGTTTGGTGCGCTTCGGTGATTTCAGCTCGCCGACCCTGCGGTGAATTCAGCATTCGCCGCAGGTTCCCCAAAGTGTGCCAAAAGGGATCTGCCGAACGCTGCCGATCAGCCCACTGAACACAGCTGCCGACCGCTGTACAGACTGCCGAACGCCGCCAAGGACAGCTGACAATCCGTCCAAAATAGCCGATCAGCCACTGAATGGCTAAAAAAAAACCACAGCTCTATTTAAAAAAAGTGTATAAAAATGCATGAAAATCATAATAAAAAAGTCCGCTAAAAATTTACAGAATAAGGCTAGGGTCAGACTGAGGCAGTGCGAACGCGCGTTCTGGCGCACTTAATCACGGCCGCACTAGCAGCAGATGCCGGGCAATGACGGCCAATATACGAAGTACGGTCGCACAAAAGTCCGGCTGCGCAACGCAAGTGGAAAATGAACGCATTTTTTCGAGAACGTTAAACCACTAGTACTGACGTACAGAGTGCGCTGCGTCCACTAGCGGCGTGTGTGCGTGATTAGGAGACGTCAGACGCTGCTAATGTCCGGCCAACATAACGTCCAGATGCAAAAAGAGTTTTATTGACGATCCGTACAAAATCACGGATGAAACTGCGCATAGTATGACCGCTATTGCGTATTCCGTGAAAAAATACGTCCATTCTTCGAACGCACATTTTCACGGACAACGTGAAAAATGCGTTAGTCTGACCCTAGCCTAAGAAAAAGGCAGTGTGATAAAAACGGAACAAAAAAATTCACCGAAAAAGCGCAGAAAAATACCGAAAACATTGTAAAAAATAAATAATTATAAAAGCTTTTTGGTGCAAATGAAAAGAGTAAACAGTTGAATTAAAAAATTGATTAAAAAAAACACATTTTTTCACATTGAATCCTCTGGGATTCTCCTGTTTAAACCTGTCGAACTGAAATGTTGTAAATTAGGGCATTTCACTGACATTTCGGTGCAGTTCAGATTAACCCTTGCTTCTCTATGGGACAATTTCGCTGCCATCGAAGATCCCCGAATTGTGGCGGACTGCAGCGTATTTTGCCCTCAATTCGCCTGTATTTGGCGAATTGACAGCTTTCTGAAAAGCCGAACGTACAGAGAAATTTGCTGGCAAATTCAGCTCCTATTGAATAACCCTTTTATAATCATTTTATGGAGTAATTATCCGGGCGACGTGTTCCTCTCACCCTTTATTCGGGGGATTCCGTTACACGTCACCTCCCACTTCTTTTTTCATTATTACAATTTATAACTCTCTCCATACATGTTGTTTTTTATATCATTTTTTTGACCCATTAAGGCTAGGGTCACATGAGCGCATTTTGTACGGACGCACTTTCTGACTGACAACAAGGTAGTCGCCAGACAGTCCGTTTTTTCACTGAAGTTATTTTTGACAGATGTAGCAGGAAAATAAATTAAAAAGCAAAACCATTTTGTCCGTGAAAAATGCTGGGCGTATAAATGCTGGACGTATAAATGCTGGACGTATAAGGCTAGGGTCAGACGAAAGCATTTTTAACGTGCGTTTAGATGCACGAAATCACGGCCGTGCTAGCAGCAAATGACGTCCAATGCCGGGGAACACACGAAGTACGGCCGCACGAATGTTCGTCCGCGCAACGCAAGTGGCAAACGAACGCATTTTTTCTAGAACGTCAAACCGCTAGTACTGACGTACAGAGTGCGCTGCGTCCGCTAGCGGCGTGTGTGCGTGATTAGGAGACGTCAGACGCTGCTAATGTCCGGCCAACATAACGTCCAGACACAAAAAGGGTTTTATTGATGATCCGTACAAAATCACGGACACAAATGCGCATCGTATGACCGCTATCGCGTATTCCGGGAAAAAATGCGTCCATTCGTTCGAACGCACTTTTTCACGGACAACGCGAAAAATGCGTTAGTCTGACCCTAGCCTAAATGCTGGACGTGTAAATGCTGGGCGTATAAATGCTGGACGTGTAAATGCTGGGCGTATAAGGCTAGGGTCAGACGAACGCAGTATTAACGTGCGTTTAGCCGCACGAAATCACGGCCGTGCTAGCAGCAAATGACGTCCAATGCCGGGGAACATACGACGAACAGCCGCACGAAAGTTCGTCCGTGCAACGCAAGTGGCAAACGAACGCATTTTTTCAAGAACGTCAAACCGCTACTACTGACGTACAGAGTGCGCTGCGTCCGCTAGCGGCGTTTGTGCGTGATTTGGAGATGTCAGACGCTGCTAATGTCCGGCCAACATAACGTCCAGACACAAAAAGAGTTTTATTGATGATCCGTACAAAATCACGGACGAAAATGCGCATCGTATGACCGCTATCGTGTATTCCGTGAAAAAATACGTCCATTCGTTCGAACGCACTTTTTCACGGACAACGTGAAAAATGCGTTCGTCTGACCCTAGCCTAAATGCTGGACGTGTAAATACTGGACGTGTAAATGCTGGAGGTATAAATGCTGGACGTGTAAATGCTGGGCGTGTAAATGCTGGACGTGTAAATGCTGGGCGTGTAAATGCTGGGCGTGTAAATGCTGGACGTGTAAATGCTGGACGTATAAATGCTGGAGGTATAAATGCTGGACGTGTAAATGCTGGACGTGTAAATGCTGGGCGTGTAAATGCTGGCCGTATAAATGCTGGACGTATAAATGCCGTCCGTCTGACCACGTTCCATCACTCACACACAAAGATATGCAGATGTTGCGGACGCAGCGCACTTTGTGCGGCCGTTCTAGGGGTTGTTTGTTCTTGCCTTACTTGCGTCCGTTTGCTGCGGCCGTTGTGCGTCTGCAGTTCAGTGCGGACGTACTTCCTGTGTGGGACTCCATTGGCCTTTATTTCATGCTATCACGGACGTACTTTTGTGCGCCATCACGGACGTGAACGCTGCGCTCGTCTGACAGGAGCCTTAGGCTGGGGTCAGACGTACACAGTGCGAACGTGCGTTTAGCCGCACTTTAGGACGGCCGTGGTAGCAGCAAATGACGTCCACTGCAGTTACGCAGGCCCACACACGAAGTACGGCCGCATGAGCGTTCGGCCGCGCAACGCAAGCGGCAAACGAGCGCATTTTCGCAAGAACTTCGAACCGCTAGTACTGACGTACAGAGTGCGCTGCGTCCGCTAGCGGTGTGTGCACTGGTGTATCTTGGCCTAGGTCAACAAGGCCTAGGGCGGCACTCTCCAGGGGCGGCGGCCCGCCAGGTGCCCCACCCCTAAAAAAAAAAAAAAAAAAAAAAAAAAATTTTTTTTTTTTACTTTTGCAAACTATTTTACCAGGAAGGAAAAATTGAGATTTCACTAATTTTCAAGTATGTCCTGGGTAGGCAACGCCTAGGCTTTCACTTTCCAGGGGGCAACAAAAAACATCAACCACTAATTGGGTTACTCACAGAGCACCGAAATGACGCCAACATTTTGGTGTTCTGTAGTTCCTGCACTTCGGGGAATAAAATTTCCCCACCCTGCAGTGAATTCACCATTCACCGCAGGGTCCCCAAAGTGCAGGGAGTCGGCCGCTGAATGCTGCCACCGCAAACCCGTGGCCTGCTGTTTTCAAAAGAACTACTGAACGAAAATGTCTGGAATTTACATATAAGATCCTATGATTGATAATAAAAAGTTCTGTTACAGAAAAAGAAGAACCGATATTAAAAAAAAGGGGGGGGGATTTTGCCAAAACAATTCTGAAAAATTACTAAATGGTACTAAAAAAAATAATCAGTAAATAAAGGCTTTTTACTGCAGATTAAAATAATAAGTGGTTTATTAGATATTGCATAAAAACGGGAATATTTTTAACATTGAAACCTATGGGGTTCGCCTGAATACCTGAACCTGCTGATTGAAACCACCGAACATCAGGGTATTTCACTGACATTTCTCTGCTGTTTGGTGTTCTCTGAATAGATTAACCATTACTTCTCTATGGGGGATTTGCACTGCCTTCAAACAGCACCGTACTTGCTGGCAGTTCGCCAAACTTGTGTGTGAGCATATCACCAGAGCAGTGGTGTACTTAGAGGAGTGGCGGAGGGCGGGCCGCCCCAGGTACCAGTGATTATTGGGGTGTCATTAGGGGGTACTAGGAGGTGCCACTGTCACTGTGTGTCAGCTTTGAGCAGTGTTCTCAAACAACGAGCAGCAGAGCATGGCGTTTGCATACGGAATAAAATCGAATAGAATAAAAATCCCCCTCTCCTCCCTCCATAGCTCCTCCCCTGCCCCGCAGCAGCTCTAGGAGGGGGATGTGATTTGTGTCCAGAGAGAGAAGATGACAGTAAACGGCAGGTAAAGGGGGGGGGGTATCAGCAGAATATGAAGCCCTGTCTGCTTACTGCTGTTTAAAGTGGACCTTTCCTTAACCAGCACTGCAGTGATAGAAAGTTGTCATTGAGCTGCCTGGCTCCTGGTGAGGCTGCGTGCGTGCAGGTCACACTCGGTCCGGCCAGTCAGGTGGTACTGAGTCTCAGTACCACCTGACTGGCTGAACCACGTAACACGCACGCAGCTGCCCACCCTTTCGTTAACATGGACTGTCACTCTATTCTGCACTGAACACCCACCAGGAAGGGAATCAAAGCCACGGTGCACCCTCTGGCAGTGGCACCCCACTGCTGACAAGATGGCTCCACGCACAGGCACAGCCGCGATCCTAACGCGGCCTGGAGGGACCTCCTGCTGAGTCTGTACACAGTCCCTGCTGACTCTGCACACAGCCCTACCGCGGACGGAGGCTGGTAAATGTAGAATAAATAATTGCTGTGTGCTCAAATACACTCGGTTTGCTGGGAGTTTTATTGCAGTGGATTCTGATGCACTCATACACACCACACATTGCATTGCTGGGAGTTTTATTGCCGTGGATTCTGATACGCTGACACACACCACACATTGCATTGCTGGGAGTTTTATTGCAGTGGATTCTGATACACTGACACACACCACACATTGCATTGCTGGGAGTTTTATTGCTGTGGATTCTGATACGCTGACACGCACATTGCATTACTGGGAGTTTAATTGCTGTGGATTCTAATACACTCATACACACTGCACATTGCATTGCTGGAATTTTTATTGCTGTGGATTCTGATACGCTGACACACACCAAACATTGCATTGCTGGGAGTTTTATTGCTGTGGATTCTGTGATACACACTGCATAGTACTGTGAGTTTCATTGCCTTGGAGCTCTGGGATACACTCATACACACTGCACATTACTGTGAGTTTTATTGCTGTGCAGTTCTGTGATATGCTCATACACAGTGCACATTTCTGTGGGTTTTATTGCTGTGCAGCTCTGTGATACGCTCATATGCAGTGCACGTTTCTGTGGATTTTATTGTTCAACCAATTAGGGTGGCTGTGATCCAGTATACTTGACATGCGTGGCTGTTCTTTGTAAAAATGCTTGAATTTAAACATTTCATAATTTTATTTATCTCGATAGATACATTTGAAATGGTATACAAAATATACAAGTAGGCACTTGGTATCCACTTTTAATATAAAGAGAGGAAAAGGCGGAGCTCTAAGAGGAAAAGGTGGAGCTTAAAGAGGAAGGGTGGGGATTAACCAGGAAGAGGTGTGCCCTTGACAGGAAGGGGTGCCTCAAATTTAAATTAGGGGGTGCACGAGTTTAGTCAGGCCTAGGGCAGCACAAAACCTAAATACACCACTGGGGGTGTGTGCGTGATTAGGAGACGTCAGATGCTGCTCATGTCCGGCCAACATAACGTCCAGACACCCAAAGTTTTCTGGTTTGGATACGTAAAAAATCACGGCCGAAATTGCGCATCGTATGACTGCTATCGCGTCTTCCATGAAAAGTACGTCCATGCATTCGGACGCACTTTTTTTACGGACGATACGAAAAATGCGTTCGTCTGACCCTAACCTTAGCGGGTTAGGAGAAAAACTGCGGAACATTAAATTATAAAAAAAATAACTTTTTCAGCCGACACAAAAGAATGAAAAATATTGATGCTTTAAATGATGTAATTAAGATCATACAGCGCTACAAAAATATATATACAGTGGCAAGAAAAAGTATGTGAACCCTTTGGGATTACGTGGAGTTTTGCATGAATTGGTCATAAAATGTGCTCTGATCTTCATCTAAGGCTGGGGACAGACTAACGCATTTTTCGCGTTGTCCGTGAAAAAGTGCGTTCGAACGAATGGACGCATTTTTTCACGGAATACGCGATAGCGGTCATACGATGCGCATTTGTGTCCGTGATTTTGTACAGATCATCAATAAAACACTTTTTGTGTCTGGACGTTATGTTGGCCGGACATTAGCAGCGTCTGACGTCTCCTAATCACGCACACACGCCTCTAGTAAACGCAGCGCACTCTGTACGTCAGTACTAGCGGTTCTACGTTCTTGCAAAAATGCGTTCATTTGCTACTTGCGTTGCGCTGCCGCACTTTCGTGCGGCTGTTCTTCGTATGCTGCCCGGCATTGGCCGTCATTTGTTGCTAGCACGGCCGTGATTTAGTGCTGCTAAACGCACGTTAATACTGCGTTAGTCTGACCCTAGCCTGAGTCACAACAACTTGAAAAACACAGTCTGCTTAAAATAATACAACACAAACATTATATGTTTTCATGTTTTTATTGAACAGAACATGTAAACATTCACAGTGCAGGGTGGAAAAAGTATGTGAACCTTTGGACTTAATAACTGGTTGACCCTCCTTTGGCAGCAATAACCTCAACCAAACGTTTCCTGTAGTTGCAGATCAGACCTGCACAACATCTGGAGTAATTTTGGACCACTCCTCTTCACAAAGCTGTTTCAGTGTAACAATATTCTTGGGATGTCTGGTGTGAATCGCTCTCTTAAGGTCATGCCACAGCATTTCAATCAGGTTGAGGTCAGGACTCTGACTGGGCCACTCCAGAAGGCGTATTTTGTTTTGTTGAAGCCATTCTTTTGTTGAATTACTTGTATGCTTTGGGTCATTGTCCTGTTGCATCACCCATCCTCTGCGGAGCTTCAGTTGGCGGACAGATGGTCTTACGTTTTCCTGCAAAATGTCTTGATAAACTGGAATTCATTTTTCCATCAATGACAACAATCCGTCCAGGCCCTGAGGCAGCAAAGCAGCCCCAAACCATGATGCTCCTCCGCCATGTTTTACAGTGGGGATGAGGTTTTGATGTTGGTGTGCTGTGCCTTTTTTTCTCACACATAGTGTTGTGTGTTTTTTCCAAACAACTCAATTTTGGTTTCATCTGTCCACAGAATATTTTGCCAGTAGTGCTGTGGAACATCCAGGTGCTCTTTTGCAAACTTCAAACGTGCTGCAATATTCTTTTTGGACTGCAATGGCTTCCTCCGTGGTCTCCTCCCATGTACTCCATTCTTGTTTAATGTTTTCCTTATTGTAGATGTGTCAACAAAAATGTTAGCATGTGCCAGAGATTTCTGTAAGTCTTTAGCTGACACTCTAGGATTCTTCTTTACCTCATTAAGCATTCTGTGCTGTGCTCTTGGAGTCATCTTTACAGGACGACCACGTCTAGGGAGAGTAGCAACAGTGCTGAACTTTCTCCATTTGTAGACAGTCTGTCTTACCGTGGACACATGAACATCAAGGCTTTTGGAGATACTTTTGTAACCCTTTCCAGCTTCATGCAAGTCAACAATTCTTGATCGTAGGTCTTCTGAGAGCTCTTTTCTGCGAGACATGGTTCACATCTGGCAGTGCTTCTTGAAACCAGTAAACCCAAAACTGGTGTGTGTTTTTAAAGGGCAGGACAGCTTTCAGCCACACATCCAATAATATCACACTGATTGGACTCAAGGTTGGCTCACTCCTGGCTCCAATTGGCTCTTGGAGAAGTCATTAGGCTAGGGGTTCACATACTTTTTCCACCCTGCACTGTGAATGTTTACATGTTCTGTTCAATAAACACATGAAAACATATAATGTTTGTGTTGTATTATTTTAAGCAGACTGTGTTTTTCAAATTGTTGTGACTTAGATGAAGATCAGAGCACATTTTATGACCAATTCATGCAAAACTCCACGTAATCCCAAAGGGTTCACATACTTTTTCTTGCCACTGTATATACACTGTATATGAGACAATTCTACCACTTCCTGCAGCTCAGACACCGAGCACCTGCTCCTTCTATAAGCAGCCTCATAATAAATACAATTTATTATATATATATATATATATATATATATATATATATAAAGGTGTCAGCACAATCGTTCAGCGTTACGTGGCCTCGTCTCTCGCTGACTAAAACTAATTAGATCACCTGAGGGTTTATTTAATAACCGCCGAAATTGGCAATTTCAAGTCAATTCGTCTGTTTACAAAGCTGTCAATTTGTCAAATACAGATGAATAAACCGCAAAATACGGTGCAATTCGCCGCAATTCAGCAGCACCAAAATTGTCCCGTAGAAGACTATCGTGTCTTCTATTCAAAGAGCGCCGAATTGCACCGAAATTAAGGCTGGGGTCAGACTAGCGTATTTTTAACGTGCGTTTAGGCGCACTTAATCACGGCCGCAGTAGCAGCAAATGACGGCCAATATACGAAGTACGGAAAGTCCGGCCGCGCAACGCAAGTGGAAAATGAACCCATTTGTTTGAAAAAGCAGAACTGCTAGTACTGACGTACAGAGTGTGCTGCGTCCGCTAGCGGCGTGTGTGCGTGATTAGGAGATGTCAGACGCTGCTAATGTCCGGCCAACATAACGTCCAGACCCAAAAAGTGTTTTATTGAAGATCTGTAAAAAATCACGGACGAAAATGCGCATCGTCTGACCGTTTTCGCGCATTCCGTGAAAAAACCCGTCAATGTGTTCGGACGCACTTTTTGACGGTCGTTACGTTTTTTTCTTTTTTCTGTAATAGCCCTCTTTATTATCATTCATTGGATTTTCGATGTAAATTTCAGACATTTTCGCTCTGAAGTTTCTTTGCAAACAGCGTTTCACTTTTCAAACATTCAAGCAAACGTTTTTTTTTTCACTCCATTCGTCTGCGGTGTCAGGTTTTTCCGGCGGCTGCTCTGCGCTGTGATCGGCTCCTGCTCGGGTTTTTCCAGCGTTTTTGGCGGGGTTAATCCAGATGTTTTTGCGGGTTTCTGTGAGCCTTCGCCTGGTTTTGCAGTGAGTGTTCGGCAGGTTTGCGGCGGCTTTTCCCTGCATGACGGCGGCCCTGTGGTGCTTGCTGAATACACCGCAGGGTTGCCGAAACGGGATCGCCAAATCACGCCGAATTGAAGAAAACGAAAAATCACCGAATGTGCGGTGACTTTTCGATTCTCTTCTCTTTGAATAACCCGGATAGTAAAAACACTTTTTTAAAAACTTTTTATAGTGAAAGGAAAGACACTCTCCATCGGTGGACACCTTTTGCTATAAAACATGTTTTGTCTTACAGAGCAAGGTGCCCCTCTGTGGCGGGCGCCTGTAGGCACATGACTACTTTTCCTAGTTGTAAATCCGGCCCTGACCACATTGTTTTGTGTCTTAAACATATAAATAATTAAACGATACATGCAATATCTAATGTCAGCTCTGTCTTCATTATGTGATTAAATAAATACCATGGGAAATAACCAGAGTATTCAATAAAGATTGTACTATAAAAAAAACAATAGATAATTATAAGGGACTCCGCTGCGTATTAAATACTATCGCTATAAGTGCGAAGAAAAGTAACAGCTCAGGAAACCTCGAACTGATATGATACAATAAATATCCCTGCAACGTGAAGGAACAAAACACAAACAAGACAAAGATAACCGTCCCTTCGGTGCTGCCGACTCTCATCGATTTATTTTTAGTTTTTATAGTTCTGTCTTTTTTTTAACCCTCTGGTTTCTGCTTCGTAACATATATTTGTTTTGTTTATGATTCTTCAAAGTTTTCTCTACGTGACGGTAATGGTGTAAGACTGTCAGGGGAGTAAGAGCCCTTCATGTGTTCAGGGGCCCAGAGACTAGGGTCGCCGGGTCGGCCATATTTTCCTGGACACATATTACTATTTCATGCAGAGGGAGAACACAGGTTAAAGTGCTGCCCTGCAACATGTATTCATACATTCATATGCTGCAGGAAGGAAATCAAGGCAGGTCACCTGGGATTCCTTACCTATAGTGTATGGATTATACATGCTGCGGGGTGGCATTTTTCATACATTGCCCATCAGCATGAATAAATTATATGTGTCCAAGAAAACATGGCCGATCTGGCGACCCTACCAGTGACTCCAGGGGGCCCGGGCCCTGTCAAACCCAGCAGCAGCTTGTCAAAGGGACCACAGACACACACTACACATACCAGACATGCGCACACACACACACACCCCACAAACACACACATTACAAATACCACATTCAAACTCGGTGCAGTCAATCCACACCTCTGGATTTTGAGGTTTGCAGACATCTGAAATTTTGGGATCCCTTACGGAATAATTATCGGGCCCACCCCCTTCTCCAACCACTCGCTGCCCGTCCTATAGGAGATCTGTGTAAATTAACACAATATGGAATTATTTTTTTTATTGTTACAATTTATTTTTCTGAAAAGTTAAATTTTTCTTATAAAAGTCATTGTGTTTGTATCGTAATGAGCTGATAATGAGGAAGTCAGCAAAGGGACTTCTTCAAAAACATCGCCGGCAGAGCGCAGACACGAGAAGACAGCGAGGACGCAGCTCCGGCAGGTTTGTAATAACTGAACGACACAAATGTGTAATTTTTTCACTTTGGTTTATAAAATCTCTATATGCAGATACACAAACCTTCATAAAAAAAAGCAAACACCCAGTGACAGCCGATCACTCAGAGCTGAGGCTGCGGGACGGGTGTTAAACATGGCCGCTATTTCTCCATCATTATGAAAAAAATAACAAAATCTGCACAAAACAACATCACAAATAATCAAGAATACGACCCCGCAGACCCCAGGAATCTCCAGTCTATCGATGTCCTTCCTGATGTAAGCGGTGTATGAGGAATATTATATGTTGCAGTTGGAGGTGCTACACATGCGGTGCCGTTTAGAATACGTTCGGTAACACTGTGTGTTAAAAAATGGCGCACACGGGCAGCGAACGAAAAAATCTAACTTTTATTATGTGAATTTTTGCCCAGTCTTGCCTAATTATTGGCGGCCTCGTTTGTGCCTCGTTTTTATATTTACCCACATCTACCAAACTGTCCTGCTTTCGGAAGCACAGTACCGGATCTTGGCGCCTATCCTGCCATCCCACCAAATCAGCGATCTGCCCCGTTGTCGCAGGACAGCAGTGGGACGTGGCTCTTTTTGAAGATGTGCATGTCAATTTCAAAGTCAAGGCCGTCCCTCTTTTATACACCGAGGGGACCGACGTGCCCCTCTCTGGATGAGGCCGCATTTTAGGATGTGCCTGTGGGGTAAGGCTGGGGTCAGACGAGCACAATAATCACATCCGTGTTGCCGCACTTTAATACGTCTGTGGTAACAGGGAAACATGACCGATGAAGCCCCACACACAAAGTACGTCCACATGGAACTGCGGACGCACAACGGACGCGGCAAACAGACGCAAGTTAGCAAGAATGTAAAACCGCTAGAACGGACGTGTGGAGTGCACCACGTCCGCATAGCTTTGTGTGTGAGTGATGGAACGTGGTCAGACGGGCTGAATTTATACGTCCAGCATTTACTCGCCCAGCATTTACACGCCCAGCATTTACACGTCCAGCATTTACACGTCCAGCATTTTTGACGGACAAAAAGTATTTTCATTTCAATTTATTTTCCCTCCTACATCCATCAAAAATAACGTCAGTCACAAAAACGGACCGTGTGGCCACTACTGCGTCTTCCGTCAAAAAGTGCGTCCATACTGCAAGGACGCACAGTCCGTAAAAAACGCGCTTGTCTGACCCTAGCCTAAGTCGCGTCACTGGCAGTCACCTCGCTACAGAGAATTTTGTCCACCACAGGGCGAGCACGTTGCGCTGTTAAACAAAAAAAATAATTGTTTTACAGAGCAAGGTGCCCCCCCTGGTGGTGGGAACCTGTACGCACACATGCCTACTTTGCCTGACTGTATATCCGGCCCTGGGCAGCTCCATGTTACAAGAGGATCGAGGAAGCGGCGGCAGCAGAAACGAGCGCAGGCGGCTTTGTTACTCAGCTGAAAAAAGCAAAATAAATGTCATCGCCGGACAAGTCTATTCACAGGTTAAAAGGGAATCAGACGATCGACTTAGGGGACAGCTGAGCGCTACAAAGGTATCTGCTTACACAGAGTGACGTCTGATTGGAATGTCACTGTAATAGGCAGAGCGCAGCATCCTCTCCGTGAGTTTCATACTTGGAAAACAAGGTATAAGTAGCACCCAGATGCCCTTATATAGCAGCCACGTAATAAAGAGGCACTTATACTCTGTGGCGGAGATTAGTCCTACATAGGAAGTCCTCTCCATATAGCACCATATGGCCACTGGGGGCGCCGCCGTCTCATACTAGTTTGAGCACATAGTTTTTCTTGTGTTCCTTGTGGTTGAAGACGGCCTCGAATTGGATGTGACATTCTTTGTCGGACGGTTCGGGTTTGAAGGTGATAGAGGAGCGGCAGCCGGAGTTGTCCTCTTCATCGCGGGTTTGCACGCAGTCGTCAATGGGGAATATCCCGTTGCACCAGGAGAACGTCCCGTCGCTGGCTTTCTGTCCCGTGATGAGACACGTTAACGTGACGTCTTCCCCCGCTCTGGGACGGGCTGTCACGCATGTAATTTCTGACAGCTGGACACGGCTTTGGCCTTTATAAAGAAAGTCACACGGTTATTAAACCTTATCGAGTGAAGGATTCACATTAAATAATTCCCCCCTTGTTCCACCAGATCGCTGTGTGACGCAGCCCCCGGGGCGCTGTATCCTGTTATTCATGAGTGTTGTGTGCATGTGTATAAATGCAGTGTGTATTTGTGTGGGATGTCTATTCACATGAATGCAAAGTTGTAGTGTGTGCGAATGTAAGGTATATTTGTGTGGATAGCTGTGTACATGTGTGTGAATGCAGGGTATATTTGCATGGAGTGTTGTGTGCATGTGTATGAATGCAGGGTGTGTTTTCATGGAGTGTTGTGTGCATGTGTATGAATGCAGGGTGTGTTTTCATGGAGTGTTGTGTGCATGTGTATGAATGCAGGGTGTGTTTTCATGGAGTGTTGTGTGCATGTGTATGAATGCAGGGTGTGTTTTCATGGAGTGTTGTGTGCATGTGTATGAATGCAGGGTGTGTTTTCATGGAGTGTTGTGTGCATGTGTATGAATGCAGGGTGTGTTTTCATGGAGTGTTGTGTACATGTGTATGAATGCAGGGTATATTTGCATGGAGTGTTGTGTGCATGTGTATGAATGCAGGGTGTGTTTTCATGGAGTGTTGTGTACATGTGTATGAATGCAGGGTATATTTGCATGGAGTGTTGTGTGTATGAATGCAGGGTGTGTTTTCATGGAGTGTTGTGTGCATGTGTATGAATGCAGGGTGTATTTGTGTGGATAGCTGTGTACATGTATAGGAATGCAGGGCTGCATTTGAATGGAGTGTTATTTGTGTGATTTGTTGTGTGCACGAGGCCAAGTCCCCGGGTCATGGGCCAAACATAAATGAAACACTAGGCCCCTGTGAGTAGGTAAAGCGAGGCAAGATCCCAGTTTGAGCACGGCCGGAGGTGTCGCGTATTTTGCCAAAATTTAGAGCTGTGTCAGGTGACTTATACATTAAATAAAGATTCCTCTTACTCAGCTGCAAGCGCAACGGTGACAAGAGCCGAGCGGCCGGGGACAATGTATAAGAACAGAATATAACACGCATGTCCACCATCAATCTGTCAGAGGAACGGGCGGGTTTCCAGACGGTGAGTGATACTTACTGGCTTTTGGCAGAGTTGGGGTTTTACTTATGTGTCCATCAACATCGGAAATACCTAAAAAAATAAATAATACAAAAATATTAAACATATCATAGAGGTTATATACAAAGCACACTGCCCCCCCCCCCGGCCAGCCCCGCCAGCTCTCCACTGAAACAAGAGGTATTCAGCAGCTGAGACAATTTCCTCCTGCTTTACTCCACATTATCTCAGCTTTAACGTAATAACGTTCATATTTTATGTATACATTTATTAAGTTATAGGCTGTTGTATGCATTGACTCTAACGCCAACATACTGCATGTTATATATGAAATAATACCTCCCATATGATATATATTAAATAATGCATCATATAGTATCAGGGTTATTCAGAGAGAGGTGAAAAGCAGGAGAATGACTGGAGAATGGAAAATTCTAGGTCAAAATAGCCGATTTGGAAAGTGAGATGAAAGGGAGAATTTTTCTGGTTTGGTTATTTTGACCTAGAATTTTCACTTCTCCAGTCATTCTCCTGCTTTTCACCGCTCTCTGAATAACCCTGTATATGTTATATATTAAATAATGCATCCCATAGGGTATTTATTTATGCATCCTATACATACAGGGTTATTCAAAGAGAATCGAAAAGTCATCGCACATTCGGTGACTTTTCGTTCTCTTCAATTCAGTGCGATTCGGCGATCCCATTTTGGCGACCCTGCGGTGTATTCAGCAAGAACCACAGGGCCGCCGTAATGCAGGGAAAAGTTACCGCAAACCCACCGAAAACAAGGGCGAACGCACACTGAAACCCGCAAAAACATCTGGATTAACCCACCGAAGACGCCGGAGAAAACTGAGCAGGAGCCAATCAGAGCGCAGAGCAGCCGCCGGAAAAAGCCAACACCGCAGACGAGTGAAATGAATGAATTAGAAAAACAGTTTGCTTGAATGTTTGAAAAGTGAAACGCTGTTTGCAAAGAAACTACTGAGTGAAAATGTCTGAAATTTACATATAAAATCCAATGAATGATAATAAAAAAAGGGCTGTTACAGAAAAAATAAGTAAACTTAAAAAAAAATCCAGAAAAATGCTGAAAATATCCTAAAAAAAATCTATATATAAAGAGACTCTTTACTGCAGAATTTTATAATGAACGGTTTATTAGATATTGAATTAAAATGGGAATATTTTTAACATTGAAGCCTATGGGATTCTCCTGAATAAATCTGCCGAATGAAACCACCGAATGGCAGGGCATTAGGGGAACCTTTCACTGCTGGTTTGTGTTCTCTGAATAGACAAAGCTATGAGGATTTCACTGCGCTCGAACAGGCACCGTATGTGCAGGCAATTTGCCAACATCTGGCGAACTGCCTGCTCTTTGGATAGCCGAATGGCCAGGAAAGGTAACCGAACACTGAATTTCAGCGTTCGGTTCCCTTTCGGCAGCCATTCGGATCTCTTTGAATAACCCTGTATATTTTCTATATGGAATCACATACCTTTGCTGTTATATACTGTCTGTGCCCATTTTATATAATAAACAGTACCGTAGATACTCGTGTATACCGCGAGTTTTTTGAGCAATAAATCAAGCTTAAAACTGTAGGGGTCGCGTTATACACGGACAGTTGCGAGGGAGTGAAGATCTGATTGGTTCCAGGAGCTGTCTGACACCTGCACGCTCTGGAATCCCAATTTGACCCTGCAGCCCTGACTTTAACCATTAACCATTAACATCTCCAATACTATTCAGCCCTCTATTAACCCTTCAATCCAAAAACCTACATTAACCTTTGCAATAAAAAACATTAACATTAATAAATAATTTCTGTATGTCACAATTTATCATATACTCTGCTTCATATAAACAATATAAATTTTTCAAGGTAAAGCAAGCTTTTATCAATTTCAAAATGTATCTTTTTGTAGTGCATGAGTATATGCATAGGTTCCTAACATTATATATATATATATATATATATAATCTTATTAAATGCAATTGCAATAATTAAATCTAAAAAATATGTCCTTGTGCCATACCTGCGCTTACGGATTTTATTTATTTAGTTTCATGTGCAGAACTTTATCATAAGAAAATTATACTCCAAGCAATCAAAACGCTCCATTACATCTATCACCGATCTATAATAGCCACCATAATGCATTACCTCTCACTCTGCCCCCCTGCTAACAACCATTGGAGGAACGAGGATGAGAGTGGGGTGGAATGAACAGGAAATGAAAACCTGGAACAACAGTAACTTAACAGACTTTTGTCGTTTTGGAAAATTTATACTTTCAGAATTTTGCTCCTAGCGTTATATTCGAGTCTTGAGTAATATTCTTATTTCCATAATGAAGCTCTACCCCTCGCATTATATTCGGGTCGCGTTATACTCGAGTATCTACGGTATATATATATATCCACATCTCTGAGAAAGGCAGTATTCAATTGCAAATCACTGTCAGAAAGCTGCAATGTCTTGGCGCAAGTTCTAAACCATATACAGCCATTCCATACGGATAGAAACCAATAAATAACTTTTATTATATATTCATTAAAAAGAAAAGCTGACGTTTGGAGCATTTATTTATATTATGGGCTAACGCTCCTCCTGCTGCCTGGCTGGGACACATGAGACGTATACACAGGCGTTATGGTGCTCATGGTTTAATGTTGTAGTGCGGGTCCTCCTGGCGCTGCGTATTGATTAGAAGGTAAAGCTGTCCAGACATTCTCTGAAATCCCCCACCTCCCACGCCACGCCAGCAAATAATAATCATAGCGCCCCCTACCTGTCTCATTCAACTTGCATTGTTTCTGTTGAGTTCTCCCGGTGGGCATATGTTTCACCTCACAGCGGATCAGCGCGTCTACGTCACTGTCTTTCGAGGTGTATGTCAATGTACTTGTGCAGGAGAAGAAGCCGCCTTCTCCGACCAGCTGCTCTGACGTCACAACGTTTCCCTTCAGCTCCTGGAATTCTCGGCTCCATTTCACTTGTAATCCTCGGGGTATAAAGCCGGATATATCTATCCTGAAGGTTCTCTCTCTGCTGCCTCCAGGCCTCGGCGGAGAAGCCGTGATCTCTGATAACGTGGGGGGTATTCCTGTAAAAGCAGACATTGAGCGAGGGTGAATATACACTGTATATTATCCAGTACAATGGACGCGGCTGCATGTAGGCAATTCACAACATTTTCGGGAAGGTGAACCCCACAGCCGGCACAAGGATCATCCCATAAAAGTGACACATAACATCAGGCCTCCTTCATGGTGAAGGGGAAAGGACCTTAGATGAGGTGGACATGGAGCTAAAGCCTGCACATGGACTGGCACAGGGCTGGTACATAGACTGGCACATGGACTGGCACAGGACTGGCACATGGACTGGCACAGGACTCGCACGTGGACTGGCACAGCGCTGGTACATGGACTGGCACAGGGCTGACATGCAGCACGCGTCTCTCTTGCAGAGGAGTGTCGGTTTATGATTATTAGCATCCTGCACTCACTGCAGCCCAAAAAGATCCGGGCTGAGCTCTGTGTCAACCCTCCATAACCCAAACGGAAGAAGAATGCGCACACATAAATAATAATTGCTTAGATCCATAAAGAAGATGAGTGTTGAAGGAGCCAGGGGAAAGCTTAACCCCATGTAAAGTCAAAATGCGCCGAAGGACGCTCCAGTCTGTGATTAGGACCACTTTACTCCACACTCAACAGCAGCTGCAACATTTCAGCCGCGGCACACTCAACAGCAGCTGCAACGTTCCAGGCATGGCACACTGAACAGCAGCTGCAAAGTTCCAGCCTTGGCACACTTAACAGCAGCTGTAATGTTTTGCTTGTGGCACATTGAGCAGCAGCAGCTACATTTCAGCTATGGCACACTGAACAGTAGCTGCAACATTTCAGCCACGGCACACTGAACAGCAGCTGCAACGTTTCAGGCATGGCACACTGAACAGCAGCTACAACATTTCAGGCATGGCACACTGAACAGCAGCTGCAACGTTTCGGCCGTGGTCCTGATCGCAGATGGGAATGCTGGGCTCTTTCAATGCATTTTGAACTCTCTATAACCATCACAGTTATGACTGTGGGGTACAGAGACATCTACCCTCTTACTGAAGCCGGGCGCCGCAGCCCAAACTTTAACATTCTGCCATAACTGTATTAAAAACCGTGGGCCCTACTCCAACACTGGCGTTAAAAGGGAGAAGGTAAGTAAAAAAATCTGTGCCTGCAAATGTTACCCATACTTACCATCTTGCTTTTAGCGCACTTACTCTGGGGTAGGTATTTATTAGTGCGGAGTCTCGGAAGGCAGCGCTGTGCAATGTGATACTTGCAGCGGTGCCGAGCGCCACCACATCTATCAGCTCCTAGAGACCACAGGATTCCATGGACCTCTGCAAGTCACAGCCGCAAGCTCTGCGCAAGTTCACTCCGCCTGGATCATGCAGGAGTCACTGACGAGGACTCTCACTCTGCTCCCAGCGAGAGGAAGATGCAGATCGTGTCGCCCGCTCCACTGCGGGATAAGAGGTGGGTTTGGGATATTTTGGGGGAGGTTTTAGAGAAATACTGTCTCCAGACGGAAGAACGAGTTGGCTCTGAATAGCTCGTTCTTCTACTCCGAGGTGAAATTAATGCCTCTTATACCAAGTATAGGAGACAATAATTTACAGTAAGGAGTCGCAGGGAAGCGCTAAGCTCGAAGCACAAGCCCAGCCTGCACCAAGAGTGGAATAGCCATTCCCAGTGATAACTTCTCAAAACATTATATAATGTTATATCTTTATATATAAAACTGTTTGGGTCCGTCGCCGCTGGTAGATGCGCGCGCATCCAGCCAGGACAACGGACTCCCAACAGCTCCCTTATACTCACGTGTCTTGTCTGTGATCTGTTTGAGCACAGTATCACTGCGCGGATCAGGAGTAGGGATGAGCCGAACACGCCCAACTTCGGTTCGTATTCGAACCCGAACTTTCCAAATGTTCGGATCCAAACCCGAACCCGAACTCAAACTCAATACAAGTCAATGGGGCTGAAAATTCGATTTTTAGAGTGCCCTCCAAGAGGGCATATATGCTAGATATTTGCCATAAAAGGTGTATGGGGGTCCGGGTAGTGCCCTGGGGGACAGGAAACAAGGCCAAAAAGTTTAAAACAAAACGTTTTTAAAGGGACAGTGAGTTTTCCATGAAATAAGTGTTATCCTGTGCGGGCAGGATGAGCTCTGCAACTTTACCCTTGAATCATGGATCAAGAAGGGTTGCCAACCAGTAATGATCCCTCTCCTTGATAGCACGAATCCTGGGGTCCTTTAGCAGGCTTTGCATTATAAGGGAGCCCATGCAGCGTAGGTTGGAGGTGGCATTAGCTTCCGAGTCTTCCTGGTCACTGAGGATGACCGTATCGTGCACTTCCTCCTCCCAGCCACGCACTAGCCCTTGTGTTTCTGGGCACACGAAACCCTCCCTTGAGGAATCCCCACCTTCAATGCCCCCACTACTGAAATATTCCTCCTCCTCCTCATCCTCCTCCTGTCTGATCTGAGTAGGACCCGCTGGAATGCTGTCTGCGGAAAGACTGGGGCCTTCAGAGCTAGGGAAGGCCTCCTCTTCCTCCCGCTGCTCTGCCTCTAGAGCCACATCTATAATTCCCTGCAGAGTGTGCTCCAGCAGGAACACTAAAGGAATTGTGTCAATGATGCATGCACTGTCCCTGCTCACCATCCTCGTTGCCTCCTCAAATGGTGACAGTACAGTGCATGCATCCTTGATCATCAGCCACTGCGGGGGGGAAACCAAGTTGACCTGAACCTGTCCTTGTGCCATACTCACACAGGAACTCGTTGATGGCCCTCTGCTGCTTGTGCAGATGCTGCAGCATTGCTAATGTCGAGTTCCACCTGGTGGGCATGTCAAAGATCAGACGGTTTGTGGGAAGGTGGAATTCTCTTTGAATTTCTGCCAGGCGAACGCTTGCTGGGAATGACCGTCTGAAGTGGCTGCAGACTTTTCTGGCCTGGCTGAGAAGCTCTGCCAGCCCTGGGTACTTGGTTGGGAAATGCTGTACCACTAGATTTAGGACGTGTGCTAGGCATGGTACATGCGTCAATTTAACCTTGCGTAGGGCGGAGAGAAGGTTGCTGCCATTATCACAGACGATCATTCCCAGCTGAAGCTGACGTGGTGTTAACCATCTCTGCACATGGCCCTGCAGAGCTGACAGAATTTCTGGCCCGGTATGGCTCCTGTCCCCTAAACAAACCAGCTCAAACACAGTATGGCATCTTTTTGCTTGAGCCAATGTGTTGCCCCTGCCACACGTCGGTTTAACTGCCACTTCGCCAGAGACAGAGAAGGAGGAGGAGGAAGAGGTGGTGGTGGAGCAGACAGACCTCATACAAGCAGCTTTCTGGAGGCGTGGTGGATGAACAAGCTCCAGCACAGAGCCCCGTCTTGGATCCCTCCCAGCTGCAATCAGAGTTACCCAGTGTGCCGTGAAGGAAATGTAACGACCCTGTCCATGCTTGCTGGACCACGTGTCTAAAGTCACATGCACCTTGTTGCTGACTGCCTTTCCCAATGACTGGATAACATTGTCTTCCACGAGCTGGTATAGTGCTGGAATGGCCTTGCGTGAAAAGTAATGGCGTTTTGGAACCTGCCACTGTGGTACAGCACATTCAGCAAATTCACGGAAGGGGCAGAGTCCACCAGCTTGAAAGGCAGCAGCTGCAATGTGAGTAATTTTGCTAAGCTGGCATTTAGGCGCTGTGCTTGGGGATGGTTGGGACTATATTTTTTCTTACGCTGCAGCAGCTGCGGCAACGTAATCTGACTGCGTAAATCTTCAGTTGATGGGATGCTGTCACATTGTGAGGAAGGACCTGGTACATCCATTACTGTAGCATCATCCCTGTCAGTGGAGGTTGAAGGCAATGACATGGCAGGACATACAGTGGGGGTAGAGACAGATGAGGAGGAGGACCTACACAAAGTTTTGCGCCAATGGGATGTGTGGCGGGAGGTCATATGTCGCCTCAAGCACATGGTACCCAAGTGTCCGGTGTCTTTTCCATGCTTAAGCCTCATCTGACATAGATTACAAATAGCAAAGGTGGGGTCTGCTGCACATTTCTTAAAGAACTCCCAGCAGACAGCAGAGTTCCTGTGTGTGTGCTTTGAGAAAACAGCGCTCTGCACCGCAGCAGCTCTAACATCTGATGCCTTGGACTGGCTAGTGCTACAGTTGGTCATAGAGGATGTTGTGCCTGGTGTTTGCTGTGCCTCCTCCTCCTCCTCCTCACTTGATTCCTCTGTTCGATCTGGCACCCAGGTGGAGTCAGTGACCTCATCATCAATGTCATCTTCACCCTCTATCTACTCGTCACTGGAGCCAACTTGGCAGTATGCTGCAGCTGCTGGGGCAACATGAGTGCCAGTTATTTGTGTGTCATCACTGGCACCCCCTTGCTCTAGGTTGATTATACTCCCTTCCTCAACCTCAGAGATTGAATCAGAGCACTGTATTTGCTGCGCATCCTCAAGCAGCATGTCACTGTCATTGTAGTCAAACAATTCAGCTGACTCCTCCATGTGTGATAGCGAGGCTACGGCAGGAGTAGCTGTGGACATGGAGGCTGCATTAGATGTTTTGGCAGCTGAGGTGGACTGTAAAGTACTACAAGCCTGGCTGGCAGAGGACTCGGAGGAGGAGGATGGCCTGGTTAGCCAATCCACCAAATCCTCTGTATGTTGCTGCTGCTTAAGACGGCCAGCACCAGTTAGAAAGGACAAGCGTGCCCCTGCAGAGGATGCACCACGTCCACCACGACCAGAGGCACAGCCTCCCGACACAGGGGCTGCTTGCCCTCTTATCTGTGTCTGGGAGCGTCTGCCTGTCCTTTTTGTTCTTTCAGACATGGTGAGTGATATATAGATTAAATATATACAGAACTCTGATTCAACTCTGGTATAAAGATTAAAGATTTACAGAACTCTGGTATAACTCAGTGAGACACCCTGATAGCTGGCAGCCAGTGACAAGACACAGATTACAATTCCCTCCTATAAATCAGTGTGACCCCCTGATGGGTGGCAGTGAGAAGCCACAGATTACAAATCTCAGAAACCTCCTATAAATCAGTGAGACCCCTTAATGGGTGGCAGTGAGAAGCCACAGATTACAAATCTCAGAAACCTCCTATAAATCAGTGAGACCCCTTAATGGGTGGCAGTGAGAAGCCACAGATTACAAGTCTCAGAAACCTCCTATAAATCAGTGTGACCCCCTGATAGCTGGCAGTGAGGAGACACAAATTACAATTCGCATAAATATGCTAGAAGTATGTGGGACCCCCTGATGGGTGGCAGTAAGAAGCCACAGATTACAAATCTCAGAAACCTCCTATAAATCAGTGTGACCCCTTGATGGGTGGCAGTGAGAAGCCACAGATTACAAATCTCAGAAACCTCCTATAAATCAGTGAGACCCCTTGATGGGTGGCAGTGAGAAGCCACAGATTACAAATCTCAGAAACCTCATATAAATCAGTGTGACCCCTTGATGGGTGGCAGTGAGAAGCCACAGATTACAAATCTCAGAAACCTCCTATAAATCAGTGAGACCCCCTGATGGGTGGCAGCCAGTGAGAACACACGGATTATAACAATTCCCAAATATTTTGTAGAAATTAGTGACTCCCAAAATACTGCGTGGCACTGGCTGTGTGACAAGACACAGATCACCTCAATTCCCAAATGTTTTGTGGAAATGTGTGACCCCCAAAATACTTGCTGGCAGTGACAAGACACACATCACCTCAATTCCCAGATATTTGGTAGAAATGAGACCCCCCCAGACCCCCCAGTAGCGTGGCAGAACGGCAGTAAGAACACACAAAAACAATCTCCTATGAAATTTCCTCTCAAATACATGCTGAAGCGGTGCGTGGAAACCTTATATAGTGTGCTGCGGAACTTAGCTCTGTGAGCCCATGATTGGGGAAAATTTGCCCAATCAGGACTCTGAGCTGTGATTGGCATAGTGTTGAACCTGTCTTGAACCAGATCTGTGGTCAGGTGCAAGGCTGTAGCCAATTACGAGCTTCAGGCCAGTGTAAAAGTGCATTGTGTGCCATTGTGGTGCATTGTGGTCGAACTTGCTCCGAACACCCGGAAATTATCGGAGTTCGCGAGCAGACCGAACAGGCTAAGTTCGGTTCGAACTCTGAACCGTCCGAACCAAACAGCTCCCTAATCAGGAGCCAGGCACCCCCTGCTGGACAGAGGGAGGACGAACAGGCTGCAAACGTCTGGCACAGGGAGGGCAGCTAATGGCAATAAGCGGTCACCAGGAGACCTGCATGGGCCCAACCGCCTGTGACTGCAAGTCAGTCCCCTTGCACATGGCACTGGAGGAACAACAACAGGGGTTTGTGTGTTTGTATGAGGTGTGTGTTTCTGTTTGTGTATGTGCTGTTTTATGTATGAGCTGTGTGTGTGTATGTATGTATGTATGTGGTATATGTGTATGTATGTGGTGTGTGTATGAGCTGTGTGTGTGTATGTATGTATGTATGTGGTGTGTGTATGTATGAGCTGTGTGTGTATGTATGTATGTATGTATGTATGTGGTGTGTGTGTGTATGAGCTGTGTGTGTGTATGTATGTGGTGTGTGCGTATGAGCTGTGTGTATGTATGTGGTGTGCTGTGTTGTGTATGTATGATCTGTGTGTGTATGTGATGTGTGCATGTATGTGCTGTGGTCTGGCTGCTCAGTGCCCCCCCAGTCTGCCTGCTCATTGCCCCCCCCCAGGGTCTGGCTGCTCCGCCCCCCCCCCCGTCTGGCTGCTCAGTGCCCCCCTCCAAGGGTCTGGCTGCTCAGTGCCCCCCAAGGGTTTTCCTGCCCAGTGCCCCCCCAAAGGGTCTGGCTGCTCAGTGCCCCCCCAAGGGTCTGGCTGCTCAGTGCCCCCCAGGGTCTGGCTGCTCAGTCCCCCCCAAGGGTCTGGCTGCTCAGTCCCCCCCAAGGGTTTGCCTGCTCAGTGCCCCCCCAAGGGTCTGGCTGCTCAGTGCCCCCCCAAGGGTCTGGCTGCTCAGTGCCCCCCCCAGGGTCTGCCTGCTCAGTGCCCACCCCCATGGGTCTGGCTGCTCAGTACCCCCCCCCCAAGGGTCTGGCTGCACAGTGCCCCCCCAAGGGTCTGGCTGCTCAGTGCCCCCCCCCCAAGGGTCTGGCTGCTCAGTGCCCCCCCAAGGGTCTGGCTGCTCAGTGCCCCCCCAAGGGTCTGGCTGCTCAGTGCCCCCCCAGGGTCTGCCTGCTCAGTGCCCGCCCCCATGGGTCTGGCTGCTCAGTACCCCCCATGATGCTACTGCGCCCCAGGGTCTGGCTGTTCGGTGCCCCCATTATGCGGCTGCTCGACGCACCCAGGATCTGGCTGCTCATACAGGCACCTTGCTCACAGATACACACACACCCAGGGCCGGCCCAATCATGGTGCAGAGTGGAGCAGCGGCACCAGGCGGCAGAAATTCGGGGGCGGCAAATTTCAGCCGCCGGCCCCGCTGCACTATTTTTTTTTCGGCGGCGGCATCTACTTTTGCTGCGCCGCCGAACAGTAAATGGCGCCCAGCAGCCTGACGAGGATCCGCTCACACGTGCCGTAATCCTGCACTTCCATTTCCTGGCCAGCCAGGTCTAGAATGGAAGCGCGGGATTACTGTAGTGCGCGTGTGGGTGAATCCTCCAGACTGCGGCAACTTCTCTCCTCTCGCCGGGTCCCGGCTGGGTATGTGAAACTGGGCACTGCTGGGTATGTGACACTCTGGGCTCAGTTATACACACCTCGCATTACTGTACCACAGAGCTCCAGCAATAAAACTCTAATGTACGGTGTGTATTAGTGTTTGAATTTTATTGCTGTGGTGCACTGTGATACGCTCATACACGCTGCGTGTTTTTTTTTTTTGAGGGGGCAGCATTTCATCCTTCGCTCCAGGCAGCACAATGTCTTGGGCCGGCCCTGCACACACCTCATACATACACACAGCACATACCCACACACGCACGCACACAGCACACACGGCAATAGCAGATACATACACACACACAGCACATACACACAGCGCACATAAATATATACACACCATACATCACATACACACACAGCGCACATATAAATATACACCCACACACACTGCAGCGCACATACACAGACCACACAGCACATACATACTCACACACCACATACATACGCACACACCACATACACCACACAGCACATACACACACACTGTTCCAAGTTATTATGCAAATTGTATTTCAGTGTCACAAAGATGAGATATTTTGTGTTTCAGTGTAACTCATGGATGATATTGTGTCTCGGGCTCTTTTGATCACTGAAAACAATCTGGGACACCTGTGATAATTAGATAATGTCAGGTGAGCCCAATTAAAGGAAACATTACTAAAGGAGGATGTTGCACATTATTAAGCACAGCACCATTTCCAAGCAATAGGGGGAAGAAAAAGGATCTCTGCCGCCGAAAAGAGTGAAATAGTTCAATGCCTTGACTGAGGTATGAAAACATTAGATATTTCACGGAAACTTAAGCGTGATCATGGCACTATTAAGAGATTTGTGGCGGATTCAGAGCACAGACGGGTTTGTGCAGATAAAGGCACATTGAGAAAGATTTCTGACAGATCCATGCATCGGATCAAGAGAGCAGCTGCTAAAATACCATTACATAGCAGCAAACAGAGATTTAAAGCTGCTGGTGCCTCTGGAGTCCCACCAACATCAAGGTGTAGAGTCCTCCAGAGTCTTGCAACTGGGCATAAACCTTCCATTCGGCCACCACTAACCAATGCTCACAAGCAGAAACGACTGCATTGGGCAGAAAAATACATGAAGACTCATTTTCAAACAGTCCTGTTCACTGATGAGTGCCGTGCAACCCTGAATGGTCCAGATGGATGGAGTAGTGGATGGCCACCCTGTTCCAACAAGGCTGCGACGCCAGCAAGGCGGTGGTGGAGTCATGTTTTGGGCCGGAATCATGGGAAGAGAGCTGGTCGGCCCCTTTAGGGTCCCCGAAGGTGTAAAGATGACCTCTGCAAAGTATGTGGAGTTCCTGACTGACCACTTCCTTCCCTGGTACAGAAGGAAGAACTATGCTTCCCGTAATAAAGTCATCTTCATGCATGACAATGCACCATCTCATGCTGCAAAGAATACCTCTCCATCAATGGCTGCTATGGGGATAAAAGGAGAGAAAGTCATGGTGTGGCCTCCATCCTCCCCTGACCTCAATCCTATTGAGAACCTTTGGAGCATCCTCAAGCAAAAGATCTATGAGGGTGGGAGGCAGTTTATATCCAAATAACAGCTCTGGGAGGATATTCTGACATCTTGCAAACACATTCAAGCAGAAACTGTCCAAAAACTCACAAGTTCAATGGACTTGTGAAGCTGCTATCAAATAAGTGGTCCTATGTTAAAGTGTACGGGACCTGTTAAAATGTTTAAAAAGTTAAAATGTTGTTCAAAGTTTGATTGAAATAGCTTTTGCTTTCAGTAAATATGCTGCAAACACAACAAATGACAATTTTCAGTTCTTTCCAACCTATAAAGTGTTTTGAAACTTACTGTGCGGAATAATTTGGATCAGAGCATTGTAAGTTTTTTACTTTGAAAAAAAATTTTGTTATCATTAGGAGGTTTGTTCAATAAAATTTGAATTGTATCTTAATAGTTGATAACATGAGAATTATGCTGACTGTTGTTTACATCAATTATTTAGGTAAATGAGAAAAAGATCATTGGCATAATAATTTGGAACAGGGTGTACACACACACCACGCAGCATATACCACAGCCAGACCCTGGGGGGGGGGGCACCAAGCAGCCAGACCCTGGGGGGGGGCACCGAGCAACTAGATCCTCTACAACAATAGACTGCCCTTCGTGCAGCCTTAAAACCTAGTATATATATAATAAGGAGTTATTGTATCGCTGGCACAGGGCCGCACGCCTTTTGTTTTTTACCTGGAAGTTTTAGAGTGTAGGTTTTCTTGATTGGCTCTGGCAGGTCCTTATGTTGAACACAGCACATGTAAACCTTTGCAAAGTCTTCTGCTGTCGGGGTTACGTGCAGCTCAAACTGTTTTTTATTTCCCTTCTGGTTTTCTTGAGTTTTTATCCCTTTGTTACTTGTCATGGGCTTGCTGTTCTCTAGCCACACGGCGCTGACGTCTGCGGGAGCGCAGCGCTCTACCGGGCAACACAGAACCAGTGGCTTGCTATATTGCGGCTGCAGAGTATCGCACTCCATCTCCTTAACGTGCGGGAGCCCTGAGGGGTGAAAAAGGAAAAAAGGTTTAGGTTTCCCAAGGAATACAGGATATAAGCCGAGGATAATGCTGTAATTTTATACATTAAAGGGACGGGGGTCAAGGAAACCATAGAGATAAATTATTAACCCTTTCCTAACCCATGTTAGCTCACAATTGTGCACTGATGTAATTTTTAGACTCCAGGAACCAAACCCAGGGAGGTGACCCCACAGCAGCTGATCGCCACCTTTCAGGTAAGAGTCACAGCGGCCATGGACAGTCGGGGGGATTTAATAATAAAACCAGGATGAATTAAATTCACATAAATGTCCTTGGTGGCCACAGAGTCCTTTTAATACTCCCCCTTCCAGTGCCGTTGTGAATGGACTGCAAGGTGTGATTTTATTCCTCTGAACGTCATTGTGTCGTGTCCAACCTAGTATATTCCACCATAAAGCTCTCCGTACCATTTAACAGCAGGCAGAATTTCTTCTCGTAGGTCTTGCTGGAGTGAGAGATCCTCATGATGACGTCTTTGCAGTGATCCTTTACAGATGGGATGAATCGAAGTTTCGTGTTCCTGCAGAATAAACCTGATGCTGTGTTTTGTTGAGCGTCTCCTGTATCCACTCCAGCCTGTATCTCCTCCGAGCCCAGGAGCCACTTAACGTCACACGTCTCGGGGTAGAAGTCTCTGATCGTGCACGATAGCGTGACGGGATTGTCGCGCTCAGGGGTTTTAGGTTCACATTGTATGTCACTTATTTTAGGTCTACCGACTGAAACACAAAGATGTAAAGTGTGAGGAATTACAGAATCTAACTGGAAAAAAAGATGAAAATATTTTAATAAAAGGTAAGTGAATAAACCTCTATATATAATCCAGCTGTGTTGCATCCCTATATTATATATATATATATTTTAACAGAGACATTTAGTAAGTCATACATTTATTGAGACTTATCAGGGAAACATACAATTGAACACATGAATACAAGCTTTATAGTGTGGGATAAAATGCAACTCTGTTCCCTCTGCAAAAATAACAGAGGAAAGCATTCCCACATGTTCCCCCTCCACCTGACCCCCTGCACTGGAGACCATCGCATCTCGGTGACCAGTAAGGGGAGGCTGTGACAGACAGGGAAACCTTTTGACTACTCTTATCAGCATTAGAGCGCTCATTTGGTCCCCTGATCACCCTCAAGCCCTACACCCTGACCATCCCTGCCCCTGGTTCATGTGCCCGATGGAAAGTCACAACCTACTTATTTTTACTTACTCGGATTTCCGAATTTCCAGGTTTGAGATATAGGCGACTCGAGACTTTCGTGCTTGACTTCACACCTGAATTCTTGCCCGATGTCCTGGATTCTAGGCGTGTACGATATGATACTGGTAGCAGAGCACAGGCCGTTGGCATCAGTTAGTGTGTTCCTGTTTCTGGACGGGATTTCCTCGTTTCCTTTATACCACGTTACCTCCAGATTCTGGGGATGGAAGGAATGAATCCTGCAGGAGAGTTCAATCGCTTTATCCACATGCAGGAACTCGTCAGTGTCATCCTGTTGGTTCTGTATTGGATCCATCACAGGTTTAGCTAAGAAAAAAAAAATATATATATATTTAACAACTTGAAAGAAACATTTCCGATGTTGCATTTTAATTTATTTACACATCTCTCACAAACAAGTATGAATATTTCTGCTAAAAACCTCGCCACATTGAGGACTACATGGAAAAGTAGTCATTATAGCACTGCAATAATGTTGATAAACAACAATTGAAGGGTAAACCTGCTGAGCTTAGGGTGTAGAGATGTTTTGGGACTGAGGATCCCATCTGATAATGACGAGAAGGGAGTAAGTATCTCTAAGGCCCCTTAATCCTAGGATTCAGATAACCTAAATTTAAACCCCTCTACCTGACACCTTCTAAGCTTGACATTCTCCAAATTGTACAATCCTCCGATCTCGAAAAAACTCAAACTACAAAAACTATTCCAATGAACAGGAAGGTTGAGGAGCAGAAAGCGAAGCCTGGAGGATTTTGAAGGTGGGTGAATAAATAAGAATAATGCCAGGGGTTCTATTCCACCTTGACAACCTAAGCCCTTACATAACATCTGGCTACTTTATCTTACATATTGTACTTGCTATTCTGACTGAGCCGGTAAATAACTTTCCTGACAGTAGCGTCTCACGGCCTGTATGCGCTTACTGTACGTGGCATCCTATACATGGGATGAGCAAGTCTTAAAGAACTGCAAGAATGGCGAGCAGGTATCATCAAGTCCTAAAAAAATTATCTTCATCAACAATCAGTCATTTCACTGATGATCAATCGTTTAACCCCTTAATTAGAAATACAATTCACATATAAAAATGATCACACTATACTTAAGGCTTGATGAAGACCTTGCCAATGTCAAAACGTTGTCCCTGATGCAGAAGGCATAAACCCACGATTTTGTAATTTTAATGCTGTGCTGGAATCTTTTTTCTGAATTTTCTGTCATCTTTCTCCACACTCTGTAATCTGATCCTCATCCTCCTCAGCACAGTGACCTCCTCCTCCCTCACAGTGCCGTGTCTGCAGTATCCCAAAAAATTAGACTGAATGATTTCTTTTTAAGATTAACTTTAAAACCCGTTGGAATGTGTCATTAACACAGTCTGTAACAAGAGGTGCTGCTGCTTCATTGTGTCACCCACCTGAGACCGTCATGTCCATGCTTTCCTCCAGGGATCTGCCGCTAGCGGGGTGAGAGACCCTGCAGATATATTTTGCGCCGTGGTCCTCTTTGATGCTGGGCTTCATTATGAGAGTGCTTACAATACTGAACGTCTGGTCATCGTCATTCATGCTTTCGGTGACATTGTGATCATACTTTGTATCATGTTTTGTGTTTCCGTTGCCATCATGTGTCAGAATTTCTACTGCAGGTCTATCTCCGCCCCCCGCGCCAACTCTCAGCCAAGAAATGGACATGGGTCGCGGCTTAAACCCGTTGATCACGCAGGTCAGCGTCAGGTAGTTGTCATGGAATATGAGCCGAGGGCCCACAATTTTGGATAATTTTGGTGGAACTAATAAAAAAAACACAGATTGAAAAATGAAAAGATGAACAAACACATTGGATAGGCCCCTGCCAGGAACAGCAAAATCATTTATTTGGTTATTTTTTTCCATATCTGCTATTACGGGCTGATACTCGGATGTAGTATAGAACTGTCTCGTTAGTTTCAATCAGTTTCATGAGTCGAGAATTTAAAAAAAACAAAAAAAGCAAGGAATTTTGAAGAGTTTCTCTAGATTCTTATTTCCTTGTTTCCTTTTGTGACGGGGTCACAACGCGCGGAGTTGTCGAGCTCGGAGTGAGGCAGAGTAAGGGAGTTGCCCAGAAGATGGATTAACCTAACAAAAAGGTTCACACGGATCATACATACTGTGAAAAGTTGCCGACCTTCTAACCGACGAGAGGAAGAACCTCTACGATCGATGGGAGGAGTCCCCCATAGTGACTCAACTACGCCTATACTTGAGCTATATAGCTCCAGATTTGTGATTTTTTTCTTATACGATTATACAGTCTCTACTTATATGTGACACACGATATTGTCCAATTGGTGTTTTCTTTTTTCCTTTTCTTCTCTTGACATGTTGGTCACGTGATCGGAGACTGTATTGGACTATCATCTTAAAGATTTACCCAGAGACTATCAACATATAAAAGACTGGTAACCCAAGAAACAATATTTTGCGCTCCCGAATGTACTGTGGTACTTGGTTTTTGTGCATTTTTCTATATATGGGTGAGAGATACGCCCAACGGTGAGCTGCATTTAAATATAAATTGCCTCTACTTCTTTTCCTTTCCTCTATCGTGTGGTGATATACATACAATTAGCGCCTATAACACTGCTGACCCGGGTTGGGCCATCCATCTTTCTTTTATGTTTAAAACACGTTCCACTTCTCTGGCTGCACCTTATGACGTTTTATTGCTGCGTCTTCAAATAATCAAACTTTTTAAAACATAAAACTAATAATAAAAGAGTATCTTTAATTTAATAATTCATACTCGTTTATACCAAACCTAAAAACCAGCGCTCACTCCTCAAGGTGTATCTTGTCCAATAAAAAAATGCTCATGGCAGGGTGACAAAACAGGAAAAAAATGATATATACATATATACAGAACAAGGAGGCACTCACTGTATAAATAAAAACAAAACTTTATTATATGCATATTAACCCCTTAAGGACGGGAGTAATTTTACAACTTCGGCGCTGTTTCGGAAGTAGAAGTTTGCTGAGCGCATTTTGACCATTTTTAAGTCACGTATTCTTATACCACCCAGACAAATTATATATCGTTCTTTCCGTCAGACTCGGCAGATTAATAATATATCATTATTAAATGTATATGTCATGCCCTGCCAAAATGCTATAACAAAAAATGTAAAAAAATGTGAATTTTCAATAAAATTTCAATCTTCCACAGTGTGTAAAGTGTTTTTTTTTTTAAATTTTATTATCCGAGGCTCTGCGGTCATATTCTATTGGGTAGATTTGTTAAAAAATTAGAACGGGAAACCCATTTTTTTTTTGGGGAGAAATTGCGTGATTTTAGCTAAACCCCCAAAAAAAAATCATTAGTGAAGCATCATTGTTCACATTATAATTGAAATGTGAACAATAGTGCTGCATTAAAAAAAACAAATTTTTTTTTATTATTATATTTATTATTTTTTTATTATTTAATTTATTATTTTTTTATTATTTTTACTTTTTTTACACTTTTATTTTACTTTTACCATGGTCATGTTTGATATCATTGGAAAGGCCATGCTCTGGCCTTTCCAGCAATATCAGCCATGACCCCCTAGCTGCCACCGATCAGGAGATAAAGGGGTTCAAAGAACCCCCCTATCTCCTGCAAGGGATTTCCATAGGAAATCCCTTTGCAGCTAGGGGGTTCCCGGTTAACTGACATCATCGCGCATGGCGCGATGAGTCAGTTGACGGGGGGTGACCCAGAGGTGGGGGCTGCCATCCAAGATGGCGGCCCCCACCGGAAATAGGCCGCGATCGGGCACAAATTAGTGCCCGGTCGCGACCTGGCAACTAAGGGGTTAACCCCCCATACATCGCTGGAAAGGTCAGGCTGTGACCCTTCCAGCGATGCTGGCCACAGCCGCCGGGGACCAGGCGATCAGGAGATAGAGGGATCCAAAGGATCCCTCCCCTCCAGGCGCTTCCCCTGCTCCGGCGGGGGGGACGCCTGAAACTGACGTCATCGCGCCACCAGCGCGATGACGTCACAGCGCCGGAGGAGGGATCACACTGATCTGACTCCGCGGGAGTCAGAGCAGCGTGGGAGCGACCGGAGGAGGTGAGTATCTCCCGGGGGGGCTGTAAACGCCGAGGACGTACATTTACGTCCTGCGGCGTCAAAGCCCGCCTAATGCAGGACGTAAATGTACGTCCTGCGGCGTTAAGGGGTTAAAATAGAAATGTTTAGGCTCCAATATCAGCTTTTTTCATGGTGAAACATATATATATATATATAAAATAAATATAAAATACACCAGGAGGGCCAGGAGATTCTCAAGTCAAAATTACAACAAACCCGGTGGAGAGCCACCAACTAACACAAACAGGTCTATTCAGAGAAAGGTGTAACTCAGGAGAATTGGCCGGAGAAGAGAATAATCTGTCTAGACCAAATAGCCGATTTGGAAAGTGAAATAAATGGGCGAATTTTTCTGGTTTGGCTATTTTGACCTAGAATTTTCACTTCTCCAGTCATTCTCCTGAGTTTCACCTTTCTGTGAATAGACTTGAAAAACTTCAACTGTAGCTCATACATTTAAACATTTAAAGATTTTTCCAAATTTTAACCCTTTAAAGATTCTAAGTAAAAACTCTTGACCCTTTCAGGATTTAATCAGTTTGTAAAAAATCTTGAGTGGGTTAAAAACTGTTGAAATTTTGAAAGGGTTAAAAGTTGTTAGCATCGTTAAAGGGTTAAAATTTGGTAAAATCTTTAAATGTACGAGCTACTGTTGAGGTATTTGTGTTAGTTGATGTTCTGTCCTCCTGGTCTGTTATATATAGATTTCGTTACCAGTCACCAACTTCTCACTCCCCTTTAATCAGTATAAGTTAATGCAGCGGAGAATATTATATAGTACCCTGCTAACAACAGGCTCTATATAAAAAAGCTGAGCAAATAAGGAGTATGTACTCCGGATTGAAAAGGAGGGGGGTAACCCACGTTTAATGATTGAAGATAGTCACCTAGGTGGCTGTATCAATTGGAGCATATTAAAACATAACCTTTATTGGTATTAATGAATAAAATCAATAGATTTAATATTAAAACAAAAACAGAAACAAAATAAATCTGATACATATAATAACTGGCTGTCCCACTGGAAATCGAATTATTACCCAGTTAAATCAGAACTATTGAATTACCAAGAATTCTTGCCTTCTTGAACAAACAGCAATTACATTTTCCTGTATCTATAATAAGGATATAACCTTGTGAGTCTATTATTATTATTATTATTCTTTATTTATAAAGCGCCAGCATATTCCGCAGCGCTGTACAATAAGCACAGTATAGACAGGGTTACAATACATTGAACAACATTTGACAAACAGTAAAGGAGGAGATGAGGGCCCTATTCCCGTAGGAACTCACAATCTGGGAGGGTTGGGGTTGGAAACAGGAGGAGAGGACTGTAAGGTGAGAGTGATTGATGGTTGCGTCAGTGAGTTGGGTGGTAGGCTTCCCTAAATAGGAATGTTTTCAGGGAGCGTTTGAAGGAAGAGAAGTTAGGGGAAAGTCTGACAGTACGAGGGAGAGCGTTCCAGAGAGTGGGGCTGCGCGTGAGAAATCCTGCAGTCTATCATGGGAAGAGGTGATGCGGGGAGAAGCTAGGCGCAGGTCACTGTTTGACCTTAGGGAGCGGGCTGGGGTGTATTTGGTGATTAGTGAGGACAGGTAGTGGGGAGCTGAGTTAGTGAGGCTTTTGTAGGTAAGGATAAGGATTTTGAACTTAATTCTGCAGTGGATGGGGAGCCAGTGAAGGGACTCGCAGAGGGGAGCGGCAGAGACAGAGCGGCGGGTGAGGTGAATTAGCCTGGCGGAGGCGTTCAGGATGGATTGTAGGGGGAGAGGCGGGACAGAGGGAGGCCAGATAAGAGATTATTGCAATAGTCGAGTCGGGAGATTACCAGGGCGTGTATGAGTTGTTTTGTGGCGACAGCGGTAAGAAATGGCCGAATTCTGTAAATATTACGCAGTTGGTATCGGCAGGAGGAGGAAAGAGACTTGATGTGGGGGATGAAGGAAAGAGCAGAGTCAAGTGTAACTCCAAGACAGCGAACTTGGTTTGATGGGGAGATGGTGATACCCTCCACCGTGATAGAGAAGTCAGGAGGTGGGGCGGCATTAGAGGGAGGAATAAGTAGGAGCTCAGTCTTTGACATGTTGATCTTTAGGTGGTGGGAGGCCATCCAGGAGGAGATGCCAGATAAACAGTCACTGACTTTTGAAAGGACAGGGGGAGAGAGATCAGGGGTAGAGAGGTAGATCTGAGTGTCATCAGCGTAGAGGTGGTAATTAAAGCCAAAGCTGTTGATGATTTTGCCCAGGGAGGAGGTGTAGATGGAAAAGAGCAGAGGACCAAGGACAGAGCCTTGAGGTACACCAACAGATAGAGGCAATGAGGAGGAGGAGTTACCAGCAAAGGACACACAGAAGGACCTGTTGGATAAATAGGAGTCAACCCAAGCAAGTGCAGTGTCACCGAGACCCAGAGAGTTGAGGGTCAGTAGAAGGAGGGGGTGGTCAACAGTGTCAAAAGCAGCCGAGAGGTCAAGCAGGATGAGAATAGAATAGTGGCCGTGTTTTTTAGCAGTTAGGAGGTCGTTGGTGACTTTGGTGAGGGCAGTTTCAGTTGAGTGTAGGGGACGGAAGCCAGATTGCAGGGGGTCAAGTAGGGAATTGGAGGACAGGAAGATGGAGAGGCGGTTGAAGACTAGTTTTTCTAAGAGCTTAGAGGTAAAGGGAAGCAGGGATACAGGACGGTAGTTGGATGGAGAGTTGGGATCTAGGGATGGTTTCTTTAGTAAAGGGGTAACTAGCGCGTGTTTGAAGGCGGATGGAAAGGAGCCAGTGGAGAGAGATAGGTTGAAGATGTGTGTGAGAGCAGGGGTGAGGGAGGAGGAGAGGGGAGGAATTAGATGTGAGGGAATGGGGTCGAGCGGGCACGTGGTGAGATGTGAGGAGGACAATAAGGAATTGACTTCCTCCTCAGTGGTTGGGAGGAAGCGGCAGAGGGTGGCAGATGGGACCTGTGGGAGTGGAGGTGGCAGATAACTATCTTGTGTTGGGATGTTGCTTCTGATAGTTAAAGTTTTACTGAGGAAGTAGTCTGCCAGGTCTTGAGCGCTGAAGGCAGCTGAGGGGGGAGGTGCAGGTGGGTAGAGGAGGGTGTTGAAGGTGGACCAGAGCCGTTTAGGGTTGGAGGACAGTGTAGATATAAGAGATGAGAAGAAGGATTGTTTGGCCAAGTGGAGGGCAGAGGTGTATGACCGGAGAATAAACTTGAAGTGAACAAAATCAGCTTCAGAGCGGGATTTCCTCCAGGCACGCTCTGCGGTGCGGGAGCATCTTTGCAGGTAGCGAGTCTGGAGGGTGTGCCAGGGCTGAAGCTGGCGGCGTGGGGCCTTACAGAGTCGAAGAGGAGCAAGAGTGTCTAGAGCAGAGATAAGCGTAGTGTTGTAGTGATTAGTGACAGCATCAGGGCAGGTGAAGGATGAGGTATGAGGGAGGTGGTGAAGTAGGTTGGAGAATTGATGGGGGTTCACAGCCTGTAGATTTCTGCGAGTGTGTGTGCGGGGTGGGGAGCAGGGTGTTTAGGAAGTCCAGATAGGTTGAAAGAGAGAAGGTGGTGGTCAGAGATGGGGAAAGGGCGACAGTTGAACTCAGAAATGGAGCAGAGGTTGGAAAAGACAAGGTCAATAGCGTGACCATCGCGGTGGGTAGGGAGGAGGGAGGATTGTGTGAGTCCAAGGGAGGACGTGAGTGAAAGAAGTTTGGAGGCAGCAGTCTACATTAAATGCTCAGAAATATAGATATATATATATCAACTAATTCTACAAGGATATATCATTTAATTCTGTTTGCAGCAGAGTTCTATCTACATCAATTATTAGGAACATTTACCAAATTGTGAGTTTGTTAACCATACACTCTAATTACCCGGAGTCTATAAACCATTCAGCTTAAATGCTTGGAGGGTCTCTCTACAAGGAAGTCAATGAACTATGCTAATTAAGCAAATTATTATGGTAATTCAATAGTTCTGATTTAACTGGATAATAATTCGATTTCCAGTGGGACAGCCAGTTATTATATGTATCAGATTTATTTTATTTCTATTTTTGTTTTAATATTAAATCTATTGATTTTATTCATTAATACCAATAAAGGTTATGTTTTAATATGCTCCAATTGATACAGCCACCTAGGTGACTATCTTCAATCAAGTTAATGCAGCTGAGCGAGCGACAGTCCCTTCCCATATACACATGTTTGGATGCGCTCACAGCTCTATTTTTTATTAAAACTACTTTGTTACTTAGCCTGACGTTTGAGTCTCAGAACCATGAAAAAAGCTCAGTTCTGGGCCAGAATTAATGGAGAGAAAAAAAGAAACCTGTTCTAATGCAGAAAGACTGTGTGTGTTTATATTTTTAATATCTTTTGGAACATTTTATTATGTTTTACAGATTTAATAGGTGATAAACAATTTACAGATTATATGAAATGTAACAATCAATGGAAACATATTGTATCAAGTAGCACAGCAAAATATTGGTTATACAGGCAGAGGTGGAAAAGTGTATCTGGCAGCAGAGCGAAAAATGGATGGTGAAGGGTAGAAAAAAAGAGAACAAGGGAACATGGGAGAACATTAGAGAGGGGTTAAAATACTTAGAGTGAGCGGGTATGACATGATTAATGCCTTATGGGCCGGAACGTTCTCTTGATTTTATGACTATCCTATATAAAGATCCGTACATGCTACACATGGAGTGTATGTCATCTTCTTGGGGTTAATACGCTAGTACACGGGTCACTTACCTCCATGCACCTTGAGCAGACACCCCACAGAGGGAGGTGTTTTCAGAGCGGGATGTTTCACGTGCAGCGAGAGCAACGCCTCGTTATCTTGATCGATGTCGGGAGTTATGTGGATGGAGCACTGGCAGCGGGATTCACGACTCATTCTGCTCGATTTAAACTCAGAATCGACTTCCAGCTGCATCGCTCTCTGTACCAGAGGACCCGACTCGCCATTACTGAGGACATTCAGCGGCTGGTAATCCCCTCGGCCATCGGTTTGATCTAGCGCCGGCACAGGATAAATCCTGGCGCCTGGTGACACAGCCATCCACGGGTACACCTCTATCTCATTTCCATCTTTTCTTCTCAGTCTCACTGATATTGCAATGTCTATTGGGCGGAAATTCATGATTTGGCAGGAAAGCGTCACCCTGCTCTTGTGAATAAGGTTCTCATTTCCCGTAATGTTTGATAGCGTAGGGGGAACTGAAAAAACAAAAATAAAAAAACAATACTGTGAGTTTTATTGCTGTGGAGCTGTGTGATACGCTCATACACACTGCACATTACTGTTATTTTTATTGCTGTGGAGCTCAGTGATACGCTCATACACACCACACATTATTGTTCGTTTTATTGCTGTGGAGCTCTGTGATACGCTCATATACACCACACATTACCGTGAGTTTTATTGCTGTGAAGCTCTGTGATAAGCTCATACAAACAGCACATTACTGTGAGTTTTATTGCTGCGGAGCTCTGTGAAACGCTCATACACACCGCAAATTCAGGGCCGGATTTGCACCTCAGGAGCCTGTAGGCACAGAAATGCGGAGCGCCTGTACCCCCCAAAACTGAAATAGTTTTTCTCCGTGATCAAATCAAAAGAAGAGGCAGAATCTGTTGCCTTAGTTGAATTAGTTACAGTTAAAGTATTTATAAAGCGTCAACAAATTCCTTATCGCTGTACAATGGGAGAAACAGAATAACAAATATACATATATGTTACACACAGAACAGAAGAGGGAGGACCCTGCTCGAGAGCTTACAATCTAAGAGGAGAGGGGTGACACACTAGGTGAGGATGAATAGGGTATTTGAAGTAACGGGTTGCATGAGGACTGAATGGGAAGATGGAGCAGGAAATTACAGTGGGGGCTCATGGAGTGAGCTGATAGGCTTTTCTATAGTAATGCGTTTTCAGAGACTTCTTGAAGGACTGGAGAAATGGTTGAGACTGATGTTGCGGGGGAGGGAGTTCCATAGAAAGGGTGCAGTTCGGGAGAAGTCTTGAAGCCAAGTCTGGCATAGGCGTTCATTACAGACTGTAGAGGCAGAATCTGGGATCTCTTAAGGCCAGAGAGGAGGAGGTTACAGTAGTCAAGGCGGGTGATAATAAGAGCTTGGATGAGCATTTTAAGAGATGCAATGTGAGTGTGGCGCCACTAAATGTCTCTACTAGCCGACAGAGAATAGTTGAACACAATCGTTAAGTGTATGAAGATGATTAAAATTAATCAGTTGGAAGATGAAGGTATGATGATTGCCACTAATGTCTACAGAGAGATGATACTGCTGCGTCTAATTAGGAAGCAATTACACTCTTCAACACATAATATAGTGTACAATAATCTATAAAGGTGGTGTTAATAATATTAAATCAATATGCACAATAAAAGTGGCAAATGTAATTAAAAGTGCTGTGAATTCCAATAACAGTAATGAAACCACAATACAATAACATGCACCTGGGCGGTGTAAAATGGTACAAGGTGGAAGTGCAAAATTGCAAGAATAAGAGTGACAACGTGACTGCAGATAATGGTGTGTTCTAACAGTCAGACATGACGTTCTCAGATAAAGGATAAATCGCCTATAATAAGTGCTGAAGTACCCCTAATAAAATACTATAAAGTGCTGATAGTATCTTTAAAATAGTCCTAATGACTACTAAATGTGTACCAATAATTACAGCTCAAACCCAATCGGGTGAAACAAATAAGCTTAATTAAAACCAATTAGACATCCAGAGTGCATGGTCCAAAATGTGTTATAGTGCAAAACATTAATGAAAATTAATAGACAAAAATATAAATACAAACAGTCAAATTAATAAATATGTGATGGAAAGAATAAAATTAGTAGACATCAGTTCTTTACAGGATATAAAATCGATTCTCTGAAGGAAAAAATGCAGCAGCCTTACACACAGAACCAGCGTCTAATCCCCAAAGTCGCTGAAAATAGAGTGTTCAGAAAATGTAGAAAACTGGTGTCTGGCGCTTGCAAAAGTTCGTTCTTTAAATCCAATCAAAAAAATTCGGTCAAAAAATTCTAGGTCCGCTTAGCATCTCATCCACAGATTTGATTGAAGACACATGAAAATAAGAAGAAAAGGAGAATATTTTGTGCAGAATCTTAGCACATAATTTAGGTAGGCATGCCAAAAAAGGAATACTCACATTTAGGGGTGCCAGTTGTAACAAATAGGCACCTAAACGTAGGCAAATCAGTGACTTTATATATCAGGGGCACTGATTCCCCTGTATAGGTAGGACAACCAAAGATCCAGGCGCCGTAGAGATGTACAATAAAAGTACCAGACGGTTTGGAATCAACAGAATACGCTTGAATAGAGTCGGTCAATCACAAGTTTATTAGGAAACTTAGATAAACACCTCAAACGCGTTTCGCTACAAGAGCTTCATCAGTGAGTGTAATGCACACATTGCATCAAACCGCTATATATAGCTATAACATTACAATCAAGCCCATGAGTCAACTTCCAGGTAATTAATAGAATAAGTGTTACCAGGTGTATTCAATAATTAAACGAAATTGGTGTTACTGGGTGTGTTAGATAATTAAACTAATAAGGTCATGTGATCCTCATGAGATAGGCATATATCCAGACATAAATCCATTCTTAACAGAATGGAGAAAAACAGTACGGTTTATTAAATACATAATTATCATAATACAACTAAAAAAATTATTTATACATGATTAATTCAATACAAATGCTTACTAGTTAAAATTGATATAAATGCCTATTGGAAATACCTTGGGCATCGTAAGTACCCGAGAGAAGAGGGAAGAAATTAACTGTAATTGTAAATAGAATATAAAAACTAAACATTTAACCAACTGCAGACAATTGATAAATACATTACAGATAATTACAGGTGATATAAAAACCATAACGCTAAACAGATAGAACCTCTGTAGGAAAAATGATTCATGGAGTATAATATAATAATAAATCCACCAAGGAAATAAAAGGACTAATAGGTGGTTTGCACGACCTATTAGTCCTTTTATTTCCTTGGTGGATTTATTATTATATTATACTCCATGAATCATTTTTCCTACAGAGGTTCTATCTGTTTAGCGTTATGGTTTTTATATCACCTGTAATTATCTGTAATGTATTTATCAATTGTCTGCAGTTGGTTAAATGTTTAGTTTTTATATTCTATTTACAATTACAGTTAATTTCTTCCCTCTTCTCTCGGGTACTTACGATGCCCAAGGTATTTCCAATAGGCATTTATATCAATTTTAACTAGTAAGCATTTGTATTGAATTAATCATGTATAAATAATTTTTTTAGTTGTATTATGATAATTATGTATTTAATAAACCGTACTGTTTTTCTCCATTCTGTTAAGAATGGATTTATGTCTGGATATATGCCTATCTCATGAGGATCACATGACCTTATTAGTTTAATTATCTAACACACCCAGTAACACCAATTTCGTTTAATTATTGAATACACCTGGTAACACTTATTCTATTAATTACCTGGAAGTTGACTCATGGGCTTGATTGTAATGTTATAGCTATATATAGCGGTTTGATGCAATGTGTGCATTACACTCACTGATGAAGCTCTTGTAGCGAAACGCGTTTGAGGTGTTTATCTAAGTTTCCTAATAAACTTGTGATTGACCGACTCTATTCAAGCGTATTCTGTTGATTCCAAACCGTCTGGTACTTTTATTGTACATCTCTACGGCGCCTGGATCTTTGGTTGTCCTACCTATACAGGGGAATCAGTGCCCCTGATATATAAAGTCACTGATTTGCCTACGTTTAGGTGCCTATTTGTTACAACTGGCACCCCTAAATGTGAGTATTCCTTTTTTGGCATGCCTACCTAAATTATGTGCTAAGATTCTGCACAAAATATTCTCCTTTTCTTCTTATTTTCATGTGTCTTCAATCAAATCTGTGGATGAGATGCTAAGCGGACCTAGAATTTTTTGACCGAAATTTTTTTGATTGGATTTAAAGAACGAACTTTTGCAAGCGCCAGACACCAGTTTTCTACATTTTCTGGATGAGCATTTTAGTCTGGATTAAGAAAGGGACGGATGCGTGCAATGTTTTTTAGGTGGAAGTAGCAAGATTTTGTTAAAGACTGAATGTGAGGAGTAAAGGATAGATTGAAGTCCAAGAGGACCCTGAGGCAATGGAGCTTGAGAGGTAGAAGTAATGGTGGCACCATTCACCTGAAGAGAAATTGGCGCAGGAATGGAGGTTTTAGAGGGAGGGAAGATGAGAAGTTCAGTTTTAGAGAGGTTGAGATTTAGGAAATGGGAAGTCATCCAGTTTGAGACAGCCGATAGGCCAGCAGTAACATGGTCCAACACCGGAGGAGAGAGATCAAGAGAGGAAAGGTAGATTGTCCGCATGGGCAGGTTAGCATATATATCACATTCCTGGAGAAGCAAGTCATAACTTCCCTAATTTTGATTTTCTCGCCATTTCTTTCTATTTCTGTGGTTGTATGGTTCTTGCCTTTGGTATTTCTACAATTCAGGCAATTACCACACTGATGAAAACCTGCTCTTATTCCAAAGAGGTTCATTGGTCCTTTCTTTCCTGGCTTATGTCTAAGTTTAATTTTCAAGTTCTTGGCCCCTCTGCAGATAATCTGTGGTACCATGGGCAGAATTTCCCTCAACATAGGGTCCTTACATAAAATTGGCCGATGTTTTTTGATACTTCTCCTAATTTCTTTATTACAGGGATTAAACGAGAAAATGAAAGGAACATCCTCCATAAATCCTCCTTTTTCCTGTAGCCTTCTTCTTCAATAGATCCGATCTATTCATAGTTCTAACATCCATTCTGGTATCTTCCAAGATCTCCTTCTTATAGCCCTTATCCATGAACTCCGAACAGAGTTTAAGTGATTAAGTGTCGTATTCAGATAAGTCTGTACAATTCCTTTTCATTCACATAAATTGCCCCTTCGGGACAGTATCCAACCATTGGGATAGATGGCAACTTGTACGTTCGATGAAGCTATTGCAGTCTACATCTATAAAATGTGACTTAGATCTTCAGATCTAAAAAAAATAACTTCTTTATCGTTGGAAGTGGTTGTTCGACTGATTCCTCTATTGTTATCACCCAGGGTATCAAGAAACTCTTTAAGACTCTTCTGCACCTCTCCAAATAAAAAATATATCATCGATATATCTGCGATAAGTCACTAAATGTGCCCTCCAAGTAGGTAAGAACGAGTACTCCCAGTAGGCCATAAATAGATTGTCGAAGCTAGGGGCGAATGACATCCCCATAGCTATACCTGATACTTGCAAATAGAACTCTTCCTGGAACCAGAAGTAATTATGTTCTAAGATCATCTGTATACCACTAAACTATGAGTCAAAGGAGGGACAGTAACTGGTAGGACAGGCCGAATAAGGTGTGAGGGGATGGAATCAAGTGGGCAGGTGGTCGGGTAGGAGGACATAAGAAGTACTGTTACATCCTCCTCTGAGACTGTAGAAAATGAAGACATACAGGGTAGAGCGTGAAAAGCAGGAGAATTACTGGAGAATGGCTGGAGAATGAAAAATTCTAGGTCAAAATAGCCGATTTGGAAAGTGAGATGAAAGGGAGGATTTTTCTGGTTTGGCTATTTTGACCTAGAATTTTTCATTCTCCAGTCATTCTCCAGTCATTCTCCTGCTTTTCACGCTCTCTGAATAACCCTGATAGTAGAAGAGGGGGCAGGGAGTGAGGGAGTCAGTGGGGTAGAATGGTTAAAGGAGGAGGGCAGTGAATGCAGTGGCATAATTTGTTTTATATGTAAAAGCATATATTGCCTCTGCTGCAGAACAGCAAAAAAATATTTTGCATTTACTTTTTCATTTTTTTTATTTTTACACATTACACGGTCATGTTTGGTATCATAGTAAAGACTAGACTCTGACCTTTCCAATGACACCTCACTTAACCTTGTGTGCTGTACAATTCAGGGATGCAGGTACCAAAGTCCCCCTGTCCATCCTCACTGCAGCGCTTCACCAGATACACACTTGCTGGCAGTATGGTAAATGAGGTGAGTTAGTGCAGCATCACTGTTCACTTTATAATTGTAAACTGAATAATAATGCCGTGTTGAGCGTTGAGAAAAATATTATTTTAATAGATATTTTATTTTTACATAAATCTAACCTGGTTATATTTGATATTACTGAAAAGGCTATAAGCTGACCTTTCCAATGATACCTCATATGTCCCTCTAGCCCTTAGGGCTCCAGAGATACAAATTATTGCAAATTGTAAAAAAAAAACAATTTACACACAGAGCAAGGCGCCCCCTTGTGGCAGGCACCTGTAGGCACATGCCTACTGTGCCTAATGGAAAATCCGACCCTGTGCACATTACTGTTATTTTTATTGCTGTGGAGCTCAGTGATACGCTCATACACACCACACATTATTGTTAGTTTTATTGCTGTGGAGCTCTGTGATACATTCATACACACTACATATTACCGTATCACAGAGCTCCACAGCAATAAAACTCACGGTAATGTGCAGTGTGTATGAGTGAGTTTTATTGCTGTGGAGCTCTTTGAAACACTCATACACACAGCACATTACTGTAAGTTTGTTTTTTTTTTAAACATATTTTATTAGATGCATAAAATTTTCAGAATACATCTACATGGAAATATTATAGCTCCATATTTGAAAAATCAACTTAATATCCATCCACAAGAACAGCTTAAGCATCTTAATTTTACCTATACTTTACAAAGGAAAAGAAGAAAGAAATAGAAGAAGAGGGAGGAGAGGAGAAAAAAAAAGGAGGGGGCAGGCCCAGCCCGGACCCATATAATATCTCAGAAAAAATAAATAAAATAAAGAGAAAAGAAAACCCATTACAATCCTGCATCCAGCCACGGTCCCCAGGTCTTATTATAAGAGGGCATAGAATTATGAACCAAAGCCGTAAGTTCGTCCATGACCTGTGTATCTTTAATTTTTACGAATACTTTTGCTAGCTTTGGTAAACAAGGTTGTCTCCAAACCTCTGCTACTGCCCGTCTTGCAGCCAATGTAATTTTAGCTATTAGTTTATTCTCATGGAAAGTAAAACCTGGGGCTGGTCTGGACAGCAGAAAAACCCACCGGTTTAGTGGGACAGAATTAGAAAAAAACCGTCTGCAATAAATCCCTTATTTTCATCCAAAAACATACAATGACTGGACATGACCACCACATATGATAGTAAGACCCTCGCATATTACATAACCTCCAGCATACATCCAACATATTCCCATTCATATTAGCCAGCTGAGCTGGAGTATATACCATCGCATTACTGTCTTAATAGATTGTTCTTGTAGGGAGGCACATATAGATACCGAATTTGACAGTTCCCAAATGTCCAACCAGTGTTCTGAATCCAGCGATTCACCTAAATCCACTTCCCATAACCGTACATAAGATAGCTCCTTCCAGTCTAGTCTAGACGTCAGTTCCCTATATATATATATACAGGAGATCAACCCTCGTTGATATTTACCATTCTTGTATAAACGTTCAAAAAAGGTTTGTTTAGCCGTAGCAGCACTATGAACATGGGGGCATATAGCATACGATTTGAATTGCAGGAAATGAAAAAATTAAAAATCTTTCCCCCCTGTTCTTGTAATAATTTCTCCCATAGAAAGGAATATCCCTTTGGGGTAAAGATGGTACAACCTGCACACACCAGCATCCTAAGCACCGAAAGGGACCAGCATTAAGTCCGGGAATAAAATCCCTGTTACCAAAAATCGGAGTTAATGAAGAGGGAAAATGAGTTAGTTCACATTTTAATGCCGGCTTATTCCAAATACAAACAGAATTGATAATGGCTGGACAATCCGTCTGTAACTTAGAACCATATTTCTGACAAATCCAAATCCATTGATCAAGAACACTAGGCTTCATAAGGCCAGCCTCCAAATCTACCCGTCTACAAGTACCTTTTGGTAAATGCCATACCATTATTTGAGTGAGTTGGGCAGCATAATAATAAGATAGTAATGAAGGCAAGCCCAGTCCGCCCAATGCTCTTGGCCGATAGAGTGTGTGTCTTGCCACCTGATGACGTTTCCCAGCCCATATAAACTGATCAATAGCACGTTGTAATATAACTACGTTTTATTGGTGTGGAGCTCAGTGATACGCTCATACACACTGCATATTACTGTGAGTTTTATTGCTGTGGTGCTCTGTGATACAGTAATATGCAGTGTGTATGAGCGTGATTTTTATTGATGTGGAGCTCTGTGATACGCTCATACACACTGCACATTACTATGAAATCTCTGAATTATTTTAACATGTCGTCACCATGTGAAAGCTGTTAAGATAGTATATTAGGGATAATAGTTATGTCTTTTTTTTGCGTTCATTACTGTAACCCCCTGCCCTGCACCTCTTTTCTATAAAGTATTACACCTAGGTCACTGGCAGCTCTGAAAACTTGTTGTGTAATAGAATGCGCTCTTGCTGAGTCTTTAGGAGATTTTGTCTCCGGTGCTTTAAGTGCGACTGACTGTGTCGTCCTAGAATACATAATGATACGACATGGGGGAGTGCTTACCTTTTCTAAAACAAAAATACCATACAGCCATTGCAACACCTATAATTATCATGATAACTAGGAGGACCACGATACTAATAACGCCGGCCTGGCTCAGTTCTGGAATGAGAAAAACAAACAATCAGCACATTTACATCACAGGATACTTTGAATTTATTTAACCCTAAAGGGGCAATTGTTTACGAAAATCTGCCCCATGTTCCCTCAAACACCTTTTCCATAAAAGTAAATGGTTTCAATTGCCAAAATACTCCTTTGACCAGACTGGAAGCCACATCACAACCTGTCCACAAAGAACAATGCACGAGCCGTATAACATAACAGCTTGAGCGCTGTGCTTAAATTTAACACATCCAACTCCATCCGAGATGCAAACTGAGCTTGCGACTTGGATGTAGTGCCAGGTTACTGTGCATTAACGTCTCTTGTAATTTGTATGGGAGGCGTTAATGAGCAGGTAGAAGATGAACAGCAAGCAATTCTAACCAGCTCATTCTCCAGCTGCGCCTGAAGTTATTCAGAAATTAATAATGTTGTTGAAGGCTGGTGTTAAGTAATTTTGGTTTAACACAATCACTTAACACAGGTGTAAAGCCACCTAAAAGTCCCATACTCGCCTCCGATCCCATGGTGCAGAGAGCGGTGCGATTCGCCCAGTGTTCCTCCACGAATCCTTTAGCCTCGTGTGAGGTCCTACAGAGCTAGTGTGGGAGCGAGTGGGTCTCCACAAAGTCCTATGGACTCCTGGAGCAGATAACACCGGGATGATTAGAATCCTCTGGTGTTATCAAGTTGCAGCTCCTAAGTTTTACAACTCGACCTGCTGGTAAAGCGGCTCGGTCGTAATACAGATGTTAAACGCGAGCCGCAAATAGAAGTGTGTTGACATGCCAGTTTTCCAGGTGCGTCCACCTTGCATTTAACGTCTGGGTTGTGATCTGGTCCTGGATTAATTGAGGTGAAATTGAATAACCACTGGGATGGCTTTTCTAATGTGACGTTTTTTAAATTATCGCACATTGGAAACGTAGTCCAGTTTTAACGTAAACCTGTAAGATTTGTGTTAATGTGACTTACCTGTTACAGTGAGTGTGAAATTCTTCGCTTGCTCTATCTGAATCAAATTGAGGGTCACCACACAGCCATAGGTGTTTCCGTTATCCCCCAGCCCAGGATTTAACGTCAGACGGCTCGTTAGGTTGTATGTTCCATATTTGTTTAACGTCGGGTTACCTGTGCAGACACTTCGTTCTAGCGTTACGCAGCCCGCGCCCTCTTTCAGGTATTGCACCCACTTCACATTCACAGATTGGGGGTAAAACCCGATAACTTCACACACAGCAGACTTTTCTGTGCCAAGTAATATTTCCAGGTTGGGATCATACTGGATGACGGTTGGCTGAGCTGATTGTGGAAAAAAGACGATAATTAGGAAAATGCTTGTTTTAACATGAAGATGAAGAATGGATTTAAGGAACAAAAATTGCCTATTGGGGTCCCCAGGTTTTGCAGCAAACTGGTTGGGGATAGATTTTGTCCCCCATCTTCACTATCTCCCCTCTATATAGTGTAATCACCGTCTGTTATAGAGATTTTTTGCAGCTTCATTAATCCAGTAAAAACTTTTTGTTTCACAGCCTCCAATGGAGTTTTGTGAGTTTTTGGAGCTTCTAATCTGCCTGCTCGACTCATGGTGGCAGCCATGTTTTTTGCTTCCTCTCTTTCATGGGAAGGGACTAAACATCTAAGCTGTGTGATTGATACAATGGCTCAAAAGGGATGGGTATGAGTGCAGATAGTAAGGAGTAATATTAACTCTGAAAGACTGAAAAGGTTTCTTTCCCGATATCACTACCTAGGTGCAGTGCAAACACACTCACACACAAACATATATATATATACAACCTCCCCCCCAAGGGGGGTGGAGCTGGGTCCATAAATAAGATTTCATGGGAAAGACCAGAAGCTTGGGCTAGCTAGGATGATTGGCAAAGTGGAAGCAGCTGGAAAAGAAGCTACAACTTTGAGACCAGGACTGGTGGGGAGGGTGGATGGGGAGGGTCCAAATGCAGGCTCTGTGGCTGCGGGTGTTGGTAGATGGATGCTGTGTGAAGAAAGAGGTTCCAGAATTACAGAGAGTGGGTTCTGTATGCCAGGTATTTACTATATGGGGAGGGGGTGGGGAAGCAAATAGATAGCAAGGGTTTAACAAAGCAGAGCAAAAACTTAACAAGCGGAATCACAGCTGTGCAGGGAAGGGTTAACAGTTGAACCTTACAAAGCATCCAGCATCCCTATCTGTTCATAAGATCTGTGACTTATTTGCAAATGCTCTGAGTCTGTAGGAGTTTTAGTTCAGCAGCAGCTCTGGGGGGAGTGTCTCCTCTGTGCAGCTGTAAATCCTTCCACCAGGGAAACATACAGTATCATGCGGCATGCCGCAGCTCTGAGGGAGTGTCTTCTGCTGTGCAGTCATAAATCCCTCTCCAAGGAAACACGTCATGCGGCATGTCGCAGCACTAACAGAAAACAGGAAGTTCAGGGAGATTTCGCTACAAGGGTTTTATGAAAAAACTCTCCCGTTTGTCAGCAGTTTGGTAACACAATGTATGGGCAGATTTGTGAGAATTTTCAAATGAGCTAAAAATGCTGTGGGCAGGATTAATGTACTTTAATTATCATTAAAAAGGGGGCTGCAGGAAGGAAGCACAATGAATACCCCCCCCCCATGGGTATTTACTGCAGCTTCGTTAGTACATGCCCTTACTGTTTTTTTTTTTATTGTACTCACCATATACTTTGAGAGAGGCTTTACTTTCTCCTTTACCCGGAGTGTAAAACACCCTGCAGATGTATTCTCCTTCATCGCGGATCTGTACACGTCGTATGTGCAGCGCGGCGTTTCCTGTTTTAAGGTCGTTCTCATACATTTCGAATCCTTCCTGCAAAGCGATGCCGTTCTGAGATTCATACGTATAAACATTATTCTCGCTTTTGTTCGTCGATCGATGGATCCAAGTGACTGTGACCTTTGGCAGATTAAATCCTACATCCTGTGTGTCTGAAATGAGGCAAGGGATGGTGACGTTTTCATCCAATGGTGCTAGAATCGTGGAATCGCTCGATTTCACTTCAAGAGAATCTGAAATGTAAAAAAAGGGAATTACGGACACTGCTAGCTCCTTTATGTTAATATAAAAAACGTAACAGAGTCAGGACATACTTGAAAGCGAGAGAAAACACTATCAAGGTTATTCAAAGAGATTCGAAAAGTCACCGCACGTTCGGTGACTTTTCGTTCGCTGCACTTCAGGGCAATTCGGCGATCCTAGTTCGCCGACCCTGCGGTGTATTCAGCAAGCACCACAGGGCCCCCCATAGTGCAGGGAAAACTCGCCGCAAACCCACCGAAAACTCACTGAAACCCGTAGAACCAGCTGGATTAACCCTGCCGAACACGCCAGAGAACCCGAATAGCCGCCGATCACAGCGCAGAGCAGCCACCGGAAAAAGCCGACACGCAGATGAATGAGGTGAATAAAAAGCAAACAGTACGCTTCAAAGCTTAAAAATTTAAACTCTGTTTGCAAAAAAACTTCTGAATGAAAATGTCTGAAATTTACATATGATCCAATGAATGATAATAAAAAGGGCTGTTACAGAAAAAAAAACGATCAAAAAAAAAAACCAGGAAAAAAAGGTTTGCAAAAAAATTTCCAAAAAATGCCTAAAAGATCCTAAAAAATCTAAAGATAAAGAGACTTTTAACTGCAGAATAAAATAATAAACGGTTTATTAGATATTGAATTAAAACAGGAATATTTTTAACATTGACGCCTATGGGATTCGCCTGAATAAATCTGCAGAATGAAACCACAAAACAGCAGGGAACTCTGGCAACTTTTCACTGCTGTTTGGTGTCTCTGAATAGCCGAAGCATTGCTTCTCTATGGGGATTTCACTGCCCTCGAACAGGCACCGAACAGGGCACCGTATGTGAAGGCAATTCGACAACATTTGGCGAACTGCCTGCTCTCTAAGGCTAGGGTCAGACGAACGCATTTTTATGTTGTCTGTGAAAAAGTGCGTTCGAACGAATGGACGCATTTTTTCACAGAATACGTGATAGCGGTCATACGACGCGCATTTTCGTCCGTGATTTTGTACGGATCATCAATAAAACCCTTTTTGCGTCTGGACGTTATGTTGGCCGGACATTAGCAGCGTCTGACGTCTCCTAATCACACAAACACACCGCTAGTGGACGCAGCGCACTCTGTACGTCAGTACCTGCGGTTTCACGTTCTCGAAAAAAATGCGTTCATTTTCCACTTGCGTTGCGCAGCCGGACTTTTGTGCGACCGTACTTCGTATATTGGCCGTCATTGCCCGGCATCTGCTGCTAGTGCGGCCGTGATTATGTGCGCCAGAACGCACGTTCGCACTGCCTCAGTCTGACCCTAGCCTGAATAGCCGAATGGCGTAACTGTATGCTGAATGTCACTGTTCGGTTACATTTCGGGGCCAGCTCGGCTCTCTTTGAATAATCCTGTTTGTATCCTTCCTGGTAAAATATTTTATAAATAAATAAAAAGATATAGGAAGATAGAAAAATACAGCATATGGTAATAATATATATCGACATTCATGCTGGAACGTTGGGTATGCTCTTCCTGCCCCACTGGTGTATCTTGGCCTAGGCCAACAAGGCCCAGGCCTAGGGCGGCACTTTCCAGGGGGCGGCGGCCCGCTGGGTGGCCCCACCCCTAAAAAAAAAAAAAAAAAAAAGTTTTTTTTTTTTTACTTTTGCAAACTATTTTACCAGGAAGGAAACATTGAGATGTCACTAATTTTCAAGTATGTCCTGGGTAGGCAAGGCCTAGGCTTTCACTTTCCAGGGGGCAACAAAAAACCTCACCACTAATTGGGTTACTCACAGAGCACCGAAATGACGCCAACATTTTGGTGTTCTGTAGTTCCCTGCACTTCGGGGAATAAAATTTCCCAACCCTGCAGTGAATTCACCATTCACCGCAGGGTACCCAAAGTGCATGGAGTCGGCCGCTGTATGCTGCCACCGCATTTTCAAAAGAACTACTGAACGAAAATGTCTGGAATTTACATATAAGATCCTATGATTGATAATAAAAAGTTCTGTTACAGAAAAAGGAGAACCGCTATTAAAAAAAAGGGGGGAATTTAGCCCAAAAAATTCTGAAAAATCACTAAAAAGGTACAAAAAAAAATCAATAAATAAATAAAGACTTTTTACTGCAGATTAAAATAATAAATGGTTTATTAGATATTGCATAAAAAACGGGAATATTTTTAACATTGAAACCTATGGGGTTCGCCTGAATAAACCTGCTGATTGAAACCACCGAACATCAGGGCATTTCACTGACATTTCTCTGCTGTTTGGTGTTCTCTGAATAGATTAACCATTACTTCTCTATGGGGATTTGCACTGCCTTCAAACAGCACCGTACTTGCTGGCAGTTCGCCAAACTTGTGTGTGAGCATATCACCAGAGCAGTGGTGTACTTAGAGGAGTGGCGGAGGGCGGGCCGCCCAGGTACCAGTGATTATTGGGGTGTCATTAGGGGGTACTAGGAGGTGCCACTGTCACTGTGTGTCAGTTTTGAGCTGTGTTCTCAAACAACGAGCAGCGGAGCATGGCGTTTGCATACGGAATAAAATCGAATAGAATAAAAATCCCCCTCTCCTCCCTCCATAGCTCCTCCCCTGCCCCGCAGCAGCTCTAGGAGAGGGGAGGGGGATGTGATTTGTGTCCAGAGAGAGAAGATGACAGTAAATGGCAGGTAAAGGGGTGGGGTATCAGCAGAATATGAAGCCCTGTCTGCTTACTGCTGTTTAATGTGGACCTTTCCTTAACCAGCACTGCAGTGATAGAAATTTGTCTTTGAGCTGCCTGGCTCCTGGTGAGGCTGCTTGCGTGCAGGTCACACTCGGTCCGGCCAGTCAGGTGGTACTGAGTCTCAGTACCACCTGACTGGCTGAACCACGTGACACGCATGCACGCAGGTGCCCGCCCTTTCGTTAACATGGACTGTCACTCTATTCTGGACTGAACACCCATCGGGAAGGAATCAAAGCCACGGTGCACCCTCTGGCAGTGGCACCCCACTGCTGACAAGATGGCTCCACGCACAGGCACAGCCGTGATCCTAACGTGGCCGGGAGGGACCTCCTGCTGAGTCTGTACACAGTACCTGCTGACTCTGCACACAACCCTACCGCGGACAGAGGCCGGTAAATGTAGAATAAATAATTGCTGTGTGCTCATATACACTCGGTTGCTGGGAGTTTTATTGCAGTGGATTCTGATGCACTCATACACACCACACATTGCACTGCTGGGAGTTTTATTGCATTGGATTCTGATGCACTCATACACACCGCACATTGCATTGCTGGAGTTTTATTGCTGTGGATTCTGATACGCTGACACACAACACACATTGCATTGCTGGGAGTTTTATTGCAGTGGATTCTGATGCACTCATACACACCGCACATTGCATTGCTGGGAGTTTTATTGCTGTGGATTCTGATACGCTGACACACACCACACATTGCATTGCTGGGAGTTTTATTGCAGTGGATTCTGATGCACTCATACACACCACACATTGCACTGCTGGGAGTTTTATTGCAGTGGATTCTGATGCACTCATACACACCGCACATTGCATTGCTGGGAGTTTTATTGCTGTGGATTCTGATACGCTGACACACACCACACATTGCATTGCTGGGAGTTTTATTGCAGTGGATTCTGATGCACTCATACACACCGCACATTGCATTGCTGGGAGTTTTATTGCTGTGGATTCTGTGATACACACTGCATATTACTGTGAGTTTTATTGCCCTGGAGCTCTGGGATACGCTCATACACACTGCACATTTCTGTGGGTTTTATTGCTTTGCAGGTCTGATATGCTCATACACAGTGCCCATTTCTGTGGGTTTTATTGCTATGCAGCTCTGTGATACGCTCATATGCAGTGCATGTTTCTGTGGATTTTATTGTTCCACCAATTAGAGCGGCTGTGATCCCGTTTACTTGACATGCGTGGCTGTTCTTTGTAAAAAGTACTTGAATTTAAACATTTCATAATTTTCTTTATCTCAATAGATACATTTGAAATGGTATACAAAATATACAAGTAGGCACTTGGTATCCACTTTTAATATAAAGAGAGGAAAAGGTGGAGCTCTAAGAGGAAAAGGTGGAGCTTAAAGAGGAAGGGTGGGGATTAACCAGGAAGAGGTGTGCCCTTGACAGGAAGGGGTGCGTCAAATTTAAATTAGGGGTGCACGAGTTTAGTCAGGCCTAGGGCAGCACAAAACCTAAATACATCACTGTCCTGCCCCCCTTGCCCTGTGCTCATTTCTCAGTGAGTTAATCCTTTGCATATACAGTATATCCACGTGGAGTTAACTCCTCATTACGCATACTTTTTTCTTTTTTTTGCGCATGCTCCGTCAGGATATTTATACTTGACTTACTTTACCACTGATACAGTTGATTTTTTTTTTATACACCCCCGCTTGCGTTATGCTTGTTTTGTGTTCGTTTTTCTGCACAGTTGATCCTGCTATGTCATATTTTTGATTCAAGTTCATGCACACTAATCCCATTATTTGTCTTATTGTTTTGATTCATTAGTTTGGATTTTATTTATTTATTTATTAATAAAGCATTTGAGCTCTATTATACTCTTCACGCAAACGTTAACACTCACATGTGTGAGCATTAACGTTTGCTGTGGTATTTACCGCATATTACAATCCAAACGCAAACGGGTTAAAAAACCCGTTTGCATTTGGTATCTTGCGTTTTTCAGCGCGAGGTTACAGTACTTTGCCCTCCCTATACTTAACATGGGGAGCGCAAAGTGTTAATCAGCGCTGGATTACAATGTCCCAGCGCTGATTAACGCCTGGCTCTAGTCAGCGAAAAGTTAACCAGAGCCAGGACCTGGTGTTAACGGATTCTGCTGAAGCGGAATCTGTTAACACCAGCCCTAAAAAATAAAAAACAAATCCTATACTCACCTCCTGTCCTGTTGTGAGGACCGCGGCTCCAACTGCCTCCTCAGGTCGGCGGGAGCAGGGAGAGACTGGGGGAAAAAGTCGCCCCTGTCTCTCCCTGCATATCACTACGCTGACCGGCCGGAAACCGCGATGCGAGATCCGGCTGATCATGTGACCGGCAGGGGGAAACTCAATGGAGACCTATGGACTCCATTGAGTGGATGCTCGTGGCTACGCTCAGCGCTGCCGCGAGCATCCAAAATTTTAACGGGCGGAAACAATGCAGGCAGCATTTTTTGCGCCTGCATTGTAATCCAGCGTTAAAAAGCAGGCGCAAGGGGGAAAACTGCGGGTGCAGTTTTTATCCTCCCTTGCGCCCGCGTTTTAACGCTAGTATTGTAATAGAGTCCTTTGTGTTTTGCTCTATTGGTTGTGCAATCCCTGAATGATGTTTGTGGGAACATGTGGGAGCGCGCAGTTCCTCCGCTATTTTCTCAGGGGGAATGGAGTTTCCTTTTGTCTCACACAATGAAAAGCTTTTAGGCTAATGTCAGATGAACGCAGTCTGAGCGCACTCTGCGTGCGTGCACAACGGACAGGCGTACTGACGGAAGATACTGTAGACACCACACGTTCCGTTTTTCTTGACGACGTTGAATAAAAAAGGGAATTATGGGAAATAAAAATAACATGAAAAAAGCTAAAAATTGGAAAAGGATATGAAAAGTCATTGTGTGCGTCAAGGTGCTGGACGTCGCAAATGTGCTGCGTCTGACATCTCCCTATCACTCACATAGAACGCTACGTGGACATGGCGCACTCTGCACGTCCATGGTAGTGGTTTTACGTATTTGCCTAACTTGTGTCCGTTTGCCACGTGCGTTGTGCATGCGCAGTTCAGTGCGCAAGTACTTCGTGTGTGGGTCTCTATTGATCAGGATTCTATGCTATGACGGACGTTAAACTGTGCGGCGACACGGACGTGATCACTGTGTTCGTCTGACACCGGCCTAAGTGGTTTCTGACCAGATTTTTTTCTTATTACGTCACCCAAAATATATATTTAATATGTATTACAATTATCACAAGGATTTCCCTCAAACCCAGCCTATCTTTAATTTTAAACATTGCTATCATATCTGCATGTGGAGTGGTGGGTAAAGTGCAACATGTCAAGGGTTAATCAAGGAGCAGAAAGCTTGGAAAGTTCCCTAATTTAATTTTTTAAGTATATAAATATATACACATATGTGTATGAGAGAGCTAACAGGGTAATCCAAAGAGATTCGAAAAGTCACCGCACGTTCGGTGACTTTTCGTTCTCTTCAATTCGGTTCCTTTTGCCGATTGCATTTCGGTGACCCTGCGGTGTATTCAGCAAGCGCCACAGGGTCCCCGAATTGCAGGGAAAAGCTGCCGCAAACCTGACGAAAACTAACTGCAAAACCCACCGAATGCATGCCGAAAACAAGCAAAAACATCTGGATTAACCTTCGAAAAACCCGAACAGGAGCCGAATCACACAGAGCCGAAGCAGCTGTGACGTAGAGGAGGCAGTGAATAAATTAGCAAAACCATTTGTATGAATCTGGGAAAAAGAAACACTGTTTGCAAAGAAACTACTAAGCGAAAATGTCTGAAATTTTCACAGGAGGTCCAGGGAATGATAATAAAGAGGGCTGTTACAAAAAAAAATAAGTAAACTGAAATTTTTTTTTTTTAAAAAATCGGACTTTTAAAAAAAAAATTAAATAAATAAGAAAAATGCTTAAAATATCCTAAAAAATCTATAAATAAAGAGACTTTTTGCTGCAGAATTTTATAATGAACGGTTTATTAGATATTGGATTAAAACGGGAATATTTTTAACATTGAAGTCTATGGGATTCTCCTGAATAAACCTGCCGAATTAAACCACCGAATGGCAGGGCAATTCGGGAACCTTTCACTGCTGGTTTTTGTTCTCTGAATAGCCGAAGCAGTGCTTTTCATGGGGTTTTCACTGCCCTCGAACAGGCACCGAACATGCACCGAATGTGCAGGCAATTCGCCAGGATTTGGTGAATTGCCTGCTCTCTGGATAGCCGAATGGCCAGGAAAGGTAACCGAACGCTGATTTTCAGAGTTCAGTTACCTTTCTCAAGCAATTCGGATCTCTTTGGATAACCCTGTATATCAAAAAAGACAGATGCACTAGAGAGAGACAGAGATCATACAGAGATTGAGAAAAAGAGAGATAATGTGCTATATTACACTCCTGACACTAAAACGGGGACGCTAAGTAGGGATGAGCCAAACACCTCTGAGTTTGGTTCGCATTCGAACTCGACCTTTTCAAAGGTTCGAATTCGAACTCGAACACGAACTCAATACAAGTCAATGGGACTCAAAGTTCGGTTTTTAGGCTAGGGTCAGACTAACGCATTTTTCACGTTGTCCGTGAAAAAGTGCGTTCGAACGAATGGACGTATTTTTTCACGGAATACGCAATAGCGGTCATACGATGCGCAGTTTCATCCGTGATTTTGTACGGATCATCAATAAAACACTTTTTGGGTCTGGACGTTTTGTTGGCCGGACATTAGCAGCGTCTGACGTCTCCTAATCCCTCACACACGCCGCTAGCGGACGCAGCGCACTCTGTACGTCAGTACTAGTGGTTTCACGTTCTCGAAAAAATGCGTTTGTTTGCCGCTTGCGTTGCGCGGCCGCACTTTTGTGCGACCGTACTTCGTATATTGGCCGTCATTGCCCGGCATCTGCTGCTAGCACGGCCGTGATTATGTGCGGCTACATGCGCGTTCGCACTGCCTCAGTCTGACCCTAGCCTCAGAGTGCCCTCCAAGAGGGCATATATGCTATATATTTGCCATAAAAGGTGTATGGGGGTCCGGGTAGTGCCCTGGGGGACAGGAAACAAGGACAAAAAGTTAAAAAAAAAACGTTTTTAAAGGGACAGTGAGTTTTCCATGAAATAAGGGTTAAAAATAAAAACGAAAAATTCCTTCAAATATCGTGCCTAGGAGGTCCCCATAACCTGCCCGTGAAGTGGTGGATTTCTAGGATGTATAGAAACATTTAAAAAAAAAAATGACATTTCAAATGACGGTAAATGCTTTTCCTTTAATCTATTCATAAACAACTGCTTGGGGCGGCAGCCTGTATGAAAAGACATTTTAGGACGCGCAGAAAAAGTTTAGTGTTTTTTAGGCTAAATTATGGTGAAACTTATGCAGGCTTTGGATGAAAGTAACAATAGGTGTTTTAAAATTGGGCCTTTAGCGTCGGCAACAGTGTCGTCACACAGTAACCCCTCTGAGGATATGAATCTGGTAAAGGCGTCAGTACACCCAAATATTGTGCCTTTGGTGCCGGGCCAGTGCCAGGGCCGGGCAAGTGCCATCATACAGTAACCCCTCCGTGGTATTGTGGAAGAGTGCAGGGGTGGACCATGCGGTCCTATATTAAAAAGATATGAATCTGGTAAAGGCGTCAGTGCACCCAGATATTGTGCCTTTAGTGCCAGGCCTGCAAGTACTATCATACAGTAACCCCTCCGTGGTATTGTGGAAGAGTGCAGGGGTGGACCATGCGGTCCTATATTAAAAAGATATGAATCTGGTAAAGGCGTCAGTGCACCCAGATATTGTGCCTTTGGTGCAAGGCCTGCAAGTGCCATCATACAGTAACCCCTCTGTGGTATTGTGGAAGAGTGCAGGGTTGGACCCTGCAGTTCAAAAAATTAAAATGATATAAATCTGGCACAGGCGTCAGTGCAGCCAAATATTGTGCCTTTCATGGCAGCAAGTGCCTTCACACCGTAACCCTTTTGTGGTATTGTGGAAGAGTGCAGCGTTGGACCCTGCGGTTCAAAAAATTTAAATGGTATAAATGTGGCACAGGCGTCAGTGCAGCCAAATATTGTGCCTTTCATGGCAGCAAGTGCATTCACACCGTAACCCTTTTGTGGTATTGTGGAAGAATTCAGTGCTGGAGGTTTTGTGAATGCAGAAGACATCCCCGATCTATTCCATTACGTCAGCATCAATGGATTGATAGCTGCTGATCCAGGACTGATTCATTTTTATAAATGTCAGCCGGTCTACAGAGTCGGTGGACAGACGCACTCTTTTGTCTGTGACAAAACCTCCAGCGGCATTGAACGTCCTTTCAGAAAGCACGCTGGATGAAGGGCAACCTAGAAAATGACCCCCAAAATACTGGGTGGCAGTGACAAGACACAGATCACCTCAATTCCCAAATATTTTGTAGAAATTACTGACCCCCAAAATACTGCATGGCACTGGCAGTGACAAGACACACATTACCTCAATTCCTAAATATTTTGTAGCAATTACTGACCCCCAAAATACTGCATGGCACTGGTAGTGACAAGACACACATTACCTCAATTCCCAAATATTTTGTAGCAATTACTGACCCCCAAGATACTGCATGGCACTGGTAGTGACAAGACACACATTACCTCAATTCCCAAATATTTTGTAGCAATTACGGACCCCCAAAATACTGGGTGTCAGTGAGAACACACAGATTAGAACAATTCCCAGATATTTTGTAGAAATGAGACCCCCCAGAGACCCCCCCAGTAGCTGGTGGCTGACTGGCAGTGAGAACACACACTAACACAACAACAATCTCCTCTCAAACGCGTGCTGAAGTGCTGTGTGAAACCTTATATAGTGTGCTGCGGGACTTAGCTCTGTGAGCCCATAATTGGGCAAAATTTGCCCAATCAGGACTGTGAGCCGTGATTGGCATAGTCTTGAACCTGTCTTGCACCTGACCTGTGGTCAGGTGCAAGGCTGTAGCCAATTACAAGCTTCAGGCCAGTGGAAAAGTGCATTGTGGTCCATTGTGGGCGAACACGCGGCGAACACCGGGAAATGTTCGTAGTTGGCGAACATGCGAACAGGCTATGTTCGATGCGAACTCCGAACCGATCGAATCGAACATCTCATCCCTAACGCTAAGGAGAAAGACCTGCGCCTGCAGATTTCTCCTTAGCGCCCCCGTTTTAGTGTGATATTACGGTGCCGCACTAAACCAGCCACAGGAGAGGGCGACATGATCTGCCGCTTCAAGTCGACGGGAGCAGAGTGAGACTGGGAATAAATAGTCCACCATGTTTTTCCCAGGGGTCTATTGTTTTCCTATATAAACATGTGAGGAAAGATGCCCAGAGGTTAAACATACATTCTTTACGTGGGATAAGAATCACTGTCTATGGGATATGCCAACCACGGCAGCACTTTTCATAAACTGCTCACTGCATGTAGGAGAGTTATATCTCGTATATACGTAAATGTAACCACATGCAGGATCACGCCGACACTTTTTTTTGCATGGAATTCATGGCTATGCCTTGATATAAACACAGACTGCTCTGACACGTCAGATGTATCTCTCGGGAATACATTGCGCACGCGACATGTATCTCTATATGAAGCTTTGACTCAATGAACTGTCAAAGGTTGTTGGAAGCTGATCCGATCCTTATCTTTACAATGCCGTATACTGACAATAAGACACAAACACAGCAATTCCTCCAGCTGTTAAAGTCCCTCTGCAGGGTTACCGTAGGGCAAGGATGTCCAAACTCAGGCCCCCAAGATGTTCCTGAACTACAACTCCCATGCTTCTCCATCCATGTAATGCAGTCAGAGATTTCTGGGAGTTGTAGTTTAGGAACATCTGGGGGGTCGGAGTTTGGACATCCCTGCTGTAGAGTGTGTTGTTCCCTGAATGCAACTGGCGTTCCCCTAAACAGATGGCATGGCAAGATTTCAGTGTTTGCCCCACTCGCTGCCTTTCAAGGCCTGAGGACTGCAACTCCCAGCATCCTCTGAGGATGCTGTGGCTATGATGCCACGTTTGGCAGAGGCCTGGGCCCCCTGAAGCCCCTGGGTCTGGGACGCCATCATCCCCTGTACCCCTCTGATGGCTGCCTTGCCCCCACCCCTCAAAAGTTGCTGAACTACTGTCACGCTCCCCACCGCTGACTGTATCATGCCCGCCATTTGTCGCTGAGCAGCACATAACGATTGCTGCCCGTGCTCAGCACTGATATCCTGACCAGAAACAGTTAAACACAGTAACACACGCCACACCCCGGCCCTGAATAAAAGCCCACTCCCCCTTCCATCAGGGCTTCAGCATTATCACCCAATACCCACAGTGTTTAGACCTTTCTCAGCTTTGCTCCAGATACCCGTGAATAGACCCGGCATGTCCCTTGACTACGCTCTCTGGACAATCCCCTTTGGCATCGCGAATTGATCTTTCCTGTGTCCAGTGTCCTGTCTCCAGCGCCCCTGTATATATCCCTCCAAGGTACCCTCCAAGTTCAAGTATCTTTTAAGCATCCAAGGTACCTGCGGTTTCCTCGTGTCCCCCTCAAGTGTACACAGTCCCTCTTTATATCCAAACCTCCCTGTTGACCCCTCCTGTGCTCCTGCAATCAATGCCCTCCACCCATCTCTGGGATCACCCGAATCTTGGAGTTGCAATAGATAAGGCGGAAGATAATAAGAGCATTGGATGAGCATTTTAGCAGAGTCCGGATTAAGAAAGGGGAGGACGCATTTAGGTGGAAGTAGCAAGATTTGGTTAGTGACTGAATGTGAGGAGTGGAGAGATTAGATTTGAAGAGGACACCGAGGCAACGAGCCTGAGGGTAAGAAGTAATGGTGGCTCATTCACCTGAAGGGAAATGCATGCAGGAATGGAGGATTTGGAGGGAGGGAAGACTAGAAGTTCAGTTTTTGAGAGGTTGAGCTTTAGGAAACGGGAAGTCATCCAGTCGGAGACAGCCAATAGGTCGGCAGTAACACGGTCCAACATGGGAGGAGAGAGATTGGGAGAGGAAAGGTAGATTTGTGTGTTGTCAGCATAGAGATGATATTGGAATCCATAGGACGAGATGAGGTTACTAAGAGAGGCAGTATAGATTGAGAAGAGTAGGGGACCCAGAACAGAGCCTTGAACTGTGGGTGAAGAGGCACCAGCGAAGGAGACACTGAAGGAGCGAAGGGAGAGGAATGTGAATTCCAATGTACAAAAAGCTCAATACATACAAGAATGTAATAAAAAAAAGTGAAGGCTATAAACAGTTTTAGTGATGTGTTATAATGTCATGACCAGACTCGCCGGTATCTCTACCAGCAGCTCTTCAAATTCTGTGTACATTGTCTCTGTCTTGTTTTGCTGGTACAAAGAAACAAGACAGACAAAGAAACAACAAGAGTAGGTGTCTGTGGAGGCGCTTAATGATTACTATGGTGGTTGGGGTTGCTGCCTACAAGGTGTTGCAGATAAATCTCAACCTAAATGTGCAAATGGAATGTATAGAAAAAGTTGGAGTCCTAGTGGCGCAATGAATACTTAGAAACAGAAAAATGTCGGCAGATAAGAACCTTTCGGCCCATCTAGTCGCCCAATTACATGGATACTTTACCTGGATTTATCTTTTGTTTAGGATAGCCTTATGCCTATCCCATGCTTGCTTAAATTCAATTACTGTTTTGGCCTCTACCACTTCTACTGGAAGACTGTTCCATGTATCCACCACCCGCTCAGTAAAATAATGCTTTCTGATGTTACTTTTAAACCTTTGCCCCTCTAATCTAAGACTATGTCCTCTTGTTTTGTTACTTTGTTTCCTTTTAAATATACTCCCTTCCTCTACCTTGTGGATTCCCTTTACGTATTTAAATGTTTCTATCATATCTCCTCTGTCTCGTCTTTTTTCCAAGCTGTACATGTTAAGATCATTAAGCCTTTCCTGGTAACTTTTCTCCTTCAAGCCGTACACCATTTTAGTAGCCCTTCTCTGAACTCTCTCTAAGATGTCTATATCCTTCTGGAGATACGGTCTCCAGTACTGCACACAGTAGTACTCCAAGTGAGGTCTCACCAGTGCTCTGTACAGTGGCATGAGCACTTCCCTTTTCCTACTGCTAATACCTCTCCCTACACAACCAAGCATTCTGCCAGCATTTCCTGCTGCTCTATTACATTGACTACTTACCTTTAGATCCTCTGAAATAATAACCCCTAAATCCCAACCCTCAGATGTATCAAATATTCTATATTCAGCCCTTGGGTTTTTACGTCCCAGGTGCATTACCTTCCTAGAGTGGAAGGTTCTGATTATTTCCGATGATGTTAGAGGTCTAGATAAGAGTCTGATGTCATCAGGTGTTGACAAAAAGGGGGGGGGGGGGGGTGCTGCAATTGATCAATGATCCGCTGGTAATTGTGCAAATAACAATTTTGTGCAAAATCACAGTTAAGTGCCGTTGAATACAACAACGATAGTGATATCTCCTTATATCATACGTGTGAGTCCATCTCACAATATAGGATATATAATGAACAGCATGTGCAAAATGCATATAAAGTGCAAAATCACAATTCAGTGCAAATTGGATATGGCAGAAATAGTGCTATCTCCTTATGTCATACATGTGAAACCATCTCACAATGCAAGGTGTATAATAAACCACATGTGCAAAAATAATAGAAAGGCAATACGAGCATATGCACTTTATATGCATTTTTGCAGATGTGGTTTATTATACACCTTGCATTGTGAGATGGTTTCACATGTATGACATAAGGAGATAGCACTATTTCTGCCATATCCATTTTGCACTGAATTGTGATTTTGCACTTTATATGCATTTTGCACATGCTGTTCATTATATATCCTATATTGTGAGATGGACTCACACGTATGATATAAGGAGATATCACTACCGTTGTTGTATTCAACGGCACTTAACTGTGATTTTGCACAAAATTGTTATTTGCACAATTACCAGCGGATCATTGATCAATTGCAGCACCCCCCCCCCTTTTTGTCAACACCTGATGACATCCGACTCTTATCTAGACCTCTAACATCATCGTAAATAATCAGAACCTTCCACTCTAGGAAGTATTCATTGCGCCACTAGGACTCCAACTTTTTCTAGATAAAGAAACAAGACTGACACCTTGAAACAAGACTGACACAGGGAAACAAGACAGACACAGGGAAACAAGACAGACACAGGGAAACAAGACTGACACAGGAAAACAAGACTGACACAGGGAAACAAGACAGACACAGGGAAACAAGACTGACACAGGGAAACAAGACAGACACAGGGAAACAAGACAGACACCTTGAAACAAGACTGACACAGGGAAACAAGACTGACACCTTGAAATAAGACTGATACCTTGAAACAAGACTGACACAGGGAAACAAGACAGACACAGGGAAACAAGACAGACACAGGGAAACAAGACTGACACAGGGAAACAAGACTGACACCTTGAAACAAGACTGACACAGGGAAACAAGACAGACACAAGGAAACAAGACAGACACAGGGAAACAAGACAGACACAGGGAAACAAGACTGACACCTTGAAACAAGACTGACACAAAAATACATAAGACTGACAAATGGAAACAAGACTGATACAAAAATACAGAAAAATGACACAAACAAGACAGATACAAAGAAACACGACTGACTGTGATACACTCTTACACATTAGTGTGAGTTTTATTGCTGTGGAGCTCTGTGGTACGCTCATACACACCGCACATTACTGTGATCTGTATTGTGTGGGTTGTAGGAGTGTGAGTAAACTGCAATGCAATAAGTTTTCTATTTAAACGAAATACCTGTGTTTGTTGATCACCTTAATGTGTTTGTAGTTAAGAATAAAGACCTAATGCTATTTTGTTGGAATTATATTTCTTATCAGGAGAAGTAGATCGGGCTTCCACTTTAGTACATTGGACAAGTAGATTTTTATTAAATCTCCACACTCCTGCATAGACCGTACACAAGTCATATTAATCTAACTCAACAAACCGATTCATTTGAGCTGGGTTATTTTATTCTCTGTTGACCTAAAGAAGCCCCTGGATCAGGCTGAGCAGCTGAGATAATTACCCATTAACTGATTTTCATGGAAAAGATAGAATAAGCTGGCGCTTACTTTGTGGTATAACTGGGGCATCAGTATCACAAGATTCCTCATTAAACGAGGAGCATTAGGAAATAACTTTAATCGTAAAAAACCAACCAAAAGCACAATAGAAGATTGTATCAATGGGAGGCAAAAATTATAAGGGGTTATTCACTAACCTCCAAATTGGCCACAAAGTTGCTCCGAACAGTGAATTTCATCGTTTAGTGCAATTCGTCTATTCACAAAGCTATCGACTCACCAAATACAGGCGAATTAACAGCGAAATACGGTGCAATTCACTGCAATTTGGCAGCACCAAAAGTGTCCCTTAGACTAGCGTGTCTTCGATTCACAGAACATCGAATTGCACTGAAATTTCAGCAAAATGCCCTCATTTCAGAGTTTCAATGTTTAAACAGGAAAATCCCACAGGTTTCAATGTAATAAATGGAATATCTTTATTTATTTTTTAAAAGACCAATTTTTTATTAGTTTTTTACAAAAACCTTTATTTTTTTAATTTTTTAAAGAACTTTTTGTAGTTTTTTTAAAAGATTTTTAATTTTTATTTTTTAAAAGATGCTTTTTTATTTTTCTTACAGACCTTTTTATTATTTTTTAAAGGACTTTTCTTATTATTTAGACACATTTTCAATTACTCTTTATTGATTGAAACTCCTGGTTACGAGTTTCTTCTTTTTTCAGTTCGGAGAACTCTGCCATGGCAATTTCAGCACAATTCGGCAGTTAATGGCACAATTTGGAAGTTTTCGGCAACGTCCTGTAACTGCTTCGGCGAATCAATTTTCGATACAGTGAAAATACGGTGAATATTTGCTAAACAGTGAAGACCATATAATGTTATACTTCACTATTAAAATGAATATGTAAAACATTCTGCACCCAGGACTATTCCCGATTCTCGGACCATATGAAGAGCTCGTGTTGGACCCTTGGCTCGACGCTTTGCTGCTTTATAGATCTTATGTCCAGAGGAAGGAGAGCACTTCCAGTAAAATATATTTTTAGTGACACTCATTGAGGCACGTGCCTTTTAAAATGCCAACAGTGCGAACCTTCCTTTCCTGCTCCCACATGACCGAAAGCAGAAAGCAACATTGATGTGTCATATGGGTCCTTGTGACTCACTGCTATGTGTGTGTGATATGATGCGACAATGTGGAATCCCCCAATCTACAAGTGTATGGGAGGAGGGACGGCCCATTCACTACTAATTTTCCTTTTTCTAGGTGCTCCTCCATATATTCTGGTTGCGTGGGTGTCTCTTTAGGGGCTCCTCCACATATTCAGGGTGTGCAGGTACCTTTTTAGGGGTTCCTCCATATATTCAGGGTGTGCGGGTGTCTTTTTAGGGGTTCCCCCACATAATCAGGGTGTGCGTGTGTCTTTTTAGGGGTTCCTCCATATATTCAGGGTGTGCAGGTGTCTTTTTTTGGTGTCCAAGATAGGCAGCCACACACCCTAAATATAAGGAGGAGCCCCTAAAAAGACACCCACACATCCTGAATATATGGGGGAGTCCCTAAAAAGACACCGGCATGCCCTGATATATGGAGGAACCCCTAAAAAGACACCCGCACACCCTGAATATATGAAGGAGCCCCTAAAAAGATACCCGCACACCCTGAATATATGAAGGAGCCCCTAAAAAGACACCCGCACACCCTGAATGTATGGAGGAGACCCTAAAAACACACCGGCACACCCTGAATATATGGAGGAGCCCCTAAAAAGACATTCGCACACCCTGAATATATGAAGGAGCCCCTAAAAAGACACCAGCACACCCTGAATATATGGAGGAGACCCTAAAAACACACCGGCACACCCTGAATATATGGAGGAGCCCCTAAAAAGACATTCGCACACCCTGAATATATGAAGGAGCCCCTAAAAAGACACCAGCACACCCTGAATATATGGAGGAACCCCTAAAAAGACACCCGCACACCCTGAATATATGAAGGAGCCAAGGAGCCCCTAAAAAGATACCCGCACACCCTGAATATATGAAGGAGCCAAGGAGCCCCTAAAAAGATACCCGCACACCCTGAATATATGGAGGAACCCCTAAAAAGACACCCGCACACCCTGAATATATGAAGGAGCCCCTAAAAAGACATCCACACACCCTGAATATAAGGAGGAGCCCCTAAAAGGACACCACACACCCTGAATATATGGAGGAACCCCTAAAAAGACACCCGCACACCTTGAATATATGGGGGAGCCCCTAAAAAGACATTCGCACACCCTGAATATATGAAGGAGCCCCTAAAAAGACACCAGCACACCCTGAATATATGGAGGAGACCCTAAAAACACACCGGCACACCCTGAATATATGGAGGAGCCCCTAAAAAGACATTCGCACTCCCTGAATATATGAAGGAGCCCCTAAAAAGACACCAGCACACCCTGAATATATGGAGGAACCCCTAAAAAGACACCCGCACACCCTGAATATATGAAGGAGCCCCTAAAAAGATACCCGCACACCCTGAATATATGGAGGAACCCCTAAAAAGACACCCACACACCCTGAATATATGAAGGAGCCCCTAAAAAGACACCAGCACACCCTGAATATAAGGAGGAGCCCCTAAAAGGACACCACACACCCTGAATATATGGAGGAACCCCTAAAAAGACACCCGCACACCTTGAATATATGGGGGAGCCCCTAAAAAGACATCCACACAACCTGAATATATGGGGGAGCCCTGAAATGATGGACATTAGAAGAAAATAGAGAGACTGTCCCTTGTAAACATGGTATTTATGGCTGAGGCTCACATACAGAGCTGTCTTCCCACCTTTGAGTTTGTCCCTTACCTGAGACTGTGAAGCAGATGAGGCAGATTATGCTGAAATACATTCCTCGCTGTCCATTATTCTGCTTCGGCTCCATTGATTGCCCCATCCTGTGTTCAGATGCCCCCAAATCCAATAGACCTTCGTGTTTCACCATGGCATGTCACCTCGAGCTGCCATGTCCACACCCTGCACAGCAATGAAACACAACACAAATTTACTTTCAGTTTAGAACAAATACAAAAAAATACTTCCTGGAGATACTATTACAAATGTGTATCAGGAAACAAAGGAATGGAGCAGGTTCTAGGGGTTGCTATGATGATTGCTCCACCTTCAGCACTTTTCTGTTGTTTGTAAACATGGAGGAAACAAAACACACAAAGAATATTTACTGGACAGGGAGAGAGCAGGCATATGTATATTTACAATTATTTGTAGCATATTCTGTAGCGCTGTACAATGGGCAGAACAAACCAAACATAATAAATTGACAAAAGAGAAGAAAACAGGACACTGACCCAGTGAGCTTACAATCTATAAGGTTTATTCACCAACCTCTGAAATTGCACCAAAGGGTGAATTTCGCCCAAGGTGTAATTTCAGGTCAATTCGTCCTGATTTTCAGTGGTTCAATTTGACAGATTTAACCCTTTCACTACCAAGCGATTTTTGTTGAAGAAAATACTATCATAACATTTATTTGAAACATGGGATGTAAAGGTAACAATTAAATATCGGGTGAAAAAGAATTTTCGTGCATAAATTATTATTCTGAAATTAAAATATTAAATAATGTTAATTTGCTCATTTTTAATTTTTCATGTATTGGTTTATCTTTTACGGAAATATCACTGGGATAAAAGGTTGTAAACTATAAATGGTGTCTCTTATCTGGCACAATGCCACATGGGGTCTGCATTATCAGCATACAGGCAGAAATGGCCTTTGTCAGTAAATGTGCTGCAGACAGATAATAAAATGGTGAGATCTCCTGCTTACACAGGGTCTGCATTATCAGCATACAGGCAGATGCAGTAAACGTGCTGCAGACAGATAATAAAATGGTGAGATCTCTTGCTTATGGGGGTTTGTAGTGATTAGAATGAGATTATTAGCAACGGAATATCTGTGTGCCGCATAATGCCTGTGTATGGCAATTACAGCAACACCTTGTATCTGTATGTGCTGCATAATGCCTGTGTATGGCAATTACAGCAACACCTTGTATCTGTATGTGCCGCATAATGCCTGTGTATGGCAATTACAGTAACACCTTGTATCTGTATGTGCTGCATAATGCCTGTGTATGGCAATTACAGCAACACCTTGTATCTGTATGTGCTGCATAATGCCTGTGTATGACAGTTACAGCAACTCCTTGTATCTGTATGTGCTGCATAATGCCTGTGTATGGCAATTACAGCGACACCTTGTATCTGTATGTGCTGCATAATGCCTGTGTATGACAGTTACAGCAACTCCTTATATCTGTATGTGCTGCATAATGCCTGTGTATGGCAATTACAGCAACTCCTTGTATCTGTATGTGCTGCAAAATGCCTGTGTATGGCAATTACAGCAACACCTTGTATCTGTATGTGCTGCATAATGCTGTGTATGGCAATTACAGCAACACCTTGTATCTGTATGTGCTGCATAATGCCTGTGTGTGGCAATTACAGCGACACCTTGTATCTGTATGTGCTGCATAATACCTGTGTATGGCAATTACAGCAACACCTTGTATCTGTATGTGCTGCATAATACCTGTGTATGGCAATTACAGCAACACCTTGTATCTGTATGTGCTGCAAAATGCCTGTGTATGGCAATTACAGCAACACCTTGTATCTGTATGTGTTGCATTATAGGGATGAGCTGTTCGGTTCGATCAGTTCGGAGTTCGATTCGAACATCGGCAGTTCGAATGTTGGCGAACTTCGAACTTTTTGGTGTGCTCGGTTCGAGTTCGAAAAAAAAAAAACATTTTGAAAAAAGTATAAAAAATGCTTAAAAAATACTAAAAAATCGGGGAGTGGTCTGACCGTGGAGAGAGCTGGCTGCGTGAGCGCTGAGCTCCGTCGAGGGGGATGCCGAGAAAGTGAAAATATCCAGCGATTTTACCCCAAAAAGTGATTGTCAGGCGAGGGAGGACCCGGAGACCGAGATGGCAGCACAAAAAAACACAAAAAAAAAAATGAAGGCGGAGTTTTTCACGCCGCGCGGACCGAAACAGAAGGAAGGTCTGGGTACCCAAGATGGCGTTGGCTCCACTCCGGCCTCACCGAGAGCGGAGACAGACCAAGGGCCGGCCCAGCAAGATATGGAGGCCTTTGCCACTCGTATTGAGGGCTTAATTACCTCACTGTCGGACAGATTGACCTCCCGATTAGACTCAGTAGCGGCATATATTAAGAGAGAGATCCGTGAGATTGGAGAATTGGAGACCGCACCAATAAACTTGAGGAAAAAATGGCGGAACAGGCTGGAGCGCACAACGAGATGGCGGGGAGGGTAGAAAACTTAGAGGATCAGCTGAAGGGGCTCTGTTAAAATTGGCAGACATGGAGGACTGATCGAGACGCCACAATTTATAGATACAAGGTGTGCCAGACTTGGTGACTACACAAGCCCTGTCGCAGTATGTGACGGATATTCAACAACACCTACTCCCTGATGCCACCCCTGACTCCCTCCTATTTGACAGGATTCACCATTTACCGAGACCCCCCCCCCCTCTGCGCCCGAGAAATCGCCGAAAGATGTTTTACTTTGGCTCCACTACTTTAAACCGCGAGAGGATGTGCTTCGGGCCTTGCGTTCTCCTGACGCTCTTAAGCCAGAGTACGACCATATTTCTATCTTTCCTGACTTATCTAAGGCTACTTTACAACACCGGAGGAACGTTCGCCAGGTTACAGAGGCTCTACTTGCCAATGGCGTGTCTTGCAGATGGGGCTTTCCGGTTAAGCTACTGGTGGCCAGGAATGGTGCCTTCCACGTGATCACCTCTGTGGAGCCCGGGAACCGGCTTCTTAAAGTATGGGGCATGGACCATCCCGGTTCTTCTCCTACAATTTCCCAATCCCGCCGCTCCTCCCAGCGCTTCGATCCGGAGTGGCGCAAAAAATGAGGTCGGTGCCCTGCATATACAAACGTTGGGTATAAAGAGCCCAGAGAAGGCGGCCTTCCCAGGCGAGGAGCCACGATGGGATCTCGTGCGACAGACCGGAAGGTCTGTGGATTTCCTCCCAGGATTTCTCTGCAGGCTTTAAGGTTCGAACATACCGGTTGCTGCCTATCTTGGACACTATGGTCTGCCCACCTCAAGAGTGAGTCATTGGACTGTTTGGAATGGGGGTTACATTCCCCGTGCGGTGTCCCCCGCGACTGAGTATGCTTGGTTTTCTCATTTCTTTTTTTTTTTCCTGTGGGCTTTCTCTTTCCGCAGACCCTGAGGTTTCCCCCTCTCCCTCCTCCCAAGAGGAGCTTGGGAAGTGCCCCCATACATTGGGGCTTCTCGCAGGAGATGTTTCTGTTTTTCGATGTACATACAGGGTTATTCAAAGAGATTCGAAAAGTCACCGCACGTTCGGTGACTTTTCGTTCTCTTCAATTCGGTTCCTTTTGCCGATCCCATTTCGGTGACCCTGCGGTGTATTCAGCAAGCACCACAGGGTCCCCGAATTGCAGGGAAAGGCTGCCGCAAACCCGACGAAAACGAACCGCAAAACCCACCGAATGCACGCAGAAAACCCTCAAAAACATCCCTGCCGAAAACCACAGAAAAACCCGAACAGGAGCCGATCGCAGCCTTCGACACAGCAGAAGAGGCAGTGAATAAATTAGGAAAACAGTTTGTATGAATGTGTGAAAGTGAAACGCTGTTTGCAAAGAAACTAATGAGCGAAAATGTCTGAAATTTGCATATCAGGTCCAGGGAATGATAATAAAGAGGGCTGTTACAGAAAAAAGAAGAAAACTTTAAAAAAAAAAAATCGGACTTTTAAAAAAACAACTTTTAAAAAAAATAAATAAGAAAAATGCTTAAAATATCCTAAAAAATCTATAAATAAAGAGACTCTTTACTGCAGAATTTTATAATGAACAGTTTATCAGATATTGAATTAAAACGGGAATATTTTTAACATTGAAGCCTATGGGATTTTCCTAAATAAATCTACCGAATTAAACCACCGAATGGCAGGGCATTCCGGGAACCTTTCACTGCTGGTTTGTGTTCTCTGAATAGCCGAAGCAGTGCTTTTCCTGGGGTTTTCACTGCCCTCGAACAGGCACCGAACAGGCACCGTATGTGCAGGCAATTCGCTAGGATTTGGCGAATTGCCTGCTCTCTGGCTGCCGAATGGCCAGGAAAGGTAACCAAGCGCTGATTTTCAGCATTCGGTTACCTTTCTCAAGCAATTCGGATCTCTTTGAATAACCCTGATAGTTCTCAGGTATTTACCTGGTTTGTGTGTTTTTTTGTATTGCCACCTACTCTTACCCTGATATGACACAGTAACACAGTGAATCACCCACGTATACTTATTGAGCGCAATGTTGAAAGTACTCTCATACAATGTTAAGGGGCTGAATGCCCCTGTCAAGCGTCACTCTCTGGCAGCGGAGGTGCAGAGGCTGAAGGCGGATGTGGTTTGCCTCCAGGAAACCCACTTTAAGCGCCTTGCTCACCCTCTATTGAGGATATGAAACTTTAAAACGCAATATCATGCTACGGGCCCTACCCGAGCGAAAGGGGTGTCGATTTTAATTAGGTCTAATGTAGTATTCCAATTGCATAGAAAGATCTCGGACCCGCGGGGCCAATATCTTATCTTGATCTGTTCACTGAATCCCAAAATTTACACGTTGGTTAATGTATACTCGCCTAACACTGAACAACTTTCTTTTATCTCTGGTGTCTTAAGCAGGGTGTCCCTTGTAGTGACTGGTTCATTGTTGGTGTGTGGAGATCTTAATTATAGTATTGATCCTCTGAAAGACATCCGATCCCCTAAGATCCCTATCCCAACTAAGCGTAGTATTAAACAGGGACAGAAGTTGGGCGACCCATTCTCCTCTCATGGTCTCTATGATGTGTGGCGCCTATGGCACCCAGGTGACTCAGAGTTCACATTTCATTCTAAGGTACATAACTCATATAGCAGGTTGGATTATTTTTTGCTACAAGGTTCTTCCCTATCGCAGGTCCTGCAATGCGAGATCCTGGACATTACTTGGTCGGACCATGCGCCGATCCTTTTGACCGTTAAGGACAGTGGGGGGGGGGGCTGGACGTCTGCGTGGCGCCTTAACGACTCCATCCTGTCTGACCCGGGTATTGCAGCTGAAATAGAACAGACTTTGAAGGAATACTTTACACTAAATAGCACCTCGGAGGTTTCACCAGAAACACTCTGGCAAGCGCACAAGGCTGTCCTGCGAGGCGTTTGTATTAAATGGGCTTCGCGCTTGCATAAATCCCGCCAAGCTGATAGACTCTCAATATTATCCCAAATTCATTTAGCTGCGCAGGCGAATAGGTCTGACCCTACTCCGGCTAATCTGAAAGCACGCTACTATGCATATAGGGACCGTCCTGGTCGGCTTTTGGCCCGCTACCTTAAGCCTACGGTTCCGAATTCTAGAATTTCCCACTTAGTGATTGACTCTGGCAAAAGAACGGTATATAAACCATTGGAGATAGGGAATGCCCTTGCCGCCTACTATAGGGACCTTTATAATTTACAATCCGACCCACTCCTCCCCTCCCCTAGTGAGGACCGTGTGGATCGCCTCCCCTCCCCTAGTGAGGACCGTGTGGATCGCCTCCCCTCCCCTAGTGAGGACCGTGTGGATCTGTATTTATCTGATCTTCATCTTCCTTGCCTAACCCCCTCTCAGAAGGATAGCTTGTCATCCCCCATTACAGAGTTAGAGATAGCAAAGACTATAAAATCTCTTCCATCCCATAAATCCCCAGGACCGGACGGGTTTACGGACCAGGAAGCACTAGCACAGCACTTTCAGTTGGAATGGAGAGGGGATTGTCTGCAATATCTGGGGGTTAAAACTCCTAAATCCCCTGACCGATTATTCGACCTGAACTACAAACCCTTTCTGTCTCAAGTAAAGCAGCTTCTGTTTGCGTGGAAAAGGGCATCTTTGTCATGGATAGGTAGAATGGCTGCTATTAAAATGTCACTTTTACCCAAAGTATTATATTACCTTCGAACCATTCCGATCCGCTTGCCTAAGCCCTACGTGGAGGAGGTTCAGTCTCTTTTGAATTCCTATGTATGGAACGTTAAAAGACCTAGAGTACCTGCCAAACTGCTCGACCTCCCCGTACGGCGAGGCGGATTGGCTATGCCTAATGTCCACCTGTACCATAGAGCTGCGGTGTTGGCATCCCTGGCAGAATACTTTCACTTCCCGTGTCCCCCCCAATGGACGATTATAGAACAGACTTTTGGGAAACAACACCTTATAAAGACTGTAATTTGGCTCACGCACCGTCAGAGACCCCCTTTGCCAGAGTTATTACCCCTCACCAGATGGTACATGCATGTTTGAGATTTGAGTCGCGCCCTGCATTTTTTGGGGAGAAATTATGTGATTTTAGCTAAACCCCCCCAAAAAAAATCATTAGTGAAGCATCATTGTTCACATTATAATTGAAATGTGAACAATAGTGCTGCATTAAAAAAAATAAAAAAAGCACGTTTTTATTTTTTATTAATTATTTTTTTTATTATTTTTATTTTTTTTGCACATTACTTTTAGGCTGGGGTCAGACGACAGCACTTTTAACGTGCGTTCTGGCGCACATAATTACGGCCGCACTAGCAGCAGATGACGGGCAATGACGGCTGAAGGAAAAGGAATCCTCAGACCACCATCTGCTAACCTATAAGAAGGACCCTATAAGTAGTTAAATAACACCCCAGGAATTATAATATTAATAGATAAATTAAGGTTTAAAATATAAGAAATAGTTTTAAGATAAATTGATAATCGGCAGTATTCATTTGGGGTTCATTTCTCAAGATGTTTTTTGAAATGTCTTTAGATACTGATCTTTTGAAATGTTCTTTTGAAATGTCTTTAGATACTGGTCTTTAGAAATGTTCTTTAGAAATGTCTGAAGAAATGAACTGATGGCTAGCATTTCTCAAGAGATAGCATGTCACAAGAAATCACATGCCTCGGGCCACGGGACTGTCCAGAAATGTGTCACCAGACCTGTATTGAAACTAGCCAATGAACGATGTTATGTTGAAATGTTAACTAATGAAATAAAGAGCCAGCGCCTTGACACAGGGTATAAATAAGTGTCAAGAACCGTTGGAAGGCAGAGAGAGAGGGATGCCAGACAAAAATATGCCTCGTGTGTTTTGATTTCTCTCTCTCTCCTGCGCAGAATGAGAGTTAACTCAAGGTGTGCCTAAGACAGGGTCTTAGGGGTTAAGGACGGACAATTGGAGACCAATTTTTCTCTTCAATCTGGAGGCACTGCCGAGATGAACAGTCATCCCTCGTCCTGGTGAGTATATTGTCTTGTCTGGACGAGGGCAATGACAGCGTTTATCTCGAACTAAAGTTAGTTGTCCATGTCCTATAGAAGTTAAAAGAAAACGTTGCCAGGGGCCGTTTATTTAAAGAAGGAGTAGGTCAGGGACCACACTCAATAGAAGGGACATTATATGTCAATTGATCACACCTTGCGTTAACCCTCATAAAATGTATAGAGCATAAAATGTATAGAGTATAAAAATATTAGAGTGTAAGAA